>JARHVA010004509.1:72500-245000 GCA_037957365.1 Torreya grandis
GTGCAACTGATAGATCTTATGTAAAGCCTTTTTCTCAACCCTAAAACTCACTAAAATCAAAATAATTAGGAATCTTGTTGAGGACAAACTCACAGTAGAGTTTCCTCAAAAACTATAATGGGACATCATAGTTGTTACATGGTGGATATTCAAAGACCATTCACCATTGATCCCAAAAATTATATGTGATTAAGTTATGTACATAACAATGCATAGGAAAACATTTATTAGTTATGGGAAATGGGGCATTGGTGGTTGGGTACACTTATCAATGACTTTTTTTAACCTAAATCTATAATTATATTCTGACAAAAATTCAATTGTCCCTTCCGATGGGTGTCGAATCATGTTCAAAGAGGAACAGGAAGATGTTGAAAAAAATACCAAAGGAATTAGAATATTTGAGAGAAAAACACAAGATAAAAATGAGAAAAAATCATGGTCAACAAGGTACAAACCCTAATCCTAATGAACCAAATGCCATAGATAATGAGCCAATTGATGGAAATTAATTAAACTATGATAAAATTGACTATAATCAATTGAATAATGTTTAAATTGACCATAATGAAATGAATAATAATGAAATTTAAAATAATTAATTATTTAATGTTGGAAGTTCACAAAGTTCCAAGTTTTTTATTTTATTGATGATGAGTCTATGTATGATGTTTCACCCCACTTGAATAATGAAAATTTGATGGAAATAAATAATGATGAAATTAACCATCAATAAAATTTCATGGAAACACATAATTAATAAATTAAAAATGAATAAAATATCATCCCACCTCTAAGTAATGAAAGTAATAATGGTTTTGAAACACCCTCTCAACATATTCCACCATTACCAACACCTCAAAGAATTGTGCATATAAAATACAAGTACTTAATTGAAGTTGATGAAAATATTTTAGAACCAATGCATAACAAAATGTATGATGGAAATTCAATAAGATTGGCTCAACAAATTTGGGATACTTTCTTTGATAATTTGGAGTATGATAGTCAAAGATGTCAATTATTTGTTTCACTAATAAAATTGATTAAGATGATACATATAATGTACACATTAGGACTAATAACATCTAACATGGATGATGAAAATTTTGAAAATCTACATGATGTATATTATCCTATAGGCCCAAAATCATACACCAAGGATTGTAATGCTACCTAGTGTATACTTACAAATTGTACAATAAGTGATAATATAGGGGAAAAATGAATGGTTTAAAAAATAAGATAAATACTTAATATAAATAGAAAAAAATAATGAAATAGATTGAAAGATTTGAAATACTTAATGAACCTAATACCATTGAGCTTTAGGCATTATCTAGTATACTTCTATAAAAATACAAGGTTATAGCCAATACTCTCAAAGAGTTACTTGCTCAAATTTGGGAAGACAATACAAGAGTTTCTCCCAATGCAAGAGATGATGTGAAAAGAAGATTTGTTTCTCATAAATGTGAACCACATCCAAAACATTTATTGGATATGACTCAAACATAATTGTACTCTAAATTTTTGGAAAAACATCCATATATTTTTATTTTTCAGATATATTTTTAGATGGCAAAACCTTTTTATTTCAAAAAAAATCACACATGTACCACTTATTGTTGTAGGCAACATGTTAAATTTTCAATGCACTATGATGTTTTTTTCCATAGTCATTGTACTTTGCATACTAACATTTTACATGAGTGTGGCATTGAATCTCCACCAGAATCAGTAAGGGAATTTATTCCAACTATATTTTGTAAAAGACCAAATGGACAATTATTTTAAAATAAATCATGTTTAAATAGAAATTGCAAATGTATGGTGGATTACCAAATTTTAAAAAATGTATCCATGAAGATATTACAAGTGCGATTGAATAGGAATTATTTGGTTTAAGAAAATATAAATCAGTGACTTATCATGTAAAAGTTGTCAAAGAATCTAAAAGGTGTGAGATTGTTACAAAAATTCTAATTTTTTGGTCAAATTTAGAGAAGAGATTATTTATGAGTATGCAAGGAAAACACACAAGGATAGATGGTTTGATTAACATTTCAAGATAATCAAGGATACATTACCACTTCATTCAATTATTTTAGTAGTTAATTTTGCTTAAAATTACACATTTAAACCCCAAATGGAGTTCAATCATAGTATTAAAACTCATCATAAGTTTCCATATTTGTGCATATTACATTCATGCATGCACCTAATAGTATAGAAAAATAATGGAAAATATTAAGGGATTACCATTTATATATTAGTGATGATAGATCACATTGTTTAGAGTATGTATAAGCTTGTTTTCAAGTTTTATGAATAGTTGAGTCAGAGGAACATTACTTTCAATCAACATTACATTTGGTCAGACAATTGCACATCACTATTTAAAAATGCATGATTGTTTTATTGGTTGAGCATGATGCACAATAACACCAGGGTAGAAAAAATTTGGGGTTTCACTTAGGTAGGCCATGGAAAAGGGGAGCATGACAATGTTGAAGCATGTGTAAAATGATATATTTTAAGGGAGGAGTCACAATTTGAAGAGGGTGTTCATTTAACAGATGCAAAACTATGGTTGAATGGTGTAATGAGAACATGTGTCATGGTGCTCAACTAAATTGTAATGCTCATAGATATTTTTTGTTAATGGAGAAGAACACTTGGAAAAGTATGATGATTGTATGACTCCAAAGGATTAAAATAACCTTCAATCATTTTATAGCTCAAATACAAGTTCTTAGACTGTTCATATAAGACACTTGGTATGTTTCTATTCTACATACATGGACTTTGTTTAGATTGAGTTTGACTCATAAGAGTGCGTAGATGATTGGAGTTCCAAAACTCTAATTCTAATCAATATATATCAAGGTCCAAAATTGAAACTTACAAATATGACATCATCAAATGACTTTGACCATGTATGTGATTTAGTGTAGCTAGGTAGAATATTTTTCATTATGTAAAATTTATTGTCATTAAATATATCTTCATATTGTCACTAGAAATGATTTTTTGTGATACAAGCCATGTTTTTGCAATTATTGCAGATGAGGATAATGAAGAAAGCACTAATTACTACTTGTGTCGATATGTAGAGAGAAATAAAAAATTGACTTCCCTAGATATAGGTGGATAAAAAATTTACTATCTCATTAGGTTAGTGGTAGTCACTAGAACTTGGTTTTGATGATATCTTATAAAATTCAAATCAATGGTTGTTTGAAGAGTTTGAAATGCATAGGAAGATATTGCATTATTTAAATTTGATTCTTACAATGAATATTCAATTATAAAAATATCATGGGAGGCCACTAAACATGAAACTATGGAAAGTTTGAGATTTAGGCTATTAATATATTCTTGATACTATCAAGGTTAGAGCAGATCCTAGTGGTTTGTTGGATTGAAATATAGAGGTAAGTTGACTTTTTAAATGTAGATGTAATCAATTTTACTAAATGCTTTTTTATTTTATAGGTATTACATATATAAATTTCATTTTTAATTGCTTACTAACATTTTTTTCTAGGTTAGTGGTACTAGTTAAGCTTCCACCTTCATGTGGTCATCACTATTAGTAAATAATTCTATGTTATTGAAATTAATAGAAGCTTAGGTTTTATGGGTTATTTAACTTAGGCTTAAAAATGCATATTTCTTGTATTGGGAAGGGTGTTATTAAGGCTAGACTGGGTTTTGGGTTTGTCAATCAATCTTTATGGGAGGTGTAGAATGTGGTCCTAGATTTTATCTACCCCTTGGATGTGTTGGTGATGTCAATTTTCACTCAAGAAGCATCGAAATTAGAGTTTTGCAACTATAACTTAAACTTTGACAACATTTATTGTTAGTGTTTCTGATCTCTAGAATGGTAGTAGAAGTAAAATTAAATGTAGATTTGAGGGTGATATTAGAGGGATTAAATAGGTATGGGATGGATCCGATGGTTCATGGAAATGACTTACAATTTTTTTTTATGCGTGTTTGAAATTAGGCTAAATAATTACATTTTTCTTGTATTGGGAAGGGTGTTCTTAAGGCCAGAATGGGTGGTGGATTTGTCTATTAGGACTAAAAAGAGGATAATAAACTATTCCTAGATGTTATCCTCCCCCCCTTGGATATGTTTTCTAGTCTCCACTCAAGAAGCATCAGAACCAGAGTTATGCAACCACACCTTGAACTTTGACAACATTTGTTGTCAGTGTTTCCATTCTTTGGAATGGTAGTGGAAATGCACTTCTAGGTGGATTCAAACATCATGGTAATGTGATAACATGTAATTTATCTATTTTGATGTGATAAAAGTAATATATTCATTGGTGGAGGTCCCATAGTTATAAATGCCAGTTGGAGTCAAAAAGTTACTTGTTCACTGACAAAAACATACATTTTTAGACATGTCACTACAACTTATCTTATGGATTGATCTCAAAGCTTATACCTCAGTGATTTTGGGTGTAATTATAGGGATTAATTATGTATGGTATGTATTTTATTTTTCATGTAAATAACTTATATTTTTTGTTTTGAGCTTGTTTGAACTCAGGCTAAAAAAAACATTTTTCTTGTATTAGGAAGGGTGTTTTTAAGGCTAAAATAGGTGGTGGCTTTGTCAATTAATCCTAACATGAGGCCAATAACCTGGTCATAGACATTATTATCCAATTTTAATGTGTTTTTTGTGTCATTTTTCACTTAGGAAGCATCAGAACCACACTTTTCTAACCACAACTTGAACTTTGATAACATTTGTTATTAGTGTTTCCATTCTCTAGAATGATAGTGGAAATGCACTTTCAAGTGGATTCAAATATCATGGTAGTGTGATAACATGTAATTTTACTATATATACATGATCAAAGTGATATATTCATATATGGATTTCTTGGAGGTAAAAATGCTAGTTGGAGGTCAAGAAGTTGCCTGTTCATTGATAAAAACATGCATTTTTGGACTTGTCACTGCAACTTGTCTAATTAATTGATCTTGAATCTTATAATTAAGTAATATAGGGTGTGATTATATGGATTAAATATTTATGGGAAGTATTTTATGGTTCATGGAAATGAATTACATTTTTTATTTTATGTTTGTTTAAACTTAGGCTAAAAATTATATTTTTCTTGTATTTGGAAGGGTGTTCTTGAGGCTAAAATAAATGGTGGGTTTATTGAGAAATCCTAATGGAAGGAAAATAACTTGGTAATATAATTTATCCTACCATTTTTATGTGTTTATGGTGTCATTTTTCACTCAATAAGCATCATAATCAAATTTTTGTAACCATAACATAAACGTTGACAATATTTGTTGTCAGTGTTTCCGCTCTCTATAATGGTAGTGGAAATGCACTTCTAGGTGGATTTGAATGTCATGGTAGTGTGATAAAATTTAATTTACCTATCTATATGTTTTCAAAGTGATATATTTGAAGGTGTAGGTCCTAAATTTATAAATGCCAGTTGGAGCTCAAGAAGTTGTTTGTTAACTGACAAAAACTTGCATTTTTGGACCCATCACTTCAACTTGTCTAGCAAATTGATATCATAGATTCCACCTTAGTTATCTGAGGTGTGATTACATGGATTATATAGGTATGATATGGATCTAATTTTTAATTTAAATTAATTATATATTTCATTTTATGCATGTTTGGACATAGGCTAAAAAATTGCATTTTTATTATATTAGGAAGGGTGTTCTTGAGGCTAGAATGGGTGGTGGGTTTGTCGATCAGGCCTAAAAAGAGGATAATAACCTAGTAATAGATGTTATCCACCCCAATATATGTGTTTTCAATATAATATTTCACTTAAGAGGCATCATAACTAGATTTATGCAACCACTACTTGAACTTTGACAACATTTATTATCAGTGTTTCTGCTCTCTAGAATTTTAATGAAAATGCACTTTCAAGTGGAGTCAAACATTATGAAAGTGTGATAACATGAAATTTGATGATATAAATTTTATCAAAGTGATATATTTATAGGTGGATGTCCCATAGGTATAAATACCATTTGGAGCTCAAGAAGTTGCTTGTTCACGAACAAGAACTTGCATTTTTGGACTCTTCATTACAACTTATCTAATAGATTAATCTCGAAGCTTCCAATTGAGTGATATAGGGTGAAATTATATGGATTAAATAGGTATGGGAGGGATCTAATATTTTTTTTAATTAGTTACATTTTTTATTTTATGTATGTTTGAACTTACGCTTTAAAATTGCATTTTCCTTGTATTGGGAAGGGTGTTCTTGAGGCCAGAATGGGTGGTGGGTTTGTCAATCGAGCTTGATGAGAGGTGAGTAACCTGGTCGTAGACATTATCCACCCTATATGTATTTTTGGTATCAGTTTTCATTTAAGAATCATCATAAATAGAGTTCTGCAACCATAACTTGAATTTTGACAACTTTGACAAGTTTTACAACTTTGACAACTTAAACTAAAGACCTAGAAACATAACGAGTAAATGACCTATTGAAAACATTGATAAATTTGATAAATTTGATAAATTTGGTAGTTTTTACAACTTTGAAAACTTTGATAATTTTGACAACTTTGACAAATTTTGAGAACTTTGACAATTTTTACCTATTGACCTATTGATCTATTAGGTGGTAATTGACATATTGACCTATTAGGTGGTATTGAGTGATTGACCTATTGACCTAGAAAGTGAATTGTGTTGGATTATAAATTTATTGTATGTGATTGAATTAGTTTCATGTTATCCTTTAAGTTCTTTGAGGCCACTAATATGTTATCATTTGTGTAAGGTTGCAGGTGGATGAATGACTGTAGTGGCAACCAAGAAGTTACTTTAGGTCATAATGAAGGAAAGGAGCTTAGAGTGATTCCACCAAGTTATTAATTTGTGATTCATCATGATATTAGTTTTGAACATTTTTAACCTATAAATACATATAGAAAAATGAGTAAGACATATACCCATATACCCTATTTTGCCTATGATAATCTAATATGAAAGTAAATGGTTGTTTCTCATGAAAGTAGTATGACTTTAGTTTAGATAATGATATATAGATTGATAGTAATCATTGAGGTGGAAGGATAATTATTTTTTATATAAAATATAATGGTAAAGGATTAACATACAGTCCTCTAGAACATAGATACCCTATTTATACCCTATTTTGGGTTAATAGTCACATTGTAAAGGGAAGTAAGAGTTATTTATTACTATTTTCAAGTATGCCATTAAATATATGTAATTGGAAGATGGTCACATAAATAAATGAGTTTTTTCATCTCTTATAAAATGCATGAAATATTTTAAATTGAACTAACATTCCATGTTGCTATCACAAGCCTATAGGGTGCCTTATTTTGTAGGGTGCCTTATTGTGCGCTATATGTAGAAATGAATGTTGAAGTGTGTTTGAGTGATTATAATAGGTTAGGGTAGGTGTGATTTGACCATGTAAGAACATATATGATATAATACTAACTCATTGAAACCTATATAAATTTTTGGTACTTGAAACCTAAGAGGATTGCATAGTGAGAAGATAGTGAAAGAGTGAGAGGATGTTTGTGAATGGAATTTATGAAATGAGTTAGAGAATGAATGTGATAGGTTTTCAAGAGGTATAATGACACAAATAAGTGTCTCTAAAGTGTAAAATAAATAGTTACAAAGATAATAAGTCCATTAATCCTAAGTGATAGGAGTGTTATTAGTCATTTCCATTACACAATGGAATAAAAACTTTAATTTAAAAAAAAATGGGAGATCGAAGATTTATAACATTGAAAAGAATAATTTTTTAATCATCATTTGTGTGTATAAAATTAAATAAGAGATCCAATAGATAATAATTTATAAGATCAAAATAACATTGTAAAATAACACACAATGAAATAAAAATTGAATATAAATTAGATAGATTTTCATGATAGGCATAAACTATAGGAACATGTGTCAAATGTCAATAATATATAGATTGTCGTGATAGGCATACAAAAAATTACATCTACCAACATTGTATCTAATATTGGTTGAATGTCATATGCACATATACAATGACAAAAATGTAGTAATTGTGATATAGGCATATATAAAGGTACATCTCAAGTATAAGAAATTTTATTCATTAAATAGCCTCCCTCTCTTTGACTTCCTTGAATAATACTCTCCCTAGGATGCCCCGCTAGTATATAGAGACCCCTTTAATGCCTTGGATTACTCCAACGTCAAACTGTAGGTCCTATGGTCATAGAGAGATTGAATCTAAGCCTTTTTGAATACAAGAATTATTATGAAATTAACATAAAATACATTCAAACAATTGTTAATTCTAAAAATACCTATTTGATTGTCTTCAAAAAGTAATTGTAACAATGAAAATTCTAAAAATACCTATTCTATTATGCATTTTCAAGAGTAAAAATAAAAAATATATTGCCTTAAAAAAATAAACTATTCATTTTCAAGCTATCACCATATGACTAACTACCATCCTTATCAATAAAATAAATTTCATTTAAAAATATTTTCCATAAACATAATTATAGAAACATATTTCATACCTAGAAGTCTTATACAAAATAGAATAAAAAACCACAATATATATTCTACAAAATAAATTCTAAGGCTTTGTTATGTTGTGAACTCAAATAAGGAATAATACAATAAAATAAAGTCTAAATAAATATTTAATAACTCACTCAATAGTTTTCCAAATATCAATGAAATGTTTACATTGAATGAAAAATAAAAATAAATTTTGAATAACTACCCACAATTCAAATACACATCTAAACAAGTTTGCACAAAACTACAGAAGTTTATTAAATATTAAGTCATTTCCACTAATTTTTCCAAGTTATAAAAATTAATATTATTACTCTGATGCGCACACACACACACACACACACACACACACACACACACACACACACACACACACACACACACACACACACACACACACACACACACACACACACACACACACACACACACACACACACAAATATGCAAAAAATATTTTTTTAAAATCAAAATAAATCTGGGATCAAATAAAAAATAATGCATAGTTATATAAATATTGATTTATACACTAGTTATTTTTCTCGATGCAAGATTGCTTGTGAAGTTGAATACTCTTGCTTCATACTACCTAGGTAAATTAAATGTAACATGAGCTATTGATCAAGTGAAATTTAAGATCAATACTATTTATTTTTTATTTTAGTATATTCTAATGAATTCATACATATTTCATTCTCAATTCCTCTATATTTCCATTTCACCATTTATTATTTATAATCTCTTTGATATGCCTTCTTACTTACACTAGACTCAATCACCTTCTTTATTTCATTTCACTCTTTATCATGCATCTACTATCTCAAATAAAATTATCTAAAAACTATACCTAAAATTTATTCATCACTTATTCCTTCATGATCAGGGTAAAATTATTTCACATTTAAAATGGGTGAAAGGTCTATGCCTTCAAGAAATTAAACCTCTCTTGCATTTTATGAAATTTTTTGTAACACTTTACATGGTCCAATATTTTTCAACATAAAATTATCATATGTTAATTTTAAAACTTATCCTTCCTTAGGTGAAATAATACAATGTATATCACATTATACTTTACCTCTATTCTTTGTGTTTTTAGTATTAGGTAGTGCTCCTTTCTAACTGTCTACACTTTTGTTGATGTAAGTATCAAATTAGCTAAAAAAGGTATTATAATTAAATAATGTTACTAATTTAATATCTAATGTAATGAAATTATATGATATTATTATAATAATTCCATTTAAAATATAAAATATTTTCCATATAGTGTTTCTATTTACTTAATTGTTATTGTAAAATTTAGTTTGCACTAGAGTTGAATCACAAGTTCCTATGGTCCCTCAGATTAAATATCACAATAGATTACCAAGAATTTTTTTTGAATAATTATGTATCTAAATTCATCTAAGGATGCTAAACTAAACTAAACTATACTTTGGTATTAACCTTTTCCCTAATGTTTCATATAAATTCCCAAAATATTGTGTATCTTCATCAAACACTATGTTGCATGATAGTCCATGTAATATCGAAACTTCCCTATATTAAATTTAACTATATTTATAACACCATTAGTTTTATTATAGAAAAAATATTTAATTTTTTATAATATATCTACAATTACAAAAATATAAAAATTTATTTTTGTTCTTTATATAATCCTAAAATAATTCTATATTGATATGATCCCATGGTTCTCTAGGAAAGGTAGTGGTTTATTAAACCCCATAATTTGACTTCTTATTTTTTTCAAACTTGATAGCTATACAATCATAAACATAAATGTGAACATACATATTAATATTGGACCCAAATTAATTATTATCTAACTACATACATGTTTTGTCATTACTAATTGAACTACTAATACCCTATGCTTCTCTTTTATAAAATTTTCACACATCAGTCTTATGGGTAAACATAGTGTTTTTCCTTTGAAAAGAATTCCTTATTCCACAAAATAATCTAATATTGGTGTTATTTATAAACCAAATAATATTTTTCATGCTTTTATACATCCTTGAATTTTTAATATTCTACATACAACCCCATATAATCAAATACTATGACATCCACTTGCATCATATTTAAAAAGAGTCACCTTATACTCAAGTCATATTAAACTCTATTATAATTAACATATGTGCCTTAAAAATGATTAAATTTTAAAAAATCAACCATATATATATATATATATATATATATATATATATATATATATATATATATATATATATATATATATATATATATATAAAATTAAACTTATCTTAATATTTTAGTAATTGTATTCCTTGATGGTATATTTAAAACATAAACTCATTCAAAGATAATTAATACCTCCAATTATTGAGCACTTGCACTATGGCATACAATTCATGATCATAAGCCAAATATCTTGTCTTTGTATTATTTATTTTCTCACTAAATAAGTAATGTAATTATCTTCTTAAGTCACCACATATCTTACTACTACACCACTCGCTTAAAAATAAAACTAAAATAACTTGTTAAAATAAGGAAACAATAATATTTATTATTTATTAAAAATTATCCTCAAAACTATAGAAGTTATTCTCTACTTCACATGTCTACGAAAAAATTATTCTATCACATTGCTTTACTTTTGTGATATATGTGCAAGTTTGACTAAATTTGCAAATGAACTTGTATTTAAAACTTTATAAGATATAAATTTTATGTTCTTAAAATGTACTCCTAGGTGATTAATACTAAAATATACACCAAACCTATTTTTATCCATCTTCAATAATTTTTGGATAATTAAAAACCCAAGAATACCAACTCACCTTTCATAAAGATAAATTTATTTAAATTAACCAATAACTTCTCTCATAATTGTTTTAATATTTATAAAAAAAATTGGTTCAATAATTTTATTAGATAAATAAATCATTATTATTTTATCCTAATAAAAATCATTATGGAATATTCATGTATAATGAAAAAATTACCAATAAAAGGTTTCAACACTTCATTCATGAGTGTCATGAATGTTCTCAACACATTAGTCATATCCTAAATAACATTACCAACCACTAATATATAGTCCTTCCTAAATTTTGAATACATTATTCCACTTTTCACCTTCTATGATGCACATCTTTGATATCCACTCTTAAAATCAATCATTTTTTATTAGATAAGGTAAAATAAGCTAGTTTTATAGGGATCTAGTAACTACCAAGTTTACATAGAAATAGTAGGACCCAAAGTCAAGTAACAAAGACATAATGGGTTGTAAAACATATAAGGTATTTAACTAAACATAATAAAAAAATACTAATAAACTCTAATAGAGATAAAATAAGAAATATATAATAAATTAGATAGATACTGAAAGCTCCTCTAAGCTTTCCTTATCCTGTGGAATAGCTCATTTTGTCTCCTTAATATTATCCTTTGGAAATTATTGTATTAATCTCCCATATGTGAATTTTTTTGAGCCTTACAAAATAACCTTCTTGGTTTTATTATGTGGAGTCTTGGGTATCTTTTTAGCTTTTAGGGTTGGATAAATGTCTTCAGTAGCTTATAATTCAGATTCATCATTGGTGTCTTTTTTATTCAGGGTGAGGAGGGGTTATTTTTCCTTTCCCTTGTCATATTTCAACTTTAATTGTTTGGTATTAGCTTTAAAATCATTCAATGTTAATGATATTTTCCATGGCCTTACCCATTTCCATTAGTTTCTCTTTAAAGGCCATAAAATTCCTTTTTCACTCCCAATCCATGTCATCCAAGTTGCATACTTCTTTGCCTTTATTACCATCTTCCTCCTTCCAATAAATGGCTATGTTTTTGGTCTTTTTCCCATAAAAGATTAGGTAATGTCTCTCAAATATTTGTGGGGGGATTTATAGGTTTCAGTTCTAAAAATAGGGGACGTGGGTTGGGAATAAGTAGGCATTGGGGACCCATTCTTCTTCTATGGGATCTTGAATTCCTCATGAGATGGGAATTCCATATGGATTTTAAGGATGGATTTATTGTTTAGGGTTTTTACATATTGAAATAGTAGGAATATCAAACATTGGTGGACAAAATCATTATTGTGACTTATCTAGTAAGTGAGATGTATACTTTTAAATTATTTTAGGAGATAAAAGATTAAACTAATTTTGTACCTATAGAAGTGATTTAGAATAAAAAAATGATGAAAAATTATCAAGGTGAACTTACCTTCTAATGATAGATACTTCACTATTTGTAGGTAGATCTCAAGCCATCGACAAGGTAAATCCTACCTTGGACATCCCTTCTTTTCCATCTTCAAGACAACATCTATGTGGAATAACATTTACATTAATTACAATTTCTATCTTTTATCCTTTAATTATTTCAATCCTTCAAAATTCATCTTAGTTTTCTCACCAATTCATTCTTATATCACCATAATTTGTATGCCTTGTATCTTAATAGTATGTTATTTTAGGCCAGCACAAAGTCATTTGACAACTCCTTGACATGCCTGATAATTCTTTACATGAATTTCGGTAATCATCCTTTTCTTAGATTCTTTTATACTAAAATATTTCCCTAAAATTATATGAAAGAGAGAGGTTCTAATCTATCTCTCTCACCTCCCATTCCCTCTAAGTTTTTATTCTTCTAGTTCTAGGTAGAAGTTCTAGCCTTTCAATCATCAACCCTCAACTTTTAAGAATAGTCTATTTTGATGAGTCTATCATTTTTTATGGTAAAAATTAATTTATTATAATCATTACCTAGAAATGGATTAGAGCTTCAAATACCCAAACATGAAATTCTTATGTGTAACTGACTCTCAAAATGATGATGACATGTAATTTGAATAATTTTTTACTATGTTTAATAAATGATTTGGGAGGCTATAAGATCCTTCCTATATGATCAACAAGGGGAATCAAACTCAAAAATTTGATAGGGTATCCATAATAGAGTTTCCCTCTTGAAATATATTTTTAATATAATCCTAATCAAAGAAATTTATGAACCACTTAGCATCATCTATAATGTGATTGATAGTATGGAAGGGAGTGGATTTACCTAAAAATACATTGAAAATGTTGAGTTAGTCCCCCTCAATGGCCATCTTGTCCATGTTTGATAAAAAAATTAATTTGGATGCCATAAATTTCAGCCATTTCTTCAGATACATGATTCTTTTGAATACCAAGGGGACCAGCATAAGATCCTACTAGATTCCCTTCATGATACATGATAACACCCCACCTCCTACATTGCCTAGATTACATTTTAAGGATTTTTCAAAGTTCAATTCAAACATCTAGGTGAATGATGTGACCACCTAGTAGAGTGTCTTATTTCTAAAGATTTAGGAATTTATAGAACTTGAGAAATATTCTAGTTGTAAAGGATAGAAACATCGAAAGGAGAACCTGAGACCTTGTCATTTGGTGGGAATATACACCATTTATCCAAAAATAATTATTCATAAGTTCTATAATATGTATACGATGTTTATCCCATTGTTATAAAAAATCTTATCATTCCTAACCATCTAAATATCCCATAGTAAATGAGGTAGAGTAAGATAACATAAGGAAAAAAAGGAGGGTGGGGCCTAGGGTTGTTTTCATTGTATAATTAGGTCTAAGAATGAGTTGTGATAGTCCAAAGAAATTATAAACTTTTGAATAAGTAAATCCAATAATGAGGAGCTAAAGGGACAATCCAAGAGAAGTTGGTAGACTAGCTCCTCAAAATATTTTAAGAGTGCACACTTGTTAGGTATGACCATTCCAAAAATATCCAAATAATTAGCAGTGAGAATTCTATTCTGATATGCCAACTAGAATAAGATATTAACCTTGGGAGTGAGGTTTTTGATCTAAATGGGATGTTAATAATACCAATATTCTTTAAGGTTTAACTTGACCATATGACCTAACTTCACTGAGAAAGACCCATTATCTTCAAGAGACCATATCATGAGATCATCCTTTAGAAAAAAGCAATGTCAGAATGTTTAAATTTCATATTAAGCTCAAGCAAGGCCTAGGAAACCTCCTCATTAACAAAATCCAAGTGGAGGCTATTTCAATGTGGGACACTGTCCTCATAGGACTATTAGTCTTTAAATTCAATACCCCAAGAATTTTTTAACACTAAGTAGAGATTGTTCCAAGAGTCTTGAGGCACCATGGGGTTTGGTAAAACCAAGGGTCATCCTAAAAGTCCACCATTTCCCCATTTCCAATTTCACACATGTAACCTTTCTAAATAATTCTTCTATCGCTAGAAAGGGATTTGAAAACTAATAAGCCATCATTAGGGCCTTCCTCCTAGAGGAATCTATCCTTATTATTTCCTTCTAAATATTTGGCCTTGATAATACGATTTCACTATATATCTTAATTTAGAATTTTCCAGCACAAATTTTCTAGGAGAGTTTTATTCATGTTTTTTATCTTATAAATTCCAAACCCTCCATTAGACTTAGGGAGGCACGTGTTTTCCTAGTGGACTAGTCATAATTTGAATCATTTTTATATCCTTTCTAAATAAAGTTGATTTGAATTTATTTTATTTTGTTATCTATTTTACTAATAAACTTGAAGAGAGACATGAAGTAAACTAGAATACTTTTGGATGATGATTTTGAGAAATTTTAGCTTGGCTTCTTGGCTTAGCAAATGTCCTTTCCATCTAGCTAGTTTCTTTTTAAGTCTATCTACTAGGGGGTTCCAAAATTTAGCCTTCAATTTTTTTGTAAAAGTGGTATCCCCAAGTGGATGGAAATAAGATTACTTAGCTAACACCCAAGCATAGAATAAAACTTATTTTAAATTCCCAACTGAGTATTAATAAATAAAATTAATCTTTATTTATAATTGATACATTGGTTTGAGATTTGTTCATAATCAAAATGGATCCTTTTGATTGTTTTGGATTCATCAAATGAGGCCTCTCCAAGTAGGAAGGTGTCATCAATAAACTAATCATGAGTGACATATATAGTGTTTTGGGACACCCTAATGCCACTATAAGGCCTCAAATCCTATAATTCTAAATATCTATTCTCAGAGTTTTAATGAGGATGATGAAGAGATATGGAGATAGGGGATCCCCTTATCTCAATCCTCTACAAGCTAAGAAGTAGACTTTGGATGCCCCATTAATCAAGATTGAATACTTAGGAGTAGATGTACAACTAAGACTGAGATTTTTAAAGGGAGTATTAAACCAAAATGTTTTGAGTGTTTTGTCAAATAATATCCAAGAGACTCTATCATAGGCCTTTTTCATATATAGTTTTATGAACATACATTGATTATATGACTTTGATGTAGAGTGAAAGGACTCATCACTCATGGATTTTGATTATTATATCTATGATTTATCTCATATAAATAAATACTCCATGATGTTCATTTATGATTATCTCAAGGATGTGTTTAATTATTCTAACCAGATCCAATAATAAAATATTATAAGTGGTGGTGTGTAAGCTTATGGGTATGAAATATTTAAGATAATTCACTTTTCGCTTTTGGGAATGAGAACCAAAAAGGTATTATTCATTTCCTTTATGACAATGACAATTGTAAAAGACTTAAAAACTTTAGCCTACACTTTTATGTGTATGATATCCTAGAATCTTTGAGAAAATAGAGGAGGTAAGTCATAGGGGCTAAGAGATTTATCTCCTTCCATAGAAAACACCATAGTTTTTATTTCCTCAATAGAAGAAAACATTAGGAGGTTTAAATTCTCATGCTAGGTAATCATCTTGGGAATGTTTTATATAAGTTTTTCTTCTATATTCACATAAGAGGATCCATTTTACTCAAGAAGTTCCTAAATTAGTAGATAATATGCTCATCAGTTTCATTTGGGTCCCTATATTTCCTTCCATTATCAAGAAGCAGTTTAGAGATCAAATTTGTGTTTCCATTTCTTAATGACTATTGTTGGAAAAACATTGTATTTATGTCCACTTACTTGAGCCACAAACATCTAGATTTTTATTTCTAGAATTATTATTCTTTGTATTCAATATTTTGGTACTTAATAAGGAGGTCTTTTTCCATTGCGATAGACTATTTATTAGACCTGTGTAGAGAGAATTGCTATTCTAGCTTATGAAGTTTGTATTCTATTTACTTATTTTATGTGAAAATGTTTCCAAATACCTTGTTTCAAGTTTTAAATTTTCCTTTAGATGATTTAGTTTATTAATTAATATGAATATATCCATTCCTAATAATGGATCTTACACCAAGAATTTTTGGAGTTAGAGAGATTAGGGTGGTATAGCCACATGTTTTTGAATCTAAATGGGATATTATTATGTTTGGGAACCATTTATTCTTCAAAAATTATAGGGTTATGGTTTGTTCCAATCCTGGGTAATGAATAAATCAAGATATTATAGTGTAGATCACATTTTAAAGAAACCATAAATTTTTCTAATCTTACATGGACTAGATCTTCTCCATTTCTCCTATTTGTCCAAGTAAGATGGTTGCCTTTGAGCTTAATTTACACCAAGCCTACCTCTGAGATGAAATACTTTAGCTCCACCATGCTTTCAAATAATTTTATTAGTATTCATTTCTTCTCCAATGGGGATAGATTAGAGTTGAAATCCATGGACACCAATGATTTCCCATGTATACTAAGAATCTTAAACTTCACCATATCTTCCCAAAGTTTAATTCTATATATTTTTAAATTAGGTGCACATATGTTTTAAAAAATGCATTCATTGTTGGTCATTTTATTTCTAAATAAAATGTTCATATGATTGATAATTTTGATAAGTTATTCATATTCAATATCCTATGGGTTCCATAAATATAAAATACATTTGGAGGCTCCCTTTGAGCTTACACTAATGTTATTGTAACTTCTCCACATTTTATTAGTACACTTCTCAAACAATTCTTTTAACATTTTAGTGTTTTGTAAAATTATTACAAAAGGATCATTTATTTTCATCAGATTCTTAAATAACCTTTATTTTATGGGGTTTTTTAACCCCCTTATATTCTAAGAGAGGATATAAATTTATTTAATCCAGTGAAATGTATTTTAAGGGTCCTTTTACTACCATTGGAAATTTCATTAGATACTCCCTTTATCCTAGCTATCTAGTTGGGAGTCCTACCTATGTGTTTTATCCCTTCTCCAATGTCAAATTTATTTTCACCTTTCTAGGTTTTTGTTTGAGTCATAAGAGGTAGTATCCATTGAACACTAACCCCTTTCCTTTGAGGTAAAAACCAAATTCTTTTGGAGTGCCTCCCTTCCTCAGGGTTAAGGGGCTTAGGTCAATATATCCATGACAAAGATCTTATATAGAGAGCCTCTAAAGGGATGTACACCATCAGATATATAGAGGGAGATATTCTTCAAACCAGACCTAAATCCCCTATATTCCTTATTTCTAATATATAATACATGGTAAGTGGATTATGTTGAGAGGAAGAAAGACATGGGTACCTTCTCCTCTTGGCATTATTTTCACAAGGGATAAACAAAATGTTTTTCGGTTTGCATACTAAAAAGGTCATTATTTTAGGACTAGGGGGTTGATTTTATGGAGTGTAATAGTGTATCTATCATGGGATAGACCAAAGGTTGTTGGACTGTTCATAGGTTCAATAATAGGATTTCTCACCACACATAATTTAGCAACCTTCGTGATCCGATATGCCATGCCAATACCTCCATTAGGAACCAATTTTCTAGTCCAAATAGGTTTTATTTCTTGAGGATGATGTAAAATATTTGGACAAGTGGCTAAGTGTGTTATATTTGTTATAGATTAAATCCATGTTTCCATATTCAATATGCTAGGACCAAACTCTATACTTAGATTTTAACATGATGGAATGAAGGAGAGGTTTTTTAGTAAGGATGAATACTTGAAACCTTATAGCCACCATTATTATATAATATTTTGTGACATGATCAATCATGATGAGTTGTTTGATTGCCCTTGATATGCCCATAATTACTTTATAATCCTAGTATTCAAGTGGAAGCTTTGAGAGGACCCACATGGGAATGTCTTTCATTATTGGGCTACTTAAGTTAGTACCTACCTTCCATCTCCTTAAATAAATGTTAGATTTTCCCATAAACTATTGTCCATATGCTATTAATCTAAAGTAATCCTCTTGAATAGTGAAATTTATTGAGAATAATTTTTTTACTAAGGTTAACACCTCCATTTTCCCTTTGGTTTTATATATATGGTTTGCCCAATTCCTAAATGAGTCAATGTTAGGTTTGAAACTATTCACTTTTTCTAGAAGAAAATTTGCCAATTTTAGATCTACCTTCTCTAATGAGTGTCAAGAACATGGAACCATATCTTATTATTCACAATAAATGGTTCAAAATGGAAGTCATTAGAGTCCTACTCCTCTAATTATTTTCCCAATACCCTATCTACTGAGGATACGGAGGGAATATTTTGACTTGGAATAGATCCTTATGTAGTTTATCCCTTTCCTCTATCCTCTAAGATAGAGAACCCATTCTTTTGACTTCCCCTTCTTCTATGATTATAATATTTCCCTCTTGTGAGGCATCCTTTGCATCTGTAATAATAATCTAGTTTTTGCTCTTAAAATCAAATTAAAAAATATGAGTGTCTTCCAACTCTCTTCTATAGTCTTTCTCCTTTCTCTCCATGAAAATCAAAGTTTTGGTAAATAAAATCTTAAAATAAATCATTGTGAATTATTTTGATCCAATTAAATAGTCCATAAAATCATTCATGTGTGGAAATGGAAATTTTTAGTTAATCATTATCTTGTAGATGTCTCTAGAATCACTTAGAACTATTTAATCTCCAAAAAAAATTCTAACATTATTATAAATATGCATGGGCTAAAACAATAATTGATAAATCCTTTATCCAAAAACTCATGTATTTTACCTTTCACCTTTACATTTTATTTACATCTAAAATTATATGTCATTTTTCTTGGAAACACAAATCTTAGAACTACATCCATGTGATGACTAATAATTTACATGGGGTCAAACCAAAGATAGATAATTAGAAATGATCTTTGAAAAAATTATCAAAAAACACTTTACTTCATGTGCAAGATATTATTATTTTAATGTGACTGTAGATTACATAGTCATAGGGATGAAAGAATGACATGCTCTCTCCTTATTCACCTCTTTATGAATTTATATCCTAAGACCAAAAAAAATCTTGCAATGTTATCTACTTCAATATTTTCCTTCCAAGGTGATTCATTCATGGTTAGGGGTCTAGTTAGGGGTCTCAATTAAGATATTACTTAGACCATGCATCCCTTATAATACACAATATAATACATAATGAAATAAAAATGATATATTTAAACAACAAAAAATAAGAAATGGAGCATACAATAAAAAATTAAAAAAATATATCAAATGAGATTAATTAAAATATTATATCCTCATATATTTTATTGATAACTCATAATATTTGAAATTTTAAATATGTCTTCTAATATTCACTATGATCTTTCCTTTAGCTTCCAACCAAAAATTTTCTAAAAGAATAAGTAACATTTTCACTAGTTTAGTGGAATAATAACAAAGGTGAAACCCCCCTGCTTATATAATTTTATTAACAACCAAATAAAAATATTGAATTAATTACAAAACATTGATGATAATGCATCACAACTTATAATTTTACATAGTAACACTATTCAATTCACTATAACACATTATAGGTAATCTATTATCTCCTCTTGTTATTTAATTTAACCTAGCCTACAAGAAATTGTTAAATAGATGAGAATTCAATCCTTTTTAAACAATTTGATAAAAAAAATAGTTAAAGATATCTATAAGTAATTTTGTTTAATTGATGGGTATAATAACATCTAATTAAAATGTTATCTTATTGAAAACTTCACACTTTTCTTGAATCTTATGATACATTATTACAAATATATAAAATGGTTTTGAAATTAAATTAATGTTAAACCAACTCCAAAATATATAAAATAGTTTTATTTATTATAGATCATCTCCTAATATCCATTACATGCTCCATTATTTCTAAATTTCAATTTAGTAATTGTGTGATGAAAATACATCCATCCAAAAATTTACACCAATTACTCTACTTTTTAAGAAAATAACTTGAGTATGTGGTGATTCATCAAAATTATTTGATGCTCCATAAGATAGTTTAAAGTTTTATATATGCTTTGTAAATATACACACTTCTCTAGCTAATCAAAATACTTAACAAAAACTTGTACAAGGATTTTAAATCTAATTCAAACTAAGATAACAATTTCATGCATCAACAAACTTGTACATAATTTTTATTTTTTTGTATGAAATTATAAAATTACAAAAAAAACTATATTGAACTATTTTGTTTTCTAATCCAACATATTTTTTTTTGATTTAAGATTATCAATGAACCCATATTATCTTACATCATACACCCTAGGTATTTAAATAAAAACATGAGTTCCAATTGATGTACCTTATATTGATGATATTTTATGCATTATATATTTTTATGTTCTTATCCATGTATCATATTTAATTTATTGACCTTTCCACTTGAAAATATGAGTTTTTAATACATATTTCATATTTTATTTCATATTCCCATGCTAATAATTTATTTTACCTCTTCACACTTCTTTTCTAATATATTTACTAGATAATATTTCTCTCTTTAATCTAAATCTATGCTTCTAGTGTGTTGTCCTTCATGATAATGATATATATTTTCCACACTAAAAATAGGTTAAATTTCAATTCATTTAGGTAACTTAATTTTATATATATTCTTTTTAAAATTTTGTAACACTCTACATGGCTCAATCTTCATCCACTAAAACTTCATATATGTTCCTTCATGAAATGTTTATTTCCTCGTGTGTGATAAAACCTTGTATCCAACATAATCTTATACTTCACTTATATTAATTTTTTAATGTTTATTAATTTAAATCTAATCTTATCTAATTATTCATGTACTTGTTTATGTACTCCCTCATATGCTTGTAAAATCCTTTACATCTGCACTTTTAATTTCATGTAACTCCACAACTCCTCTTGGAATTTACTCATTCATAATTTGAAATGGTGTTTTTTTGTATTGATAATAATTAATTTTTTATATCTTAACTCATTTTTCACCATAATACCATTTTCTTGGCTTACCTTAAATTAAACATATCAATATATTACCTAAACTCTCTCTGACTACTTATTACTATCAATCCATCTGAGGATTATATATTGAGTTAAAATACAAATTGTTGTTCATATTATTCCATGGTTTCCTCCAAAAATTACCCACAAATATAAACCTTTTTTAGATACTATGATGTGCAATAAAACTTGTAGCCTCATAATCTCTCTGAAAAACAAACTAGCAATTTTTTTCCTGATATAGAATCTTCTTAGAAGAAAAAAATGTGCCATGTTTTAAAATTTGTCTATGATCAAATATATTTAATTTTTTCATATTTATATTTTATGAAACCCTAAAAAATACATACGTATATCCTCCCATTGTCTCTCTATAATAGGAAACTATTGATGAAACCCTACATTATGACTTATCCCTTTACCTAGCTAAGAAACTCTACACTTCTGAATAACTTTATGGACATATATTATCATATGAAACCAAAAATATTTATCTAATACATTCACTAATGTTTTGAGTTAACTAATATTACCTCATAATATTCACTTATCCTTAATAAATTTTCTTGCATTGAAGTGATGGGCATACACAATTATCTTCTTTCGAATAAAAACCCTTATTGAGAAAAATAATAAGGTGACCTATCACCACTCACTAGCTTTTTACATTCCTTCCATCCTTATTGAAAATATTCATCATTTGCTTTTTTTCCTACATAAGATAAAATCTTATGACTTCCACTTTCAATTCATTCATTAAAAATACTTTTTAGATCAACATACTTTAAAAACTATTTGAATTTCCACTTTTATATTTCAAAATAATATATATATATATATATATATATATATATATATATATATATATATATATATATATATATATATATATATATATATATGAATTCAACCAACTTTATATGTTACTGATTCAACTTACCTTGACTATTTATAAACTATAATGTCAAATGATTTGTTTATAAAAATAATTTTTTTAGGAAGCAAATAATGGTTCTAAGTATTGAGTGCTTTCATGATTGCACAAAACTAAGAATAAAATATTGAGTACTTATGCTTCAAATTATTTAGCTTCTCATTGAAACACTTGACAAGGTTTTATTATTGACTCAATATTTCACCCAATGTTACACCTATAAAATGATAATATACTTGAAAAACCTTACCAAGATATGGTAATGTTAAAACTTGCTACTCAATTAGTTTATTCTTAAAGATATAGAAATTATGTTTTTCTTACATTGTCCAAACAAAATATTTATACCCTTCCATGTTAACTCTATGATTTTTGCACATATCCAACTTAAATTTCTAATGTTTTTTTTCAAAAAACTCACTAATCCATGAAAATTATATTCCCAAAATGTATCTTATGGTGATGGCTGATCCACTACTAAAAAACACCTTCTATAGATCCATCCTCAAATATTTTTTGGAAATAAAAAACCACACATATACAAATTATTTCTACATAAAACTAAACTTATTCAAATTTAAGAGAAACTTTTTATCTCATAATTTCTTTAGCACTTGACACAATTGTTTCAATTTTTATTCTTTGATGTTATTAAAAATAAATATTTTATAAATATAATATGAACACATAAATATAATATTAAATACCTAAAAAAATTTATTATTGACATATATTTACCTTAAATGACTTGTGCAAAAACATAAAACCCTATTCTCCTATCAATTATCATTATATATTCCCAACCTTCCCACTCTGTTATCAATCATCTACATTAATTCCTTAATATTGTTATAACATAATTATTATCCTAACAGTATTGTTTCATGATCATAATATAAATATTCATATTTTACAAACACATTTGGTTATTCTCAAATGAATCATATTTTTAAAGATGTTAACTTATGCAAAATTTGTTTACACAGCTTGAAATAATCATTTTATAAATACAAATTAATCCTATGGGTCAACCCACTGCATTTCAATTTTTATTAAATGACAAGATACCAAAATTATCATATTTATATGACAATAATTCTAAAAATATTCCCATATATCAATGGTCATACTCTAATGACTCATATTTTTGAAGCCATCAACCTATACAAATTTTGTCTGCATACCTCACAACAATCATTTTACAAATAACAATTATTAATATGGGTCAACCCATGTATTTTTCATGTTTTTAAAATGATAATATACCCAAAGTGTCATATTTATATACATAATAAGTATATACCTAATCCCATATATCAATCATCTAGTATATATCTAGCAAGAACTTATCTATCACTTGAAAAATTAGAATAACAACCATAAATATTCCACATCAAAATTAGTCACAAGGTGTAGGTCCTATCCAATTTTTAATAACCTCAAAAATTTTAATTTATCCTATTTTTAAGTTCCAAAAAAAAAAAATACAAGTTTTTTCCATACTAATAAAGCACTTTTTCACACATACACCTAACAAAGATAACTACATGTTATTTTATCCCTCTTAAAACATTTGGAAACATATGTGATGCTTAGTGATTTAGTTAGGGTGGTTTGGATTATCTAAATACATATCTTACATTCCATTTTAATTTAAATCTAGTTTTTTAAGTGGAGCTAGGGTTTCAAAGTGAAGTAGATAGAATTTTGGACTTATAAGGACACTATTGATATTACACATAATAAGATTTTACAAGAAAGTGAAACTATATTTGATGAAATAGTAAATAACATGTTATAAGTATAAGTGTATTAGATATTTAAGTCTTAAAGATAATATAGGCATCAAACATATTCTATTATCATTCAGGTAGGTTTAGATAATTAGTTTCCAAAGCTAAGAAACTCAATATCTAGTTTCAATCTTTTTTCCACCCACACACAGTCTAAGACCCAAAAGAGTAGTAACAAGTTAAGTAACCTAGTCCTCTTAGTTACTCACATAATTATTAAAGTATAATTGAGTATAGATTGCTACATTAAAATTTTATTAATTTATACATATATTAGAGAATCTAAATATTCAAAAGTTTTAACTTATTTAGATACATTAATAAATTATAAGGTAAAGCATATTGGTGAACCTGATAATTATATTATGTGCATCAAACCTTGGTTTTCCATAGGGATTCTTCATTCATTATTAGGGTTTTAAAATTTATGTAAATTAGAATCTAATTTATTTTTTTTAAATTTTCATTTATTCACTTAATCATATTTGAATAAAAAATTAATATGGATGACAATGTTTATTTTTTTGGAATATTTGATGAAATTGACCAAAGGGAATCAACTCAATATCTTAAACTAAATCAAAATTTAATTGATACATTTATACTTGAAACTTGACATGAAAAAAAATAAATGTTAGGTTGTCAAATCCGAGGAAAAATAAGAAACTTCATATGATATCCATAAACGTTTTATAGGTATTAACTCTATGATAGGTGTTCAAACTACTACTACCACTTCTATTATTCATATTTATACACCTATGGTTACACATGTGATGCCACCCATGGTGTGGGGAAAACACAAGTTTTTACTAATTATTTAGTGTCTATCCCAGCATAATGGACATAAATATCATATTATTAATATCCTTTTGACATCATCCTGAATGTATAATGAAAAATCCATCATGCATAATTTTATATACATTTAGGCTAAATCATTGAATTTAGAGAAGTATTATTCCATATAAATTAAATTTAACCATTATAACACATTGTTTCATAACCCATTAGCCCTAAATATTTTAACTGATCTATTACCTATATTTTTTTAGCTCCTAGGATTAAATTATAACATGGAAAATGTTATCTAGAGAAATACATAAGATAATTTCATGTACCATGTTTACATTATGCCTCCAGTGACAACTTGTTAACTAGATTATCTATACTAAGTATTAAGTATTATGCTTTGTGTTGGTTATATAACCTCCCATTTCAATCAATTCATGCATTTAATCCTTTGAATTACTAGTTTATAGAATATTTTCTAATCAATATTAGTAAAAAATTATCATATGCCTAAACTATAAATCTTAAGAAAGAATCCATTGAGCTAGTCAATGAATATGTGCTTCAGTATAAGACCACGAGTCTATTAAATCTATATAGTTATATTATTTTTTATATTTTTAAAGATAAATTAGTTATAATATATATTAAATCATGTTTTACATAACCCTCTACATGATTCTATTATGTGTAAGACATTCTATTAATTTTATGACTTATGCCGTAAAATTAAGGATCAAGAATTTAAGCTCATATCTGTAAATAAACTAATGTGTATGATTAAGCCTATAAATACTTAAACTATAAAAATTCAAATAAAAACATGTTAAAAGACCCAAAAAATGATAGTAATAATGAGGTGAAAGTAATAGTTAAATTAGTGTCATACCCTACTAATCGTTTGTCCTATATATTCCAAAAGAGGTAATTTTCACTATTACCTAAAATTCCTAATTATCTATTTCAAAATTTACCTAAGTTTGAACTCCTATCTCTACCTATAAAAAATTACTAATATGAATAGGCTTCTACCTAAGGGATATGAAAATAATGCATTTTCTTATTGTCATAGATGTGTGGGACACTATAAATAGATGTTTTTCACTAAGAGAAAAGATTCAAGATCTCTTAATGATAACAATATTGAACTTAATGGTATTAATACACCTAAAATTTATTTAGTGCCAAAACTTATTAGTAATGAAAATTAGAAAATATTTTCCAACCATTTCCAAATCATGGGACTATACAAAAAAAGACTAATCCTAAGGTGCATATGACTTAATATGAGCATCCTCCTCTGATAAACTATGAGCATTCATTTTATGGTTTTGATGGTTCACTTAGAAAACAATATCTATAATGACCGAAAATTACATTTAATGATAGTGATATTTAGGATGATAATTTTATTTATAAATATTTTTTTGTACATGTATACATTAGTTTAAAACCTATACATAGTGTTATTATAGACGATGGTTAAGGTGAACCTATTTTCACTATGTCACTCCTTACTAATCTTGGACATACACACTAGGATTTGATGGATACATCAACTATGGTAAAATAATTCAATGGAGATAAACATAACCCCTTTGGCAATATAGTGCCACTATTTAAGATGGGCCCTATTTAATCACTACTTTATTCATAGTTATACCAACTATATGGGTGTTTGACATTATTTTAAATAATACTTAGATATATAATCATGGTTAAATACCATTTTTAGTACATATATGTGTGAATCATATACATGGAATTATGGTGGCTATAGTTCTAGTTACTACATATGAGTATTCTATTCAGTAAAAAAAAATTCTCCTCCATCCCCACCACCACCACAGTTAGTTATAAAAATTATTCGAGTTAATTTTATGTAGGAATTTAAAATAAAGGTAATTGAATTTTATATACAACTAGGCTTATACTACCATTACATCAAAGGTTTATTCAAGACTCATGCCAGACATTATCCACTCTATCACATCCTAAGTTAGTGTTATAGATAGTTCCACATATTCCCAAGTGAAAACGAGCACATGTTTATATTATGAAATATTTTCCATGTGATAATATGATTAATATGGTTAATTATCATACAAAAGATAATATGATTCATGATGATAATGATGGATATATTACAACATGATATCATCTTTTAGATTCATATATAAATACACATGGGATTACTCACTCATGATAAGTGACTATTGCCACATTTTAATGTAACATGATGAGATCATTGGTTATCAAGAACATAATATGAAAATATTAAAAAATTCAATTTTTTAGAAAAGTCTTAAAAATACTAAAAAAATAAAATATTCCCAAACATAAAAAATCAAGACCTGAACAAGACATGTTTTGATAGTTGAAATATTTATTTTATATTATTTATGAAATATTTGTTAGGTAACATATCCTTTTTATACACAAATTCATTTCATAGTATATATGATTGATATAAAAGACATAAATGTTATAAAATGATGCATGGATGCATAGATGTGGGACATTCATATACCCAAGGACTATGCCAATGTTGGGGGAATATCATTTTATAATTCACATAGTTACATTATATATATATATATATATATATATATATATATATATATATATATATATATATATATACACATATACATATATATATATATACATATATATATATATATACATATACATATATATATATATATACATATATATATAAATATATATATATATATATATACATATATGTATATGTATATATATATATATATGTGTGTGTGTGTGTGTGTGTGTGTATGTATATATATACATACATACATATATATATATATATATATATATATATATATATATATATATATACATATATACATATATACACACACACACACACACATATATGTATGTATATATATATATATATATATGTATATATCTATGTATCTGTATATATATATACACAGACACAGACACAGACACATAGATATATACACATATATATATATATATTTATATATATATATATATATATATATTTATATATATATATATATATACATATATATACATTTATACACACACACACACACACACACACACACATATGAAATTATAATTTATCAGGATAGGCTCTATCTTGTTTATATTCTTTGTAGTGACATTTCATGGATATGCTACTTTGATATGTTATGACATTGACATGTATTGATGGTGTAGAGTATATTAACTTATTTTATGATTCATTTTTGATATTTCATCTCATATAGGATAACCATTAAATTTGATTTTTGTGGGTCTTTATTTATCATGCAATTTTTTTCTCATTATGTGACTTTGATTTTTCATTATATGTGGCTCTTTCCTTAAGTGACACTGATGTTCATAGTGTAGCATTGATTACTCATTGTGTGTGGATATTTTCTCATCTAACATTAAATTTTCATTCAGTGTATTTTTTGTGCATATCCTTCTATGTGAAATTGAGTGTTATTGGGTGTGATTTTATTATGTGTGTCATGGCTGTGAAATTGTGTGCTTATGTTTTGATACATTTAAAATTATCCATAAAGCTTATGGTGTGAATTTTTTTAATATTATTTTATATTTATTTAATCTAATAAGATATAAATTTTTCACTACTTATATTGTATAATATATTAAAATGACACAAATTTTAATATTAAAACAAATTATGATTGAATAATTAAAATTTACTAATATTTTAAAATACTAAGATAATTTAGATACGTAGCTTATTTTGGGTATGTGCAAGATTGATACTATATGAAGGTGGTAGATATGACTAGAAATGCACCAAGAGTAGTTCTGATCTAGAAAATGGATTTATGGTAATTACTAAATTATAGTATCATCATATACATATGTGCATCAAATGAAGGTATCTACTTCTACTAGATTTTGTCCATTATATTATGCCTCACTATTTAGCATAGATTACTACTCTTGATTTTATAAATTATTATATAATATGGGATACTCATTTCATTCTCAAAACATATATGTTTTTATATTTGACTTCAAATACCTATTTCCCCTTACGTCACTAGTTTAGCTTATAAAAAAAAGAAGAAATGTGGGTTGAACTGAATTCAGCAACTCCCCAATGAATTAATTAAAACCGTCAACATATCCAAAAATCTAAAGAGGGAAATAAAACCACACATATTTCTCCTAGATAGGTATATGTGTTCATGCACTATTGTTCATTTTATGAATGCAACCTATAATATATATTTCCAAACTTTAAAATGGCATGTTTTCCTTAGGTATTTAAGACTTTAGTAAGGTTTACTCCTTATGTTTAGGTTATGAGATGGTAATTTTATATTAGTCCTTCTTAATTTACAAGTGATTAATAGTCTTAATTATTGATGAATAATTATAAATATGTAAATATTATTAGTCTTATTGTGTATTTATATGGGACTCCTTAGGTAACTTATAATGCCAATGATGTGGAGATTATATGGGATGACCCATAAATATATTTTTATTTTAAGAAAACACCATTGCTTTCTATGAAGACACATTTTTTATATCTAGATACCTTAATAATCATGTGGGTGTCTGATTTATAATGGACTCATTTGGGATGTAGGAACTATTATATAATAATCAAGAAACATTATAAGTATGATAATAATTAGGTTAGGCACAAATTAGGAAATTCATATACATAACTAATAGGAAATAGGGAAACTAAAGATCATATAAAGCATCTAGATAGGATAAACACATGTGAAAGATTCATGTGTGTATGCACAATTCATTTGAGGTAGAGAAAAGTTTGAAAGAATAAGCATGAGATACATAGGATCCACAAGATCAATCCAAGAGAAAGAACCCACAATAAATAACCTGCAAATAATATCAAAGAATAAAATAAATTTCTCACACCTAAAAAATAGGTGATAATCCAAAAATTTCTCTGTATTCTCTCATTAATCTCTCATACATTTCTCATAGATTTTAAAGTATATATAATACAAATAGTTTGTTTCATGACAACAAACTATTTGTAGTGATTACAAAATAGAAAAAAAAAACTATTTGTTTTCTCATACTATGAATAAATATATTGTTGAGAGATTCTCAAAAATAAAATAAATTAACCTAGGTAAATAAAATTAACCCTAGGTAATAAATAAATTACCCTATTAACCGTAGGTAAGCTTAAATATGCATTATTCCAACACCCTCCCTTAAGCGAAACATAGGGAGAATGACAAACAAAGATGGGTCTCAGCTACTAGGCCTGATAAGGTACCCATGTACAAACTAATCAAAATATATGAAAAATAAAGGAAGGAAGGACTTCATGGGAAATCCCACCAAGGACAACTTCTTTCACCCCAAGCATCGCTCACAATTAAAGATAACAAGGAGAAGCCAAATGTTTAGTGAAGATGTCTGCAATCTGCTCAGCTGTAGGCATAAACTATAAAGAAAGAACTCCATCTTGAATAAGATGTCAAATGAAGTGCATGTGAATCTCAATGTGTTTTTTCCATTGATGCTCAACAAGATTGCATGAAATATCAATCACACTTTGGTTATCACACCAAAGAGTAGTAAGATCCTGTTGTGTGAAGCCAAACTCTCCAAGCAACTATCGAAGCCAAAGTGTCTCCTAACTAGCTTTGACAGCACCTCGATACTCAGCCTCAGTAGAGGACAATGCAATAGCAATCTAATTTTTGCATGCCCAAGCAACTAGACTTGAACCAAGTGTGAAATAAAATCCACAAGTGGACTTACGAGTGTCAACATCACCAGCCCAATCAGAGTCAGTGTATCCAACAAGCTATGTAGAACTATATGGTGTGTAATGTATACCAAAGTGAGTGGTGCCCTGAATGTAGCAAAAAATATGATTGGTTGCTTACCAATGACTCTCATGAGGCTCATGTGAGAACTGAGAGACAAGGTTCATATAAAATGTGATGTTGGGACCGGTATGAGTTACGTATAGAAGACTACCTACAAGTTGCCTATACAAAGTGGAATCAACAAGAGGAGTCGTACAAGTGGAAAACAACACAATACCTGACTGATATGGAGTGGGGGCAGGCTTACAATCAGCCATGCCAAATCAATGAAGAAGATTTGTCACATACTTCTATTTTCTAATAAAGATACCCTTAGAAGACTGAAAAACTTGAAGACTAAGAAAATAATGTAGAAGGCCCAGATTTGTCATATCAAACCTATCTACCAACTTTTCTTTGATGTCATGTATTAAGGAATCTAAACTACCAGTGAGGATGAGATCATCAACATACAAAACCAATATGACAAGCTCCTCACCTTGCTTCAGGATGTATACATTGTGATCTGACTCACAATGAATAAAACCATAACTCAAAAGAAAACTATCCAGCTTCTCATACCAAGCTCTAGGAGCTTGTTTGAGGCTATAAAGAGAACAACAGAGTCTAAAAACCAATGGTGAGTCTTGCACAAATCTTGGAGGCTATTCCATATAGATCTCCTCATGGAGATCACCATGTAAGAAAGCACTTTTCACATCCATCTAAAAAATTGACCAAGAATGTGAAGCAGCAAGAGAGAGTACAAGACAAATAGAATCCATCTTCGTTACAGGGGCAAAGGTCTCAAAGTAATCAACCCCTTCAACCTATGAAAAACCCTTAGCTAATAATATAGCTTTGTACTTATCTAATGATCCATCTGTAGCATATTTGGTCCTATAGACCCATTTACATTTTACAAGTTTTCTTCACTTAGGAAGAGGGACAAGATACCAAGTATCATTATTCATCAATGAAGAATACTCATCATACATAGCAACATCCCACTCAGGTATACCAATGGCCTCAGAAAACAACACTGGATCATCTATACAAGCTTGTCCCAAAAGAGCAACACCAAATGTTTGTGAGTGAGTGTGACGAGAATCAGATGGATCACCAATGAAAGAACCAGCTTCTTGTAGAGTGCTCTTTGCCCACTTGGGCAAAGGTGGTGAAGAAGATGGCTATGGTGGCTGAACAAGTGCAACATCATCATCATCAACAATATAAATAAAATCCTCACTATCCTCGATAGAAGGAGGGGGAGAATATGAACTAGATGTACACTCTTGTGGAGTGGGTAGCTCATCAACTTGAACATCCCATCAAAACAACACATCATATGTGATAGGATCAAAAAGCCGGTAGGCTTTTAAATCTTCACAATAGAAAAAAAAAGAGTGGTTGTCTTTTCTTCTCCAATGCTTTACATTTGTCATCAGGAACAAATGCCCATGCTTGACTCCCAAAGATGTGAAAATCTGAAATATCAGGCTTGATCCCAGACCAAGCTTCTTCTGGTGTCATATTTTGCATAGATTTTTGAGGAATATGGTTTTGAATGTAGTTTTCACAATTTATAGCTTTAGCCCAATATTGTGGACCCAAATTTTTAGAGTGAATCATACAATTAGCTATCTCTTTCAATGTTAAATTCTTCCTCTCTGCTATACCATTTTGTTGAGGAGTGTGTTGTATAGTGAACTGGTGTTGTATCCCATGCTCAATACAAAAATCATAGAAAGAATTACTATCATATTCCCCCCCATTTTCAGTGCATATCTTCTTAAGAGGAAGAGATGATTGTTTTTCAACAAAGGTTTTGAAATCCTTAAAAGTAACAAAAACTTCACTTTTCAACTTGAGAAAATATACCCAAGTTTTACGAGTGAAATCATCAATGAATGTGAGTGCATATTTAGCCCCTAAAATAGAACGAGTTGGAAAAGTCATCAAATCACTATGAACCAACCCTAAGGGTGCATTTGCATGTGTGGCCTTACCATATGGAAATAGATCTTGGTGTTTTTTACCAACTAGACAACCAAGACACACCCCATCAATACATGAGACCTCAGGAACACCTTTTACAAGATGTTTTGTACTAATTTGTTGCATATATCCATAACTCAAATGTCCTAATCTCTCATGCCACAATTTTTTGAGATTATTACCATGTGTTATAAGTGAAGAACCATAAGACATAAAAGACTCAAACTTATCAAAAGTATAGAGTCTTGCAGTATGGTCTACTGTACATGTAGCAACTATCTCACTAGGATCATTACATTATCTTATTACAACATCATGTGAAGTAAACTCCATGGTTTTACCTATACCAAAATTACATATTTGATATATAGAAAGAAGATTAGAAGAGATTTGGGGTACAAGCAATACATTGTTAAAACATCCATCCTATTTATCAATAGTACTAGATCCCAAAACTTTAATCTGTGAGGAGTTACCCATAAAAATATGTGATGTGCTACAATCTATAAGAGAAGACAATAGATCCTTAGAATGTGTGAGATGGTGAGTAGTACCTGAGTCAAAAATCCACTGATCATGACATGAAGATATAGCCCTAGCTGAAAGTGCTTTCCCTTTTCCTGCAAGAGAAGTAAAAGGAGATGGAGATGAAATGGAAATTTTGTGTTGTCTGACCACTACCTCTAATGCTTCCATCTTCTTAAAACATCTACTTTCATCATGGTTATGACCACCACAAAAATTACATGGACCAAATGTTTTCTTCTTTTGCTTAAAGGACTTTTTGGTCCTAGTAGATTTAGAATGATGAGGTGTTTGGGTGGTGGACTCTAGAGGGTTATTTGAAGGTTCTTGCTTTTTTTTAGACTTAGGTGAAGGTTTTCCTTTAGAAGAATTATCAACTAGAGCATGACTAGGACTAGGTAGAGCATCTAAGGCCATTAATTTTGTTTGCTCCCTAATCAATCTTTCACAAAAAACTTCAAAGGAAGGCCATTTGAATTCATCACCTAATGTATCCATCATAGTATAGAAAGAAGAGCAAAAAACACTATATGGTCCTATCAACTTTGATAAATTCATGAAAATGCACTCTTGATCACTTTTATCCTTGTCACCAGCTTTCAACTATGACCTTATAAATTTGAATTTTGCCAAGAATTCATCTATTGGAGGGAAATCTGATGGAGAGAGAGTACTCAATTCTGCATCTAATTGCAAAATTTTAAACTCATTAACTCTTCCAAATAGGTTTTTAAATTTTTCCCATACCTCTTTTGGCATAGTAGCATCTACAATGTGAAATTGAAGATTATCTGAGACGTTGAGGCAAATCAATCCAAACGCTTATAACCATATGCATATTTGTCTTTTTCAGTGGTGAATGTTGCAGGTGTTATTTCAAAAAAAAATCTCCATAAGCCATATTATTGAAGGAGTTGTTGAATTTTTGGCTTCCAAACATGGTAATTTGTAGAATTTATGGGTTTAAATAATTTGGATTCCATTCCCGAGGAAGATGATGATGTTGACAAGAACAACCTAGACATTCATTTTTCCTCAAAACACCCCTCCTGTTACAATTTAACGTCTCCCAATGAAAAAAGTTTAGCCTTATCTTATAAAAAAGTTAAAAAAATGTCTTTATAAAAAAAAATTATGGGGATTTGATCCCAATACTTCCTCCATACAAATTTTTAACAAAATACCTCTAGCCACTTTAGCAAAGTCAAATTTGTACTTTTAAAGCTAGAGACTTGCATTTAAACCACTAAAAATTAATAAAAAAATCCAAAATGACTCACACATTTGAGATAACTACTGAATAATCTTTGGCTTTATCATAAATAAACTCTTTTTCCAGCAAGATGTGGTGTTCAGGGAAATTTTTGAGAAATTTTGTAAACACTGGCCAAGGAAAACACCTCTCAGCAAATGCAGAAAGGCTCCACTGGATCTGCCCAAAGGACTATACAGCCTAGTCCAAATCCATCCTTCTCAGCTGTAAATAAAAGCCTGAGAAGTCTGATAACACATAAAATTATTAGATGTTGATTTTATGTAGCATAAGGCATTCAAAAATGAGAAATCCGTACGGCTATGCTGTAGACCAAAAAATAGATTTTAAATTCATGTTGTAACCTTCCAAAACATTATATGGCCTGGTCCAAATTCATCCTAATTTATATGGAATGAAAGATATAATAGTCAAATTTCACAAACAGGTCTTAGATTTCAATAAAGTCAACCATATGATCTACACATTAGAAAAATGTACAGGTACTGCAGTCTGCCAAAAGGAACCAGTCAGCAGGTTTTTGAAGGAAAGAGCTATACGGCCTAGTCAAAATGAAAAAATTTAAATCGAAATGGATTCCTGACTTTATTTTATACACCCTTGTGAAATAATATCTGATTTTGGAAATCTGTACGGTCATTTAATGAGCATAAAGTATAGAATTTTCCCAAAAAAAACTTGTAAACAAGAACCAGAATTTGAGAGAATAACAAATATCTATAACACATCAATGAAATAATGTTTTTGAATGTGTTAATAGATGAAAAAAATTTAGGGAAGAGGATCTTCAACTGGAACTCCAAGCTCTGATACCATGAAAGAATGATCAGGAGATACATAGGATCCACAAGATCAATCCAAGAGAAAGAACCCACAATAAATAACCTGCAAATAATATCAGAGAATAAAATAAATTTCTCACACCTAAAAAATAGGTGATAATCCAAAAAATTCTCTATATTATCTCATTAATCTCTCATACATTTCTCATAGATTGTAAAGTATATATAATAAAAATAGTTTATTTCACGATAATAAACTATTTGTAGTGATTACAAAATAGAGAAAACAAACTATTTGTTTTCTCATATTACAGACAAATATATTGTTGAGAGATTCTCAACAATAAAATAAATTAACCTAGGTAAATAAAATTATACCTAGGTAATAAATAACTTACCCTATCAACCCTAGGTAAGCTTAAATATTCATTATTCTAACAAAGTTTAGAGTGACAATGTAAATTGCTTAATACCATATTTTCATGTCTACAAATCCCCATATAGTATTTAAAGTTCACAAATTTTAAAATAAAATGATTTTAAATTCACCTTAGTGTGTAAACACACTTTATCCTTAGGATAAAGATCCAAATGTGTAATTTACTTCATGAAAACTTGAAATGAACATGTATCAATCAATGTTTATATATTAAATGAAATTTGAAATAAATTGATAAATGTTTAACACTTTTTAAATTTATGTTTGGTTTAGGGTTAAAAGGGTAGAATAGCATATACAAAAGGATGAATAAATTATTTTAGAGCAAGCCAATTAATTGAAAAATTAGAAAAATGAATATTCAAAATTAAAATGTTAAATTGTGCTAAATATAGAAAGTACACCCAAAATAATATTTTGATACATAAACATGAATAAAATATAATAATTATCTTATCTTCAAATGTTTATGAATATATGAGAATTAAAAATGTGGAAACAGACAAGGAGAAGATAAATATAAATCATTATAATCTATATAAATTATTTTTAAAAGCCTAGACACTTACATCACCCTATGACACTTGTATCAACAAATTTGTCTTGATACCAATGGAACTATCAAGTACATAATATTAAATGTATTTTGGAGTTACCACCTAGATTTTTATGGGGTTTTTTTTATCACCTTTATGTTGATATATTTTACTCATGAGCACATGTTGTAGATGATTGTATGTGGAACAAACCCTAGATCTTCACCTTAGGTCTTTTTATCTTTCCAAAAATGGGTTAGTGGGATCACAATGTCAATCTAACCTCAAGGAACCCTCTATTAGTGAGAAATACCAACATAGAAAATAATCCAAGGAGGGCCTCTAATATACTTTGTTTGAATATAAATTTTGAAAATACTCATGGAAGGGTTAAATAAAATAAATGGTTCGAGCCATATGATTTTAAATGTTTGAAAATTAGATGACTTGTAAGTATTAGACACTTGATAATATTTTGGAGACTTTCTACAACACAAGTGTCAACAAGTTGGACGCAAGTGTCTAATGGGATATTACATTTTTGGGGATATGAAATATATGGTGAATCATATATATTAGGTTTTAATATTATTTTATAACGTACTAGATCTAGGTCATTATAAATGATAGATTTGAATGATAATATAAGTAATTAGGCACAATGAGATAGTAAATGTGATCCTTTTGGTAGCAGGGAAGTCTATAATTAAAGGGTAAAGTTGTGAAAGGCATTTTTAAATTATACAAGATGAGATGATATATAAATCATATTTTAGTATCTATATTTTTCCTCCACCCCTTTTAATTTAGTAATGCATAAGGATGAAGTTACTAGGTTAAAGGAGATAAATACATACTTGGGTGTGTATCATACACATTGCCTTTTATTTATCCACTTTAAGTGTTTTACTAGTGTATGACATGTAACCAATAAAATTTTATAGTATAATTAAATTCATATAACATTAAATTTGACATAATTGAAATTATTTAAAATAAATTTATCATGGAAGTACACCTCTATGTGGATGCAACCATATTGCCCCCTAGTATTTCTACTTGGTAAATATGCTTCCTTATGAAATAATGGAGATAAGAGAGGTTCAAAACTTAACCTTGGATATTTTAAGAGGGATATTGGAAGGTAATTATGCCCTCATTCCTATGAAAGTGTGAGTGTGACATGAACATTAAGATCATTGAATATTAATAGCAAAACTCAAGTGGCACTACAATAAAAGGCAAGTTAAGTGGTATAGCCAAATCAAATTGAAAAATGGAAGTAGTGTTACAATTTTTAGTTCATTGAATATCAACAAAAATAATAAAAGGATCAAACTACAATATATATAAAATGATCAAAATGGTTCTTCTTAGTGAAAATGGTGCATCTTGATAAATTAATAATTTTTATTGGTAAATAAGTTCTGGTAAATTTGAATATTTAGTTACATTTTTTGGTTCAATTATATGAAATATGAATAAATAATGTATCTCAAGCTTAATTATTTATAAAAATGTATCCTCTATTTTGTAACTATGTATAATATCTATCACAATTTGAAAAACTATCCCAAATTTGTATAAATCAATGCAATATGTATGGGATTCTAACTCAAGTGTATATTTGAATCATGTAAAATGTAATGAAACTCTAAAGATTATAACAACTATATAAGTGTAGACAATGTCTCAATAGTTACCTTACCTCAAAATCATAACATAGCTATATAATCTATGTATGAATCATGTAGCATATATGATTAGCATGTTTGAGTAGATATATCAATACAACTTATAGTATGTGATCACAACAATCCATAAGATGCTTGATATAGATCATGGAAATGTATTGAAATTAATAATAAAAGATAAATAAATAATTAGTCACACACACAAGATAACTTAATGTCACATAAAAGGATTTATAATGAGACCAAAAACAAGGAGCATATTCAAATGCCCCACACTTGAAGGAATGCCATATTCAAATGTCTATATAGAAAAAGGAAGAAACATATAGTGTCACATGGTAAATACTAAATGAAGTATTAAAGACTAACACAAGCATTTCATACTAGACCTTGCATATATGCATTAGTAAATAATGTTATGTAACATAATATATAAAGTACAATATGAAATATGTAAAAATGATTATAGACAAATATATTTCAATAGTATATAATCTAAAGATGATATTATATAAATTAACATAAAGTAATGTAGCCTATATCAATCATGATCAAGGAAGGTGGATGCCCCCAACATAGTATATCACACAGGAAGAAGAAAGGACCAACATTTGTATGTATAAATATCATGGGTATAGTGTATGTATTTATTAAAATAATGATGCATGAAAAATATGTTTAGATAAATGATATGCCGTCTACTAACATAAAGTAAACAACATAGATGCCAAGGAGCTAGTAAACATGTGAATGTTGAATTTTTTTGTACTTTTGAATTTATTTGAATTTTTTTTATTTTATTTTAACATATAATATTTATGCAAGCGTATGGTGTTAATTGGGTTATTAAGAGGTTTTAATTGAAGTGTAGCTAGGTGGTATACTCTTTTCCCATTTTTTCTATAACTGTGAATGGGCACAAAAAAATTAGTTTAAACTTTCCTTTTTTTATCTTTTTATATATTGGTATTTTTTTTATTTTATTATAATACCAAGTAACCTATAATAAATTCACATTGATAAAAGCAAATTTATATGATTTTTTGAGATGATCTTGATAGACATGTAAGTTTTCAATAGTCTATTTATATTTGCACTGAATTGTTCAAGTTGATGTAATTATTTATCTTGATAGTCATTATCTTTTATATTATCCTTGAGACAAAAATAAAAGTATTGGATTTCAAGTTTAATTGATAGAACTACCTTATACATAAATGAATGAATAAGGTGTGGCCTGCATAGGTGTATAAACATTGATGTGGTATACCCATAAGGCACACACCATCTATTGATGTTAATCTTTCCTATATCATTCAACTATTTTTCAAAGTATTTTGATAATAGTTTTGTTTGTGTATCTTAGGAATATGAAGAACAAATAAATGTTGAGTAGTTATTATTAAAAATGATAAAAATACAAGCATAAAAGTACACTATAACTAAACATTCTTTCATAAAAACTAGGGGGAACATAACATAATGAACAAGATCACAAATAAGAGATAAAAACAAAGCAAGTATTTTACCTCCTTTGTTGAATTTTATGTCTACTTGTTGGCATAAGTATGTTTTTTATCAATATATGACATTAGAGACTCTTTTAATTTCTTACTCATGGTGGTAGCAATTCTCTAATGGTCACTTATGGCTGGGTGTCAACCTTGGCATAAAATGCATATTATAACACTATTCTTAATGGCTAATTAAAGGCATTCTTGTAGAATAACCTTACACACAAAGCTTGTTGGCATATGGTGTGGGAGATTCTATTTATATCTCTAAGAGATAAATATAACCTGAAGGAGGTTATGTTAAATTCTAACTTTGGTTGAGGCCAAAATAACCTAAGTTGAGTTAGGCTAACCTTGAGTTGGGTCAAATCACTCATGAAATCTTGACACCTTAGTTTAAGATATTTATGGGGCATAAATCTCACTTTAGATATTTTTGAGGTTATGAATCACCTTTTTAGAATATTTAAGAAATTAATAAATCACTTTATTAGTTCCTTTGACCTTTTACTTCATATTTGGTGAAAAAATCCTTTTTTGATAAAAGAAATTAACTAATTCAACATGGATTTTTTTCTTAGGATTGCTAATTAAGATTTAAAATTTAAATAAACATATTTATTGTTTTTTGGATTTTTTAAATTATTTTAAATGTTTTGAATTAATATATTAATAGCCAAAAAGTGTCAAATTACTAACTCATAATTTGACTAGGGGTGAAATTGAATTAGGTTATTGGTGCATATAGAGTAATACCCCAAATAAGTAAGCCTCACTAAGTTTATGAGAAATTAAATCCCTTAAGTAGATGAATATATATAATTTAGGTGATTTATAGGATTATATTATGTTGTGTGCTATAAATTGAACTTAATACTAATGTAGGCATGAAAATGGCCAAAATTGAGTGTCTACAGTTTGTCCCTATTTGAGAAGGCATTGTGAGACACATGCACATTAATATATTTTAAAAGAATGAAAAATTCATTAATATAAATAGCTTATGATAAAAATGGTAGTTGATAAGCCCTTGATGCCCCATCAAGGGAATGAGTGGAGAAATATATTCATCAAACATTCTCTCAAAATGAAGAAAATGATAAAATCTAGATGGTAACCAGGGGTAGAATTATTGAATTACCAAAAGGTAGTTATAAATAGTTATGGAGGTGGAGTCACTGATTTTCCCAAAGGTAATTATAATAAATAATAAAGGTGTGATATTTATTTTCCCAAAGGTGTTTATAATAAGTGGCATAGGTATTTTCCCTTCTATGATGGTGGAATGGATACAGATTTGCCAAAAAATCATTATAATTAGTAATGGAATGTGGAACACTAATTTTACCAAAGGTAGTTATAATTAGTGATGTAGGCATTTACCCTGGTAGGGTGGGTGGAGTGGGAAAAATAATTATTTTCCCAAAGTTAATTATAATCACTAGAACATGACTTAAAAATAATGGTTTGCCCATAGGTGGTTATATTAATTAAATTGGTCAAAAAAGAATGATTTGCCCAAAGATGGTTATAATCATTCATCCATTTAAATCATGTGATTTAAAATGAGATTTATCTAAAAGGGCAAGATATATCATTTACCAATCAAAAAATAATTTGACACATAGGGGCATATCTTCAAACTCACATGTTTCTAGCCTAAATGTGAGTTTAAATATGCATGTCTGAACAACATGGGGTATAGGTAGAAAAATAATGTCATTAAATTGGTGTTAGAAGAAGCCCAAAAATATGTTTTTATTAAAATAAAACTAAAAAATAAGGCACATAAGATTGAATGACGTGAAAAATAGACCACGGATGTGAAAAATACACTTCTTGGAGCATGCAAAATGAACTATAGGCCCTTAGGGGGCAAAAATCCAATTTTTGGCTATATATTCACCCCTAGGGTGAAAAATAATTCATTTTCACCCTAGACTATTGGATTTTATGAGATATAGTTTTATGTGCAATGAGCTAAGAAAAATGGATCATAGAGGAGTTAGACACCACATTTTAGAGTGCATGAAAGAGCACATGTAGCCACCTCCTGATGGACCACAAGTGAGTAATGTCAAACCCATTAATAATTTAATTTTTATAGCATTTAGTTCTGTCTTTATGTTTTAAAATGGTGAATTCACTATTTACATTTTAGGCTAAATGACAACTTCACCAAAAAATGGTAACTTCATGTAAAGTCATCATTCCTAGAAATGATGAAAAAATTAAAATTTGGTAGAAATAATTGAAAGGGTGATTTTCCCATTTTATAGGCAAAGTCATCATTTTCATGAAAAAAAAAATGTTTATATCACATAAAAAAGTTTAATATCACCTAAATGATGACTTTATCCTTTAGTAAAATGGTAGCTTCACCCTAGAAGCCAAAAACAACTAGTTTAAGGACCTAAAAAAGGTCCACCCCCTTAGATACGATAAATTAAGCTTATTAGGATAAGCTTAGGCTCATTTAATAATATAGAGTTAGGATGATTTTAACTTAGATATGGATGCAAGATCAACTAGTGGTGATGATGTGCCATGAACAATGTCTATACTATCTATAAGCATCTTAAATTTAGATATAGGGTATGGTTAGCCTACTACAAACACTGGACCTTCATGATGTGGCATAGATCCCAGTCATTTGAAAATATTGGGCTTAATTGAGTGCACTGGATGAGTTTTGGCATATTATACTTCCACATTCCACCTCCCTACTAGAGAGTTGACTGTGACACTTGAGTATACATAGCATATCCTCAAGTTGTTGATGCACATATAAAGACTATTTGGGAAACCACTAGCATAATAGAAGGTAGTTTTTGATTACTTGGTTATTTACCAAGGTATCTCCATGTTTTAGGGGAAGGTCAATATACACCTAATAGAGACATTTACAAACATCTAACTTGATGATTTACCTACTAGAGATCCATCACCACCATCTCTTACTTATATGCAAATAGTTTTGATTATGGAAATTATTAGTCTTATCTTTATTCCTAACAAGATTAGTTAGTAATTTCATATAGGCCTTGGAGGTGTAGTGTGAATTATGCTTGATGAGTCTATATGCTTTCCTTCAGAACAAACTATATTAACATAACTTTATAGGGATCTTTATATAATAGCATATCATGGTAGATGGAACATTAGGGATTCTACTCTTCTAATGGTCTAGGCCTAGGAATACATTTTTATTGAGTGACTACTAGGGTTACATTGATTACAAGATCCAAAAGAGTGATTAACATATAACTAAGCTCAGATAGGAGTAGGCAAGCATGGGAATAGGGGGAAATTCCTTTTTATCATCGAATGTTCAATTATCTTAGACTAGTTTTTTTCATTTAGAGGCCCCACCTCACATATCAATTATAGTGTTTTATATATGGGAGGTATATGGCTTATATGATTACTAGATGCTTTCTAATTTGTAGGAAATCCTAGATTATCAAGGAGTGTTGCCTTGGTCAAGTACTTCACTAGTTTGGGTTGACACAAGATGTACATAATGGACCTATATGTTTTTCCCATGTGACATGAGAGATTATTTGGGACACTCTTATTATCTAGAGAGGTGTGTCTACATTGAGTTATCTCAGTGTTCCTCAATTACCCAAGCTTATATAAGAGAAGCAATAGATGCATGGGTCACTCAAGACTATATATATTAGTAGGTACAAGTATGCCATTTGAGGTTGATATTTATATCATAGGTAGGATGATAGGTTCATATAGACATTAATGATATGGATGTTGAGACATTTATTAGTAGTGGTTACACATAGTAGGATAACAATGGTGAGGGGGGCGACAATAATGATGATGGATTTGTTGGAGGAGATGGTAGAGGAGATAGAGATGATGGCCTAGATTTTATAGTGATTAATCTTAGTACTATATGGGATATAATGGTTCAAGTGGATCTAGGATAGGTAGGGAATTTTTTCATAGCTATATCAGCAAGGAACATAGGTATACTAGAGGCAAATATCACCACTTGGATAAGGGAGATTACAAGCCTACAGTGAAAGGTGGCTGATTTATAGAGAACCCTAGACATGAGGGATAATGACATGACTTAGATTCAATTATAGATTAATCAAATGAAGGGTGAGATAGTTATGATGGTACAAGTAGAGGGCCAACTCACCACTAAGAAGGATTAGGCCATTAGTAATAGAGATTAGGCACTGGCCATTATTGATAGGCTTAGGTGAGAGTGAGATGTGGCTTGATAAGATGTGACACATGCCATATTTTCATAAATGGTTGTGGAATGCCTTTAGGATAAGTGTGAGGCCTCTTATTACTAATGAGCCTATGATATGACCATGCCTAAGGATCAATAGGTAATTTCATTTGTGGTCTCACATCAATAGAGGGTAGTTATTAGATCTGGTTAATATCACAACATGACTCATGTTACAGGTACCTCAAGTCAGTATTTCTATCAACCATGACCACCAACATTAGGAATTTTAGGACCACATCCATGCATAGGTCCCATGGACACATACAACTAAATTTGAGCACATGGATCTTGTCATTCTTACATTTTAGCATAGTTTTGACATACATAATTGCACTTGTATTAACATATTGATGTATTTTGAGACACCATTGTGATATGTATATATCATCTATGTATTATGACATTTGAGATACATTGACATTCAATTTTTGGTCCTTTGAGGCTGATGTACATGTATATGATATGCCTTTAATATATATATGATGCCATGCTTATGTTTTGTTTATCTCATGTTTAGTATTGATTAACATTATATATGTTTAACATTATTGATGTTTATGCTCATGTATGCTTTGTTTATTCATTTATTATTCCATGCTTATGTGATGTTCTATTGTTAATCATATAATTATGTTTTATGGCTTATGCGTATGCTTATTTAGAGATGTATGTTTATATAAACACAAAATAAATCATTTTTAATCTTGTTTATTACTCATGGATTTAGGTATGTGTTTGTCTATTTGGCTAGTTTAGATATATCAGAGAATTAATGTTTTTGTATTGATCTGATAGTCTCTTTATACCTAGTTTTTGTTGTATCTTATTATATTATGCATCATATTTACAAATAACTAAAATGGTAATATATACCCTAAGCATTGGAAACTTAGTTTAAATGTAAATATAAACAACCTTAGAATAATATATGAATAATCAAATTCTAGATGTAAATATAAAAAATAAATCAAGTGTAAGACTAAAAATAAACATTCACATCCTATGTAAAAGATATGAATAATCAAGACTTAAGTGTGAACAAATTTTAATAATCCTATGCCAACCAAAAAACAAATAGGAAAATATAAAAAAAATAACCAAAAAAAATGAAATAAATAGATAAAACACACACACACAAATTCACAAATAAATAAAAATTGATAAACAAATAAAATAAATAGATAAAAATAAACAAATAGAAACAAATATACAAAACAAAATAGAAAATAAGTCTAGAAATGAATAATAAAACTACAAATAGATAAAAATAACCATACAAACAAAAAAAAATACCAATAGACAAAAACAAATAAATAACAAATTCCAACAAACAAACAAACACCAATAAACAAAATAGACAAAACAATAATAAATAAACACACAAACAAAATGTTAATAAACAAAAAACTAAACAAACACAAAAAAATAAATAATAAAACAAAAAAATAACAATAAACAAACATAATAACTAAACAAAACAAAAAAATAATTAAAAAAAATAGAATAAACAAAGCTATAATAAAATAAAACAAAGTAATCAAAATAAATAAACAATCCAAAGCAAAGAAATATGCCATAAATAAACTATTCTAAAAACACAAAGGCAATTAAATAAACTAATCTAAACCAACATTAATATACAAACAATTGGTAATTATAATGTTAGTATAAATAAAATACAAATTGTTCATGAATGTGTAATAGAGGTGTTACTTTTGTTGATAGGTTGACCCCTAAACTAGGTAGCAGTGACACAAGTAAAAAACACAATAATAAATGGAAAAATGTTACCCCTAGGATATAGAAAACAATGACATAAATTATAAGGTAAACATTACACCTAGGATATAGGGGATAATAAAACAAAACAAACAAAATGGAGAGGGGGGAATAGAAGAAAAAGAAGGGTAGCTAAGCTGAGTTGACTCCAAATGCACTAGGCAAGTGGATGCTACCTACATAGTTCTATGGACACAAGGTATAACATGAAATGCAAGCCAAATTTTGTTATCCTAAGATATGGGATATAATAAAATCAATGATAAGAAAACATGGTTGACATGTAGTAAAAAATAGGAATGGTCTTGTAAAATGGTGAGTGCATAAGAAAAGACAATGATGACATTCAAAATCATGAAAACATCAACACAAATGAATCACACAAGCAAAAGAGCATATTTTACTCTCAACCCAAACTAAAATACAAGATACGAGTATCCAATAATGAACTAAATTGTTAATTCATATTATTTACTACATTTATGGCCTCGACTAAAAATGATCTCAAAAAATAGATAGAGCATTGGTAGAGGTTACTCACAAAATGGCAAGAGCGTTTAAACTTAAATTACTTACAAAACATTGAGAGCATAAAAAACACCAAGTGGTCATTAGTGAGTTGAGTTTAAATTCATAATGTTCACAACATAAACTCTTAAAATGTTGAGAGCATACAACTAAGGCCAATAAGGATGGGGAAATTAATGGATAAGTGGTTACTTGTCAAATAGCTAGGATTCCCAGAATCCTTAAGGTAAAGAAGTGGTAAAAAAATAAAGTAGGGAAATGATGGACAAGCTTACTTGAGATACCCCATGTATCAAAGTGTTGCCTACATAGTTTATGTAGACCTTAGGCTAATGTAGTTCTCCCATAAATGGGAGGAAAAATACCAAGGTAGTCTAGAAATGAAGTTGAACAGGTAAGATAATCCATCCTAGAAAATTTTGATGGCTTTATATCTCATGTGGAAATTCTAATCTAATTTTCATGATTTTTTTTTTTATAATTTTCTAAGAATTCTTCAATTTTTTATGGTTTTTTGAACTATTTCAAAAGTGTTTCAAAATTCCTAGGCATCTCCACTTAATTGAGAATCATAAAATACAAAATGGTCCAACTCACAAAAATAGTGAGAGCATGGCTTAGGTTACTCATAAAATGGTGAGATATTTCAAACTTAAAAATGCTTGGAAAATGGTGAGAGAATTCAAATAATGGTGGCCTAGATGACCTCAAAAAATTGAGCACTACCTACATAGTCTAAAAGGACCTCAAGCCAATGTAATTTTGCCTAAAATGGTGAAAGTTGGAAAAATATTCCAATGGTTTGTGTGTTTCTGGTATCTCAACTCAATAGAGAATTTTGAGATATAACACAACCTAACTCATAAAATAATGATAACATTTCTTATAAATGCTCAAAAAATAATGAGAGTGTGGAAAAGGGGTGATTGAGATGACCTCAATGTAAATAGAGCACTACCTACATAGTCTCATAGGACCTCAGGTCACTATAGTTATACCTACATAAAAGGCATCCGACTAAGAACCAACAAGTTTATATAAAGGTCAATGACAAATTTATATTAATAGTAATGTCAAGATGATGAAATAATGCATGGTAAAGGTGTTGTTTCTAATTTGATAAAAGGTGGTTATAATTATGAAACAATGACAAAGGGTTAGTGGTACTAATTTACCCCTAGGTAGTTATAATTGGTAGCACAATTATATAATGTAATAATAAATGAAGTATGAAATTTATAGGACCATTGTCATGTCGATTTCATATACTACCATTCAAAAATTTAATAATGAAATAACCACTGAAACTAAATATGACATCAAACACTAAACATGACTAAATTACAAATGAATCAAAACCAAGACCAAACATGATATGTGGGGTTATGTAAAAATAATTGGATAGAAATAGGCTAAGGCATGGTAGAATGGTATATGATATATTACAAATAATGGGTATAATGTAGCATAACTTAAATGATCCTTGTAGACTTGAGTCCCTCAAGTTTAAAAACATTTGAGGTGCATTATGTTCATTAGATCATCAAGTTCATCTCCTTATGCTGTGGTGAGCATATATGCTCCAAAACTATAGTTAGCAATAACTACATAAGGCCCTAATGAGTTTGACTAGAACTTTTATTTTTTCTTTGACTCAACATTGACATTCTTCTTATTCTATTTTAACACAAGGTCACCAAGCTCAAATTCACAATGCTTAATGTACTAATTATATTGGCCTCCTAATTTTATCTTATATGTGTGAATATTATTCAAGGTAGCCATACACTTTCGATCAAGTAAGTTTAGCTCTTAAAATTGAGATACTCTATAGTCCTTATCATTGATGATGTTTTTTAGGGACATTCAGACAAAAGGCAACCCAAAATTGATAGGAAAAATGGAATCAGTGTTGTAAACAAGTGAATAGAGTGTAGATCCTATTGTAGTATGGAATGTGGTACATAATTCATAAAGGGAATTAAATAGTTGCAAGTATCAATAATAACTAGCATCATTGACAATATTTTTTAGAATATTGACAATGGTTTTATTAGAAGCCTCAACTTAGCCATTGCCTTATGGGTAATAGGTAATAGATGAATATTATTTTATATGGTATTTAGTACAAATTGATTTCACATATTTGTTTTTAAATGATCCACCATTATCAGATATAATAGAAGATATAATACCATAATGTCAAATGAGATTATTGAATATAAACTTGGATATTTACTTACAAGTGAATTAATTAAGAAGAATGGCTTCTACCCACTTAGTGAAACATTTAGTAGTGGGTAAGACATGTTTATTTCTATTTGAAGATGTAGGATTGATCTTGTCTATGCGATAAAGTCCTCATATTGAGAATGGTCATTGTGTTGTCAATGGTTTGAGTGTCTTGGCTAGAGCATGAAATAGATTTGCATGATTCTGACACATCATACACTTTCCACATATGTAACTACATTTTTTCCATAGTCAACTTGTAATAATTAGTATGGAGTAACATTTTGAATAAGATTTCCCTATTGGTATGGGCTCCACACACTACTTCATGAAATTCCCTCAATGTTACTCTAGATTTTATTGAAGGTAATCAATGAAGTATAGTTACATCATAGATTATATGATACAATATTTGTCTAAGTAGGGTATAATGAGAGTATTTTTAGATGAATAATTTATATTTATTACTTGATAGGTTAGGTGGCATCATTTAGTCATGAAGATACACATATATATCAGAATACCAGGGAGACATGGGACCAAAAATGTCATGAACCATCTATATGGCTGATTTTTTGTGTGTTCATGCTAAGGTATGTTCAACAAGAAATTTATAATCCTTTACTCTATTTTTGATCTAAATCATGGAGCTAATAATGGTCATAAAATTAGTTGTTATATTATTGACTCTAAGTATTCTTTTAAATTAGATGTTGGTAATCTACTACTTGAGATTACTAACCATATCTTTATAGGGAACCAACTTCCCATCCTTCATATAGTACTAATTTATAGCATTATTGATGATTAGGTAAGAATCACCTTGAACCAATAAATATTAGATGTTCCACTATATTGTTGATAAGGCCCTGTAATGAGTGCTTCATATTTATCCATGTTATTGGTATATTGAAATCAAATATGAAAGGACTTGGAAATAATATCCCCTTGTGGTGTAACAAATAATATTTCAACACTTTATCCATGAGCTATGAATGAACCATCAATGTACATCTTCCATTATTCTACCTTAGGAGATGTTTCTACTTCTATGGAGGTCCTAATGGCCTCATCTAAAAATACAAATGTAATAGGTTGAGTATCATGAAGAAGAGCTTTTGTAAGCTGATCTATGTGTACTTAAAACTTAGTGGCCCTCTGATTAACATATTCACTTTCAAACTCAATCAAAATCATGATCCATTTTACCATGCAACCATGTAGAGTTTTTTTATAAAGTAGATACTTGAATAGATCTACTTTAGAAATAACAATGGCCTTATTATTTATCATCTAATGACACAACTTTTGGGTGATGAAAACCATAACTAAACAATATTTTTTAATTAGAATATAATTGTGCTCACATACAACTAATTTTAAACTTAGATAATACATGACATGCTCTTTAACCTATTCATCATATTATTCTAAAAATGTCCCCAAGTATTTTCAATCACTAGTAGATAGACTAACAATGGCTTGTTTGGCATTGGTGGTAATAAAATAGGTGGATTGGCTAGATATTCTTTAATATGATCAAATTGTTTATATCACTCTTATTTCTAGGAAAAATTAATGCCCTTCTTCATTAAGTGTGTAAATAGATGGAATTTGTTAGCCATATGTTATATGAAGTGTTGGATTGACTATATGTTACCCTAAAAATAATGGAGTTTCTTCAAGGTAGATGGTAGTAACATTTTTTGTAATGGCTCAAACTTTGGTTGGATCAATTTTAATGCCCCTACAAGATACAATGAAACCTAAAAAATTATTAGAAATTACACCAAATACACACTTCTTCAGATTAATCTTAACATTATACTCATAAATTCTCTCAAATATTTTTCATAGTACAGTTAGATGATTAGCATAGGTCTTTGATTTACCAAATATTTCATTGACATAGTCCTCAATAATATTATGCATCATATTGTGGAAAATCACTATCATGGCTCATTGGTATGTGGATTCTACATTTTTAATTCTAAATGATATCACCTAATAATAACATATTTCCCATGAAGTGGTGAACATTATCTTGTGCTAGTCCTTCAATGTAATTTTGATCTAATTATAACCTAAAAATCCATTCATAAGAGAAAACATTTCATGTCTAGACATTGAGTCAACCATCATGTCAATGTTAGGCAAAGGAAATTCATATTTTGTGTAGGATTTGTTGATATTAATGAAATTAATTCATATTATGAGACCTTATGGTGTTTTTTGACTAGCACAATGTTTTAAGTACACTCTAGTAATCAATTGGCTAGATACATATCATGTCATAGAGTTTCCACAAATCTTTCTTGACTAGCACAACAATATAAGGATACATATTACATAGATTATTATTCATGGATTTTCTATTAGGATGTCTAATGAGATGGTGTACAACCAAGGTAGGGTCCAAACATAGAATGCTTGAATAATCCCATGTAAATATGTCAACAAACTCCCTTAGAAGGGATACAAAAATGTCACATTCCTCCTTTATGAGGAACATGTCTAATTTGATCCAATTTAAGTCCTTTGGAGTCCCAATATTAAACTCTAAAGTATCCTCCATAAGAAGTTTGGAACCATCATCTAAAATAGTTAAGGACTTAAGCTATTTGGCAATGGAAAAGTACTCTAGCCAGACTAACTCATCTAATTATCACAAGTAGGATGGATCAGAATCTCCTAATGCTGGTAAAGGCCATGAAAAAAAATACTTCAATGAACTCTTAAATAATATGTGTAAGAGATTTATGCTCTTTGATATTGATCTCTAATCCATATATAGGCTTTGGACTATAGGTCTCTTGTGCCTTATATGAAGAGGGGTGAACATCCCCATCTCATCGTACCAAAAACTAGTTTTCACCAAGAGACTTACCTTTTTATTCACTTTTACCCTTGTTAGAAAGCACCTCAAAGAGGTTTTCACTTTTAGACATAACTATTTGTTTTTATTTTTGTTTTTGGATAATGAAGCTCACCCACTCTCTAAAGTAAATAACAAGATCTAATATGATAAAAATCATTAATAGTGATGTCCAAGAGGAATGTGATTCCTCATTCCCAAAAATTTGCATATGGCCTCATCATTTTCAAACTCATCTGATGGCATTTATGACTCTTTTTGGTCCTAGTCTATCAATTTTTGGTGATAAAGGGTTAATGATGAAGGTTGAAAAATAGGCTTAATAGTGAAAATGACATGGGGGTTAAACAAATTTGTGGTAACATGGTCATCATAGATGCTACAATCAGACCCTACATCATTTCCAACATCATCTTCATGAGATGATGGTGTTTGAATGCAACTAAGGTATGTAGGTTCACCCCCAAGTTTGATCATGTTTTGTTGATGTATCCCCCAAATCTCTACCTTAATAAGCTAAGTGATCCATAATATAGTTAGAAATAGGATAATTTGTGCTTTGGTAACAATCAACTAACTCATCAGTGTAAATCAATGAATCATATTCATATAAGGGGTCATGTTCTAGGAAAGAGGCCAATTGGAAAATAATGGGTTTATTCATTTGATATTTTCCCTTGATTTTTCCCTCCATGTAAGTGATTTTGACTTTGGGCATCCCATAAGATTTTGTATTTTGTGGCAATCTAGTAATATGGAATGCATTATGGGTATTTTATTCTCCAAAACTTTTCTCAATTATATATAAGTGATTTGTAAATTTATAGTAGAGGTATGGCTGAGGTAGAAGCTAAGCTATTTGGGTCAATGTAGTTGGCTTTTGGTCCTAATTCAATGGATTTTACTTTTTAGCTCTTTAGTAATTATATTTGGGCATAAAATTCAAACCAAATTGATAGTTATAGCTTTTATACTCAGCCTCAAGATGTTTATAATATTGATATGGTTGAAGATCAAATAGTATAGTCACTTTCATCCCTAAATAGAGAAATTTTATACACTAATGCAATGTAGATGGTATAGACTTAATTTCATGGATCTAAGGTCAACCCAATAATAGATTGTAATATAGTTCTATGTACAAAACATGGCATAAAGTGTCATGGGTGAAAGTCCCAATGACCAATGACAAGCTAATAGTACCTTGATATTCTCATTCTTCATTATTATATGCCTTGATAATGATGGTATCTGGTTATAAGTTAGTTATTGTATATTTGAGATGTTTGATCAAATTCAAAGACACAATGCTGAGACCCAAACCATTATCTATAAGGACACATTTAGATATATGGTTTTCTATACCAACCTTGATGTAGAATAGATTATTATGCAGAGGTCCCAAAGATTACATATCACTATGGTCAAAGGTAAGACATTGGCCAGGGGCCAAGTGTCTTACCATGGCTTGAATTTTTTCTAGAGTGATGTCATCTAGTATGATGAATTAGTTTAATTATGCATTCAAGACATATTTTTGGATGCTAGACATATCGATCAAATCCATGATGGATATGTGCATAGGTGTCTTCTTCAATTGCTACATAATATCATAGGTCTCTGCCTTAGTTTAATCAGTTGGTTTATTTATTATAGGTATGGAAGGTTGAATGGTCTCATTCATAGTATTTGGCTATAGTCCCTTAATATTAACTTTGGTTCATTGATTTATGATTTCATAATCTTGATCTTATACTTGGATTTGATAGTTAGCTATGAAGGTAATGGGGCATGAAATGGTAATGATGGGCGATGTGGATCTTGGTTGATAACACAGTTTGAAGAAGAATTATTGGTATAAGGGAGTTAATAGGCATTATTTATCTAATAGACATTATTGGGAGAAGGTTTAGGTCTATTGGTAGTTAGCTAAGGGTTAATGTTGATAGTAGAAACATGAATACCTAAGGCATGTCCTACAACATTATTATAGGTATATATGATAGAATTATGGGCTATTTAGTTGGCTTGGTCAGTTTCCCCATGGTTTTGACCATTTTTCTATTATTATTATAGTTGGAGTTATTGTTGTTCATTTTATGGTGGAGTTCTTTGTCATTGTTATTGTTATTATTGGTACTACTACTAGTTATTTTTATTTTTATATCAGGTAAATGGATTTTGGTAGATTCCTAAGTTATGATTTATTGTAGGAGCATGGGTATCTCTTTGTATCTCTCCATTTTACAACATACTCTCAATCAAATTCTTGAGTTAGATACATCAACATATGGAAGGGATTCTACAATGGGTGGTCTTCTCCTTCGAGAAGGGGCTTGTGATTGGTTTTGATTATGTGTATATTAGCTTTATAGAGGTCTTGGATGAATGTATGGAGTTGGTGGTTTCTAAATGGGTGGAGTTAAATGGATATCTAGTGTTTACAACATCTAAACATTGTGCAATTTAGTGACTCCATTTCCAATAATATTATTATTTTTGTTATAAGTTCTTTATCTCTCATTGTTTTTGGCCAAAGGTGGCATTGAAGTCAATATTTCAGTTTGGTTCTGATTATGGCTTTGGACTTGGTTTCGGTTATGGTTCTACTGGCCTTGATGTTGATTCAGATTCTAGTTAGAGAAAGATAGCTTGATCATCCCTTTGTTAATAAGAGCTTTATCAGTATGTATTAATTTATCTATAAACTCTTAAAATGTATGATCACATTTTAGATCAAGATGGTAAGATATCTTGTTATGTAGGATCCTAGTAAATACTACATCCAACAATTTATCTGGTAATTATGAGTGAACCATATCATAATTAATCCCCAATATTACAAGTATTCAATGAATATTTTAATAGTCCTATATTTAGCTTTTCCCAATTCCACAATAGTTATCTCATATTCTATATTATATGAAAAATGTTGTACAAACTTCCTATAAATATCATCAAGGTTAGGTATATAATTCTTTATCAATTTTAAAATCCATTCCAAGGCTTGTTCAAATAGACTCATTAGAAAAATAAGCACCAAATATATGTTTATAAATGCCATTGGTTGGCATTCAACAAATAATTATTTTATATGCTCTTTAGGGTCACCTTTGACCTTGTACTTATCAAATTTGTGTGGCTCATAACCCGATGGAAATGGTATTTGTAGATTATCAATGTTGAATGGATAAGAGCATATTTCATCCATTTTACATTTATTTGTTTGTTTTTTAGTATGAATAACTTGAATTGTATCCATAATTTGTTAGAACTATTTATAAATTAATTCATATAGAGTGGCATGTTACTATTTGGGTTGTGCAATCAAAGGTGCATTGCCTTGACTGAGGTAGGCATATTATGGAATGTTGGCTAAATTGGTTGAATAACCATGTATACATATCGCATTGGGATTATATTGTTGATAAAAAATATGCTACTATTAGAATACATTCTATTTCATATTGGCTACATAACCTTAGTTGGCAAATGATGGTTTTGGTTATGGAATTTATCACAATGGGATGTGTTAGTATTAATGGGTTTGGGAGGGAGCTTGTTACCTACTCATTGAACCCTATTATATATAAGGAGCACATTGTTAAATAGATCCATACTATTAAAGGTGTCAAAATTTGGATTCATATTGGATGTGAAATACCCATTGGGAAAAACTCAACTATTTCATAGCACCTAGGAACTTTTTTATTGATTAAATATATGTTATTGTATAGGCACTTGTTAAGGGTTTGAATTTGTTGTTTTTCACCATATAGCATTTTTTTACCAATAGAAACACATTATGGATTAGGTAAAATATGTGATTGTTTAGGTATATTGGTTTATGCTTATTGTGTTGGAACATTTGTTTCCCCTATTGAGGTGGCATATTGTTCTATGCTTGGTTTTGTGGTATGTTGGTCTGTTGTTAGCTTGTTTCCCCCTATTTCACACTTGATAAAGTTAATTTAACACTTGAGAAAGTTCTTGGTTGAGGAGTGGATGTTGCTTCTTGATTTTTGTAAATAGGTGTACCTATCTCTTGTTGTTTCGATCCACTCATGACATTTTTTGAAGGAATCTATTGCACATTTCTAAGTAGAATACTAGACCCAACTCCATTTAAGTTATAATGCACTTACATTCTATTGACAATATTTTGATTGAGGTCTCTCATTTGAGTGGTAGTCTCTTCTATCATTATGGGAACATTAAACATGTCACCGACTAGCATGCTTTGTCTAAATGGGTATATGTTTTGGTTTGCATATCCCAAAGCTTCTATTTGTTTCCCTATTTATAGAGTTAATTTAATAACCAATGTGTTAGAAACAACTATTAGATTAATATTGAGATCTAGATTGAGGTAGTTTTTGTATGCTTTTTATACCTATTCCATTTTATTGTCTATAAAGATTTTCCCTTTCATAAGTGTATTGTGTCTCTGTGGCAGCATTTAGACTAAAGCTTGACTATAAATAGCTGATGAATGTTCTAAGTATTGGTTTTGAGGTGCATTAATAATATTTATAATCAAACTACTTATGCCTTTATGTCATTAGTTTGACAAACAAATAGTGTCCTCCTTTGATGGATATAATTATAATTTCTCCTTTATTATCTAATAAATGATGATCAAACAACACTAGTAGTAGAAAAATAATAAATGACTAAAAATTACTAACAACTACATATAAATGATTAAGCTTAGTTACGTGACCATTATTAGTTTATTTTTGACCATTTATAACATGACCAAATTTATGACAACCATTTTTAGTCATTTATTGGTTGTTTTGATTAATCAATTTGGTAGTATATTTAGTCATTAATTCAGACACCGATTATTGTTAACTAGTAATTTATTTAGTCATGGTAGTCATTTATTTAGTCATTATAATCATTAATTTCCATCAAATGGTAATATATTTAGTCATTTTTATTCACTAATTTCCATTCATTGGTAGTATATTTAGTCATTTGTATTAACTTATTTCCATCCATTGGTATTATATTTAGTCATTTTAATCATTATTTTGCCATCAATTGGTCATATATCTAGACATATTTATTTACTAATTTATATCAATTGGTAGTATATTTAGTCAGTTTAATTATTAATTTATGTCAATTAGTAGTATATTTAGTCATTTTAATTGAGTGATTTCGATTAATTGGTAGTAAATGTAGTCATTTTAATTTTTAATTGCCATCATTTGGTAGTTTATTTAATTATTTTTGTTCATTAGTTTCTATCAACTGGTAGTATATTGATACATTGTTTATTAATTGCATAATAATTGTATTTACTACTAATTTCATATTAAATTTTTATTTATATAATATGAATAATTTATTAAATACCATAAATTATATAATTTAGAAATAAACGTATTATTAAACTTGAATTAAAACATAAAATCAAATAAAAATATAGAAAAAATATTTTTTTGATATTATAATTCTATAAAAAGGGTGTAAATCCCAAGTAAAATAATCCCAAGGGGTAGTAGGATAGACCAAAGGCCACTAACACCAAAAAAAATGAATAGATGATAGTCAAATAACAAACAAAAAATATATTAATAGGAAACCATGGTAGAAACACTACTTGTTAATCAAGTCTTTCTAGTCATCTTTTATGAAACTGAGAAGTTCCTTCTTGTTGACAATTTTGAATTCAATATCCTTATCTTCAATTTGAGCCTCTTGTAGAATCATCAGTGAAAAATCAACTTGATGAAAAACCTTGAAGCAGATAATTGTCAACACTTTAATTTTATTCTGGAGAGAGTGCAAACCATTTTTTACTTCCTCTAGCTCCTTTTTTATCTAGCTACCATCATCATATGTGTCCTAAAAATCCTCCTTAACTAAGTCATATAAGGAGTTATTCATCTCTTCAAAGTTACTAGTTCCTTATCAATATATTGGCCCAAACTAGGTTTGACTTTTAAAATACCTACTTCCTTCTCTAGATTTGAAGTAGAGGGATAATCAATGATATTCACCAAAAGGGCTTTAACCCCTGAAATTCTATTGGATCTCCTAATAGCCAAATTTTTAGCTGTGAAACTCTAAGATTTAATTCCAAACTCTTCATCCACATCTACATCCCCTGACACTTGGGCCTTTAAGTGCTCTTTGTCTGTAGCCTATTTTAGGTGCTCTTCACCCACCACTTTTTTAGTATTTTTCTTGCCCAAATTGGTATTTAATGAAACAACCCTAGGGATAAATTTTATCTTCTTATTACCAAAAATAGAAGGACTGGTCTTCAACTCACACATCCCTTCCATAGCCAGAGATTGAGAAGGATCAAGAGGTCTAGATTTTGTAATTTTAGGAGACAGTCAAACCAAACCTAGCAAGAGAGAGTAAAATTATTCTTTATTAAGGTGGAGTTTGAATAAAGGGTGACAAAGTCCTTGGACTTAGGAAGGGAACCATGGGGTCCCATAGAACCAAATCTAACACTTAGGGGGATATGGTCTTTCAATTCACTTTCATGGGATTCATCAATCACAAAAGCCTTTAAAGGTTTATATGGACACAATGCAAGGTAAAAGTGGTAAAAATTGAAAATAATACCTTGGTAGAGTGGAATGGTGGAGGTAACTAGGTTACAATCAATAACATTTTCAACAAATTTGATAGAAGTATCTAGGGATGACAAAAGGAAAAAAGGAAAGTTTACAAGCACTTTGTGTCAAAATTGAACAAGAGCAAAATGGTAATGATAAAAACACTTAAATTACCCTTCAAGGGTGAAATAATGCATTTTAGTGAAACATACCTTATCCCATGGCTTAACTATACTATCTTTGTCAAAACATCCCTGGAGTTTCATTGGAGACTCACCTTCTCTAAATAATCTTTTCATCCCCTATAGGTCTTAGACATTGGTGAGTCTCTTCAATCTTCTACCCTCACAGCTCAAATCTATGGCCTTTATAATTGATTCTTCACTAATTTCAAACTAAATACCATCACCCTAAACTTTGTAATCCCCATACTCGCTCAAAGCAAACTAAGTTATGAGATTATCATCATAGCCATTGAGGCATTCTAGAAGTAATAACTCCTTTGTAGCAAATAATCCAAAGCATGCCATCTTATTTATTTTCATCATAGGATAAAGGCTCCATTGTAACCTTATCACCTCCCATGACTGAAAGCTTCTTAGAGTTATTGGTAAACTTAGTTAAGACCAGAATTAGCCACCAAGGATTAAATAGAATTCAGTCAAATAGTCTAAAAGAAAAGGAATGGTTATCATTAGGTAACCATCCTTTAAAATCACTCAAATCTCAACCCCCTTTTTTTAGATTATACAAGATAATCAAGTAATGATTTCATAAATAGGGAAACTTATAAGTATTTCTCATGTGAGCAGGCATCATTAGGAAATGAATCTTCCTCGTGTGATATTGATTTTCATTGAAGTGAAAATACTCGTATTTTAAAGTGAACTCATACATCACTTTCCAAACTTTGATGACAACACCTTTCCTACTCTTAATGTGACCAAGGTCCAACATATAGATACTAAGAAAATACATAAGGAAGTAATTTAATATATAATAATTGATGTGAGCCATTATGTCAAGAAAGGTTGGGGCTCCAAAAGGAAGAGTTATCTAACATTAGTGGGCATAATATTTGTGTTCCTCCAACACCTTAGATGGAAAAATGTTTATTCCTAAGTTGGCCAGTGCATCTACCACCTAATTTACCTCTCTATAGATATTTTTGAATTGAAACTCTTTAAAACCCATAAGGAGGTGTTTTATATCTTGAATGATGTCCTCATACTTCCATCTACTTTTGTATTTATATTTGACTGCATCAATGACAATATGGGAGTCTCCCTCTATTAGAGGGTTTTGATTTCAATGGAGATGGATAACTTGATCCCCCAAAGGAGGGCCCAAGCTTCCATTCCATTACTAGAGTTTTCTCCCAACCCACCAACATAGGTTGGAAATAAACATATTATTAAACTTGAATTAAAAAATAAATCAAATAAAAATATTAGATATATGAACAAGCTAAAACGTGATAAAATTTAAAATATTGATTCAACATCATGATAAAAAAAAGTAATCTAAAATAAAAATATATAATGTAATTTTGATGAACTATAAGATGTTCATATATATATAATTAAAAAATGTCAAATTTTAAGAGTTTCCAACTCTCATAAATACACCATGATAAATATCCCTAAAAAACACATTCAAACTACTACATAAAGTAGTGGATCAAGTTGTCTAACAAATAGTACATAATAAACATCAACTATGTCAATTTTTTCAAACATTTTAGTGGACACCATGTGAAGTTTCCTTCTTTCTCTTTCAAACAAACAACTCCATCTATTTTGTGTTCAGAATCAAGGGGTATGTTACTTGTGACCTTTAAAATATATAAATTTTCATCTCATGTTCCTTTCGGTTTGACTCCATGTATAATAGATAGTGAGTGAATCTACCCAGTGCCCAAAACAACACCATCAAATGGATCCAACACCCCAACTTTAACCCCTTCTTGGAGCTTATCAATACATTTTTTCAAAAATAAAAAATACACATTATATTGAGATATAAAACATTTGATAAAATACAAATAAACATTTGATAAATAGTTATAAGAAACTAGAAAATGATGATAGGAAACTTGAAAGAATGTACTTGACATATTAAACAAAAAGTAACTCTCGCTATTTGATATAGAATGGATGTTAGATACATAAGGTGTCAATATATTAGTAGTCATGTGCCATGAAGATATAGATGTTACAAGGACAACAAGTAATCACTTGATTGAGGTTATTTATGTTCTTGGAATAAAGGTTCTAAGAAAATCTCTTCTATATGAACTTTTAGTTATGATATATTTTGATGGATCATATGTGAACTATAGGCATCTAACAATTCTATGTGACACAATAACATATCGAGGTCATTTGATGGCTATTACTCGACATTGTATCAATCATAATGCTACAGGGCTAGTGATGAGATGTTCATTTGAGGAGACTATGGATATCCTTTTGGATGCTATTATTTTTGTAGAAGGAGGACCTCTCGGGGGTGTTACAATAAAAATCATGCTTGGTCAGTTATATCAATATAACAATAGGATTTTAAGTAAATTCCATTGTTAGAAATGCCAAAAACACCAACATATGAGTTTGTGCCTCAATAGGTAGGGATTCAAATTCTTTATGGAAAAAAATGAATTTATTTTTTATAAACAAAGACAAACAAATTCTTGCATAAAAAACCTCAACATATATAAGTTAATATGGGATGTTTTCTCATAATAAGTAGCCTTACAACTTGTTTGATCTTTGTATTAACTATATGTGTCCCATCATTTTAAATCTAAATACACAAGGTTTGATATTTTGGTATGGTAATTACTTCCACCTATGATTTGATTTTGACTAGAGTCCTTTACTTAAAAATATGTTTTCTAATACATTCTAATTTGTGTAGAAACAACCAAAGTGGTTGGAGATATAATCCCTTGATGAACTAAAAATGAAGATGGGTCATGTGATACTAATGGTAATTTTTCGTCAGAATGTTTGAAAAGAGTAAAAAAGTTGTAATTAACTCTGGTATGGACTTGTTATGCTTCTCAAGGTTAGAGTTATTTTCATCTAGTTTTCTTTTCCTTCTCTCAAAGTGTTGTCTCTTAGAAAAATCAATTTTTGACATCAGTGGAAAAGTGGTCTTTTTTTTTGACAACTGTATGTAATGTCTTTTGTCTTGGAAAAAATCATTTTTTGTATGCACTTTTTGATTCTATTGAATAAAAAAGAAGAAAATTTTTTACTCTAAAAAAAAAATTAAACTATTTTGAGGTACAAAAAAATGGAAGTCAAGATTGAAATATTGCTAGAATGTACAAGTACTCCAAAAAGAGACATAAATTGGCAATGAAGTCCCCCCAACTAAAGACCATGACATCCCTAAACACAATGCACTAATGCATTGTCAAAATCTATGTATGCACTATATTACAACTAAGCTCTAAGCTTCCATATAATGTAAGTTATATGTTCTCCCTTATTTCCATTATCTATGTATACTAACTAATTACACTTAACTACTATTCGAGTTAGATTCTATCACATAGGTAGAGATTACCCTTATTTACATAATAAAACAACTATTAATTACTTGAATATTATTGAATTGCATGTGGTTTCATATCAATCACCTTGAGTTCATCAGCACTAATACTATTAATATCATGCACATGCTCATTGAGTTCAACATCATCATTATTAACATTGACATGAAGTTGTGAAGCTTTGCAGAGAGCTCTATTGATAGGACCTTTTTTTTTCATTCTACTTTCATATAATTACCATGCATGTGGTTTAATCATCCTAAAAAAATTAATATAAGTCAAGTAAATAATGTAAAATCTATAAATATTTGTCCAAAATAACATTATAAGAATGAAGAATGACAAAACATTGGGACATATTAACTTACAACTTAGAGAATGCAAAATCTATAAATTTTTGTCCAAAAGAAGAATGAAAAAACATTGGGATAGATTAAATTACAAATTAAAGAATGAAAAAGATATAAATTTTTGTCCAAAAGAACATTTTAAGCATGAATAATGAAAAATCATTAGGACAAATAACTAACAACAACTATTATATTACCTCAACTTTAGCACAACTATGATTGTGTTGCACATTCTTATCAAGTTCATCATGATCACTATCAATATAAAAAACTCTTTTTAAATCAAGGTGTTTTAATTTTCATGTTTCTTTGATAATATGGCTCTACATGTGGTTTAACCATCATGAAAAAAAATACAAAGCATTCAATAATCAAGTAAAGAATGCAAGCTATAAATTTGTCCAAAAGAACATTTTCTAGATCACTTCAATAATGAAGAAACTAGGTTGGATTCTCCTACACTTAGATTTAAATTTACATATTAAGAGGCATTTTTATACAAAATTTACAAAAAAGAAGAAACGAGATCAATAGGGCCTTTTACCTCATCTAAATCCATGGAATTATGCTCATTCCATGCAAAAACTATAGGCTTAATGAAGGTAAATAACTATGAAACTTTCTCAGTGAGACCATATATGAAAATCATTACATGTTGGTACCCTTCATTTGAGTTGAAATGATCTAGAGAGGCTCTTATTGGGTGTCTAATAGATGGCTATGAAATATCTGTTGATGAACTAGATTTCCACTTCATCCTACTCTTAGATTTACTAGGATCTAGTGTTGTCATATAAATTACAATATCTTCAGCACCTACTTCTTGATTACTATTTTCCACGTAAAATATAATGTCAATTTAAACATATAGTTAGTTAAATGAAAAATCAAAATAAATAACACAACATAAATCAAACAAAAAATCCATACACTTACTCTAAATTTATCTATTTTGGTATACAACCTACGTTGTCCAAATGTATATATATCTCTAATATTATCTCTTACTCTCTTACCTCTGTTATGATTTATCAAATATTATTCAAAATGCATAATTTATTTCAATGCCCCCCACTATTTGGTATAATGAGTGGATTCTAACCTCTCTTTTTCCTCCATGATTGTTTTTCTATAATTGTATCTAAAATTGTTCATCAAAAGCCTCATCATTTGATTGTAATATTTTCTAGATATTTGTCCACCAATATTATCAAAATCATTTTCCATTTTTTATATAATATTTTACATGATTAATGGATCTTTCTTTAAAAATTTTGATTTGAAAATATCCAAATGGGCCCTACATCTTACATCCAACTTAGAGGCCCAACTTACAACATTTGGCCCAACGGGCTCACCATATCTTGATACCTCACCCAAGAATGGCTTCTTGCCTTGTAATTTTCTTTATTTTGAATTCCTCTCTATAGATATATACAAATATTGACTCAATCTTTATCTTTAAACAAAATCAAATGCATATTCTATTAAACCACTACCAATATTTTGGGTTGATCGATTAAGTCCATCAAAAGTTGTAGATGCAATAGGTGCACTCTAAGGCACACCATATACAAACACTCTCTCTTTATAAATTTCATTAACTATAACTTCATGTTCCTTGGACACATCAGGTGTGGCATGAGTAGGTAGATTAGTACCAGTCTCTATAGATTTCACTTCAAACACATCCTTAAATCAAGAATAAATCATCTACAGATTTAATGTTCCTTTGTTCTCATGTTTTTCAATAACCTCTCTTAGATTTTGTGCTAATATATCATCATGACATTTTACAACACCATGTGCTATATTAGGCTGCACATCACCATGTGTTATATTAGGCTACACATCATCACAACTATTCTTTTCACCAATTACATTTATTGAATCACAAATGTGTTGGTTTCTATGAGTTGGCAACACTGTATCTTTTCCTTCCTTTTATTTTTTCTCTACATTTTATTTTCACTCTTTTTATTGCCTATAAAATAGAAAAATAATCATGTTATGTATTATATACATAAATCTCTTGCCTATAGAATTTCATAAAACACTATTAAACAAATAATATATTACTTAGTGGATTTGCAACTTGCCTATTTGTCAAACCAAGACATGATAAATATTAATTATTCTTGGCCACATTTTCTCTAAAAAATCACTCAAAATTTGTAACTAAAAAAATAGCATTATGATCACTATCATCTAATTTACACCTTAAATTCTTTTTCCTCATTTCCTAAAGTTCAAATAAACAATAATGTATAAATCATCAACATGAATCAGTAGAATAATAGTGGAATATGAGTTTGAATATTAGAATTTTGAATCAAATGGGATTTTTATTTGAGAACAAATGCATTAAAAATGACCATTTTTGAGGGATTAGAAACATTTTCATTCAACATTCAAGAAATGGTTGCTGGGGAAATAAAACCCTAAAATGATCAGAAAACATGATGGCTTTGGTAACACTATTGGGATTTATTAGTTTTATAGTCTTTAGAAGGAGAGTTATACTTTTTCATTACCAATTATAACCACACAAAGACAACAAATGTGTTTTGATAAACTATATATATATATATATATATATATATATATATATATATATATATATATATTGATTTAAATTACAAGGAAAGATCAAACTGAATACAACAAGATAACATTCATTAATTCACTTCAACAAATAATTGAAACTAGAATTTGGCTACCATTTATAACTTCATTCTATTTATCTTCAAAAATATTTTATAATACATTTTAAAACAATTATTGACTAACTCCCTTATTTATGATTATCATTCGATCTTGGTTTCCATTTTATAGGTAAGGGAAATGATAATCTTTAGATAATTACATGTTAAAAAGTGTCTTTTCAGTTACCCACTTTTAACATAAATAAAAAAGTCTTAATTATCATTGCTTACATATGATTACATAAAAGAAATGAAAGATGAGGAATGAAGAGAAATTTTCATATGTTTATGTCTAGATCAATCAAAAGATATCGAAGTCCATTAGTCATCATAAGGTACCCATGATCATTCAAATATGGCAAGGTCCTCTCTCCATGATAGTATCTCTAAGGCTTGGTACTTTATTGTAAGGCCTATTCTTATGGGGGAGCTAGATTTGTATGCTACCATTGGTGCGCTATGTAATCATGAGGCCATTTATAATCTTGGATTTTTTTTTGTGTTGGCCAAGTGACTCTTCCATCTATTATCTAATAATTGTCTAGTGTTCGTGATGAATTTTCAATATCCAACATCTAGTGTAATTATTCCATCCAAGGTTAAATTGAGGTTGTGAATTTTTATCTCACCATCCTTCTATAAATGAGTGAGGTAGTTAGGAACAATTGGATAAACTCATCTATCCAATCCTTGGATCCTTTTAGTTGATCATCATACCTTAGTATCTTAGGCACAAACCACTACTTTATTATGTGAAATGAATCCATTCTTACCTTAATATTTTGGTCTTCTCTAGATATGTATTGAAATTCATCTATGACCATTCGACGATTTGCTCAATAGGATTTAAAGCTATGGGGGCCTCAACACTCCTTTGTAAAATTATACATAAATTTATTAAGGTGTGATGTATAGGTTACCATTTCTTGAATAAGGGGTCTAATATAGGTACATGGGCCTTCATTTGATCAACTACTTGTGACAAGAAGACATAACATTCATACACATTTTCCAATTTGTCCATAATTAGTTTGACCCTATAATCCAAGATATTTTCCAATACCTTGAGGGTTTGTCTCTTTTCTCCATCCTTTGTTTCTTCATTAGTCATTTTTAACTTCTCAATTTCTTATTTTAGCACATTTACTTGTTCAATAGTGATTACACTTGTATCATTCTGGATGGTAGGGGGATGGTATACTATTAATTTTGTGCTTTGGGAAGGAATTTCTCCCTTCAACTACTCTTTAAATTTCACATTATATATGAATAACCTATTCACTTCATCATTCAGATCAATTAGTACTTTCTCATATTCTATTAATCTAAGCTCCATACCTTTAACCATTGCCCTAGTAAACATTGTTGAGTTCATTATCATATTAGGTGCCTCTAATGCTGATGTGTCTTGAAGTATCTTTACCATGGTATTCCCTCTCATTTCTTGTACAACATCAATAAATCTTTGTTGGTTTGTTCTTTTTTTCTTTATCCAAAAGGCTAGAGTTCAATTATTGGATTTTAACTTGTGCCACTCATTCCATCATCTAAATTGAATTCAAAAATCAACATGGGATTTTCTTATCTTCTTACTTGATCTATTAAGAATATATTTTTTAGCTCCATCCAATGAATGATCATTATGTTGATCTCCAATACCAATTTTCTATCCTCCTGTGGGTTGATATTGATTTCATTGATCTTAAGCTCCCCAAAGGTTTGAGTAATGATATGATCATGTTGGGACTCTTTAGTACCCATCTTATTAATCTAGAATTTATCCTCAAATTTTCTCATTTTCACCATGATCAAAAAATATGAAACTCGATGGTCTTGATGAATTCATCATCTTCAATAAACCTAAGAGCAACAACCACTCTTTCATCATGATGCGTCTCTTGATCATTGTATGCATGCACACCCACCCTTTCTTCTAGTATATGAGCCTTAGTTATAAGTTTAGGGATTGGATGATCCCCTTTCATCATCATCTTTAAAATTAATTAGCACATTGGCTACCTCCTCTATATCCCCCAACTCTTCACTTACTTCATATACCATTAAAGGGGGTACTTCTTATGTCTTTTTATTTTTAGGATCTAATTGCTCTAGAGGTGATTCTAATTATAATATAATAATGTCTAGAATGGGTTTTACAATCACAACACCATGTGGCCTCTTGATGGGAAACTTGATGGGTTTTGGAGACTTCCCCTTAGGTTCCTTTTTTGGCTGAACATATAACCTTTGAAACTTATCAATTATCAAATTTATCCTCTTAAGAGGATCCCCTTCTTCTAGATAAAAACTTAGGAATTTAGTTTCTCTCTTATTCTTCTCTTCCTCAAATCTTTTTATGATTTCCTTTTCGTTTGAAACACTTCATGAAGGGTAAGGCAATTTCTTACTACATCTTCTTCATAATCAACCTCATGGGTAATCCTAGTTCTAGTGAGTAGTGTTTGCCTTACAAAGTTTATATGTCCTTTAGGGTCAAAGACCCTTTCCCCTCATGACTTCAAAGAATACCTTACCTTTAAATAAATTTTTATCTCTTCTAGAGTATTAGACCCAATGGATAATTCCCCACATACAGTTAATTCAAGCAAGAATGTCCCTTTTGCCTCTTCAAAACATCCTAGTCTATCCATAGCATTTTCCACATAAATTCCAAAAATATAATTCAAAGGGAAACAAACACAGGTCGAATATGTGGGGATTGAAGACACCCATAAACTCTTATCACTATTTGGTCTTCTAGAAATAACTAACCACCAATATTATGGGTATATCCTTATTTTGGTTTCAATGCTAAGGGTCTTAATAATTCTCTGATTTCAATGGAAAATATTGGTGAAATGTGACCAAGAGTAGCCATGACCTGTACTAAAAAATCATCATGAAATGTCACATAATAATTATTCTTACATCTATTATCCTAGATGTAACACCAATGTTGTATGGTAACCTATTTCCTTATTGGTCAATCATCCCCAAGAATATCTTCTTATTCCATTTATCTTTGTTCTAATATAATATTAAATGACACAATAAGGAATAATTTTTGAAAGTGATAGGGGCCCAATTTTCTCTCACATAAGAATCCCTCATGCAGCCCTTTATCAATTAGAGTAACAAATTCATACTCAGCATTCACTTCAAGGTTTTGATTCCTCATTTCCATCATCATGAGACTGATTGGCATCTTCTCCAAAGCATCAATCCCAAGCACTTGGCATAAAGTAAAATAGTTTCTTTTAAAATAAACTTGAAATTATTCCATGGTAAATAGTACATTTTTGGAAGGGGAAATAGGTATAATTTTAGTTTTTACACCCCTTTTCATGTGTAAATGAATCTCATCAATCCTATAGGTTTTTGTCAATCTCATATAGTCTTCCTCACTTTTATCTAGGTTAGTCTTGGTGATAACTTGTTTATTCAACATGAAACACTCTACAATTACTACTTTAGTCAATACCACTAATGGTGAGTCATATGACATTCTTGTAGTCATAGTAGCTAGGTGGTAATGTTGTGTCAGTACTCCAATAAAATCAACGTCTATGAATATATTTGGGACTAGTAATTTGGCCAAGTCTAAGGCCTAGGGATTTGAAATTAGAATCTTACCATCACTCTTATCATAGAAGTACCAATATAAATCCCACCCTTAGATGGGAATAATTGGGTCTCTAAATCCATGAGCTACATTTCTAAATGCATTTTTTAATCCCTTGTCTATTGAACTGGGTAACACATCATGTATGGACTATTATAAAGTTATCTTTTTCATTTTAGAGGTTGTGGTTTCTTCCTTCTTACTCACAAGTTCATTTATTTTGGGTGGAATGATGAATAATTTACTCCTACTTGGTTTCTTTAAGTGTCTACTTGTAGAATTGATCAAATTCATTTCTTTTATACTTGTTACAAAGCATTTCTATGAACTTACCTGATGAAATAATAGTTGTATATTCTTCTTCCTTGAACTCCCTTACCATTAGTATGTTGATTTATGTGAATGATTGTGAAAATGGCATTGAATCCCATGTATATTTGCTATTGAGATTGATAACTTCACTATTAATGTCAATTTGTACAAAATATTTCATAATCTATCCATATTTCAAGTTTGAATACATGCCTTTAATCTTGGGGAATTGAATGGTTCATGTTTAAAGTTGTAATCATAGCCACTTATGATTTAAATACTTTGACATCTTTTACCATAGTACCTCTCTATTATATCAAGACCATTATGGGGTATGGTATATTTAGCATTTTACTCTCTCTACTATATTGCATTTCTTTATTTTTCTTGTTGTGAGATAACGGGTTAGATAGTCTCATATCACCACCTCGTGCACACCCTTTTAGACTCCCATAGGATGATGAGTTAATTATAATGGTTGAGTAATTATTCACCACCATACCATAGTGTCACTATTTACCCCTTATAGGGTTGTGGTTTATTTTAGTTATTATCATGTTCTCATCGCCATCCTATGTTATTCATATTTGGTTGCCATGGTATTATGGTAAGCATTTATACATTGACATATATGTCTTGTCATCCCAAACATACCTCTATTTATTGCTATAATAGTGTGGTATTGGATTTTATATATATATTGGGTGGGAATATATTGCATATTATGAATCCAATATTTTAGATATCATTTTATTGAAAAGATCGAACAATTTTCTAATTTTGCAATTTCTTAGTTTTATTTTTCAATGTCAGTCAGACCTAAGAGATCATTTCTTTATTTTTAATGAGGAGGCTTAGTTAGGTAAAGAAAATTTTAGCATAGGAATCAAGGATTTAGTCATTGGCTCAAGTCTAGTTATAATAATGAAACTAGCCAAATTTTGGAGGTTCTAACATAGGGTTTATCATTTTTCAAAAAAATTCCTGAGTATGGAACCCTTGTACCTTGAGGATTTTGGTCTTATAATTCATTTTTGACCTCTTATTTTGGTTCTAGTCCTTTAAAGTTATTTCACTATATGTTGATGATGGTATTTAAGTCAGGGGGTTAATTTACCAATACCTTTTCCATTGATGTCAAAGGGGGAGAATTGAAGCATTAAAACATAGCATGATCTAGAACAACATGATATTACTAAATATATGGGGAACATAATAGTAAGGGGGATCATGACAAAGAATTCTAATTATGGAAAATGACCATTTATTTTTAAACGGTTACCCATTATCTGTAATCATGACTAAAGGTATAGAAAATGAGGGATAATAATGGTAATTAAGAACCTACATATGTTATCCCCTATGATAAAATCAAATGGAATCACTTCTATCCATTTATTAAAATATTATATAATTGTGATTATGAATTTTTGGCCACTTGTGTATACTATATTTAATTTTACAATTAAATCAATTCCCATAAAGAAAAAGGCCATGGCAAGTCAATCAACTATAACTCATGATACGGAACATGATTTACATTGCCATATTAATTATAAATATAATTAATCATGTTATAAACATGCATGTTCCATTATAGGCCAATAATAATCCTATCGTAATAGTTTCTATGACATGGCATTTCCACTAAAGTGTTCCCCACACTCACTATTATGCATTTCTAAAAGTGTGGTTCATGCTTCATCATTATTTAGGCATCAAATTAATTCTCCATAGAAACATTATTTTAATAAATATTTCCCAATAATAACATAACATAATGCCTCTCTTTGTATCTTACATTTTTCATTTTGAACTGATATGGTATGTAAATTTGATATTGGAGATTATAAATGTTACTATACCAATCTATATTTTTAGAGTTGTGTGTATTCTATGATAAATTCTAAATCATCCATTTTTTGATCTAATGTAATTTTTTTGTAATTTTTGTATTGTAAACTTTATACAATCATCCTTTATATCAAAAGGAATTAAGGATGTCACATTGGCCATTTCATCTAGATGATGGTTATCTTTAAAATGTATGATATAAATAGAAAATGTGTCAAATTATTCTTTTGGTCTATCGAATATTTCTTTATATGTTCTTATTTTGTTTGGCAATGATTGGTAACTTGATTAAGAACAATTTGAGAGTTGCCAAAGACCTAAATATTCTTGACATTGAATTTTTGTGTTATGGATAATCTTATTATTAAGGCCTCATAATCTAATATATTTTTGGTGAAAGATAAGGTTAATATATAATAAAATTGCATGTATTCACCCTTTAGGGTTAACAATATGATATTGAAACTAAACATATCATACATCTGGATCCATTGAAGAACATTGTCCATGAATTATGAGATACGTTATATGATGCTAACTCATCACAAAAAGCCTTGGTAATTGGGAAAGGATACGGTAATGTATTTGTATCTAGTTGATCAACTATAACTTGGCCTTTTAATAATTTATGATATATAAGCTTGAGATCAAATTCTATAAGTTACATCACCCGTTTATCTATTTGGCCCATTACATGGTTTTTATTCATGGGAAACTTTAATGGGTCTTATTTAATTATAATATGTATCTCATTATTAAGAATATAATGTCATGATTTATTTGTATAAAATACCATTATTAGACATATTGTTTCCATTAGAGTATATTTTCATTTACAGTCAACCAATTGATAGTTTATATAGTAAATTTATTCTCTTGGTGATCCTCATCATATTGTGCTAATAGGGCCCCCAAGGCCTTGTGGTTTGTTGATATATAAAGGAGTAATTGTCCATATGTTATTAGAGGCATGAAAACTAGTGAATTTTTGAAATATTCCTTAATTTTATCAAAACATTGCTGAAAATTATCATCCCATATAAATTTAGTATCCCTTTTTTAAAAATAAATTAAAGGTATTATTTTATCATTGAATTGAGTAATTAAACATTGAATTACTTAATTTTTTCCTTGTAATATTATTTTAGTTATTGTGGGCATCTCAACAATATATTTTACCTTTTTTGGATCTACATTGATGCCCTATTGAGAGAAAATGTATCTCAAATTTTTTCTAGAAGATCTCAGAAATTTTTTTTGTGGATTTAATTGCACATTAATTTTTATCAAGCATTAAAATATTTTTTTTAAATTTCTACCATGATGTTTTTAGTTTTTTAATTTTTATAATAAATTATTGACACAATAATTGATGATTTTATAAATGAAATCATGGAAAATGTGTGTCATTTCCATTGGATGCATTGATCCTACATTTTTGAATCCAAAAGGCATGAAAATGTAATAAAATGTTCCTAATGGGATGCCAAATGTTATATTTTATTTACTTCATAGGTTAATTTTTATTTTTTTGTATCCAAAAAAATTATATATGAATGAAAATGTCTCATACCCAACTATAAAATTGCCACTCATGTTAATGATAGGTAATGGAGGATCATATTTTGGATAAGATTTATTTAGGTCATGATAATGAATGCAACATAAAATGGCACCATTAGGCTTAGTGATAAGTAAAATATTAAAAATCCAATTAGAATGTGTAATTTTTCTTGTGAATCCTACATCCAAGAGTCGTTAAATTTTATCTTTTAATAGTAATGCCACATTGAGATACATTTTATGAATATTTTGATTAATTGGTTTTGTATCTAGATATCATAATATATTATGCATTACCATTAATGGATATAAACTAAGCATATATTATTAATCCCAATAAAATAATTTTGGGTAATCATATATGACATACTACTAGGTTTTACCTTCATCCGTATGAATCATTGCAATGACTAATATTGGTCAAGTATCTTTATATATTCCATAGTTATAATGTATTATTTCTTTATTTAGAAAAGTGGATTAGTTTGTGACATATGGTACAATAAAAAGCATGTTATGTGCATCTTGTTGGATATTGGTATCATTTCTCTCACTAAACTAAGCATGAGTAGAAGTGGTATGAGGATACATATTCTTATGATAGAAGGAAGGGAGATCCTCATATACCCCCAAGTAATCTTATAATGAATCATCATTTTATAACTCAACCAATGTTTGAATTTATGATGAAGCATTCTTTCCAATAAAATTAGGGTTTACTAATTATAGACCAATAGTAGAAGTAAATATATGCATGTATTTTAATTTAGCTATTATGGAAAAAAATTATTGTAATTGCATTTCTTATTAGTTATGGATTTTGATGAAAAACCCAAGCTTGACTCACTTTTATTGTTGAAATAGGAAAAAGGTCAGCTCATACAATGTTTATTTTTTCCTAATACTTACCCTTTTTATTCATGTTTGAGAAAATATAGAGATCCAAAATTAGAATTATATGATTATGGTGTATAATTATTCATTAGTTGGAATATCACACAATGTTTTAAGGGATAAATATTCATTGTACACATAAATAAATCCTTGGTGGTTAAATTGTATGTATGCATGTAAGATAGATAAGACTGCGTACATTTCATTTATCGAAGGATGTCCCAACACAATGTTTTAATTCAAATCATTTGGCATAACTTGGCATAAAATAGGTAATATAGAGGGCCTCATAGTAATATGCAATGTTATCTACCCTAATACCTTTTGTGAACTAATATCAAATCCTTTGATTCTCATAGTTCAAGATGTTAAGTTTTATCCCCAAGGCCAAGTGCAAAAATGAAGGATATGTTGTAAAGGTTGAGTCCTAAACTATTGTCCACAAGTAATATTTTAACAATTTTATTGAAAATGCTTACCTGAATGTATAATGGTAAAAAATGATTTAAAATTTATTGATGAGGTAAGTCATATTTTCTAAAGGATATATTATTTTTAGTCCCTTTAATAGAGTTTATCATGGAGTCAACATATGGTGGCTCCACATTGCTAGGCAATATGGTCATATGTTTTTATTCAAAAGAACATATTTGTAAAGGGAAGATTTAAGTAATAAATCTAAAAGAAGTTTATTTTAGACATCAATGTTTTTGTTGGTAGTATTTTATGGATAAATGGGTTAATTCATGCATTCCATTTGACATTTAGTAATGATAGGTAGGAGTTCATTAAAATACTGTAATAACAAAGGGTATGAAGGAATACATCTATGTTAAATCCATTAAAATTTTAACTATATTTTATTATAGTTTTGATTTATTTATCCATGTATGAAATATAATAAGTGATATATATCATTATGTATTATATAATGAAATAACTAGAAGATGCATCCATATATAGCATGCTTAATTCAATAGTTTTTAGAGTTCATAAATAATAAATTAGGAATTAGGAATAAATAAAATGCTAAGTCAAACTAAGGTTTGTAAAAGTAGACAAAGAGGTCAGGTTCACCAAATTTTTAACCATTTTTATATTTATTTTTGGTTTAAGTTTACAAGGTTAGAATATCCTATACATAAGGATGAATAAAAAATATTTTAGAGAAGGCCAATTAATTAAAAACTCAGTTAAATGAATATTATGGATTAAAATGTTAAGTTATAAAAAATATAAAATGTATACTCTAAATAATATGATTGTATAGACATGAATAAGAGATAATACTTAGATTGTATACATATGTGTAGGTATATCTAAGAAGTATATAGGTGGAAACAAGTAGAGATAATATTAGTCTATAGTCATCATGTTTTATAAATATGGATTTTATATACCTGGACACTTGTGTTAGTCCTAGAGAATTTACATCGATGTAGGTGTCTTGATCCCAATAGAACTATCTGATATATAATATTCACTATGTTTTAGATTGACCACATAGATCCTTCTATGTTTTATATCAGATTTTTATTGATATGTTTTATTCACATGTAGAAGATGTAGATGACTATATGTGGATCAAATCTTGGTTCTTTACCTGAGGTCTTTATAGCCTACCAAAATGGGTTAGTGGGATCATAGTGTGGATTTTAACTCAAAGACCCCTCCATAAATGAACACTTCCTACATAGATAATAATACAAACATGTCCATAGAAATATGTATTTATCCCCTAGGTGTTGGCTTATGTGTGTATAAGGGTGAAATATAATCTATGAAAGGGCATGAAATGATCTATATTATAACTTGAAAAATAATACTTATGGGATATTATTTGAATGATTCATACATTTAATATGAATTATCCTATGATTAATTAAAAATAGAAAATAATAGAGTAATATAACTTAATTATTGAATTGCTTGAGTGAGCTTAAATAGGCACTTTCCCATTATTCACTAGATAGATAATGAGTTGAATTTGATTTGTATTTATACCACAAATTTTGAAAATATATCATGAAAGGGTTTAATAAAACAAATGGTCCAACCAATATGATTAAAAATATTTGAAAACTAGATGAGTTTTGAGGAATAGACACTTGAGAATCTAGACATTTGCATTGATAAAAGTGTCCCTAAGTGGGATGGAAGTGTTTGATAGGCTAGGAAGTTTTTGAGTATATTAAACTAATATTGAAATATATGTATCAAGTTTCAAGATTATATATAGTGAAATAGATCTAGGTCATAATAAATGATAGGGATGAACTATAAAATAATGAATTAGGCATAGTAATATTGTGAGTGTGAGCCTTTTAGGAGTAGGGAAGTATAGAAATAAAGGGTAGAGACCTAATAGGTATTTTTAAAATATAAAATATTAAGATGACATATAAATCATATATTAGTATCTAAAATAATTAAACTTTTGAAATTTGGAGAAAAATAAAGAAATACGCTTATAAGTGGGTGAATTTTGCTACTATGTGAAGTGTTAGAGATTATCCTCCCTTACAAAGCATTGTAGATTGGAGGTGATCATTTCCTAATGAAATAATGTATTAGAATGATTATTTACTAAGGAAAGTTATTGTATTAAAATTATAGATTGGGAAAATAAATGCCTCAACCTCATGAAGATGAAGTACTGCTAGGCTATTGACTTACATGGAACCTAAATTTTACTACTAATTTAACTAGTATTTAACCTCAAAATGGAATGGAGAACATATATCAAGTTCATTTACAGTGAATAAAATGTTATAGGTGTACTTATAGATTAAAACTTGTAACTTCAACACCATCAATGTTACATCAATTTAAGCTTCAAAAATATAAAAACTATAATAGTGTATGCATGAACAAATGTTCATTCCCCAAAATTATCCAATCAATGTTAAAATAGAAAATCTAAATAGTGAATGCATGAATAAAAATCATGCCCCAAATCTTATCCAATTGACTCCAACATGTGATATATAATGACATAATCTATCATTTAATATACTCAATCTAATAACCTATAAAATTTTGAATTATGTAACCTTTAAAATGGTTGTATAATTTGAATTATCTATAAATGGAGGCTTAGATCACTATGAAAATCTCAAAAATATCCCCCATTTTAAGGTGAAGAATGTCACTTACAAATTATTCAACTAAAAATAAAAGAGTTAAGTACATCATGTTATATATAAAAATGTAAAAATTTAAAATCAGTTGATAACATGTGGAAAATATTTCATATTAGTACAAATATATCATCAAATCATATATGAAACATGTAGTGTAGGTCATATAAGTTTCATGTCATGATATATATAGATACATATATACATACATACATACATATATATATATATATATATATATATATATATATATATATATATATATATATATATACATACATACATATACACACACACACACACACACACATATATATATATGTATATATATGTATATATATATATATGTATATATATGTATATATATATATTATATATATATATATACATATATATACATTTATATACATATATATATGTGTGTGTGTGTGTGTGTGTGTGTGTGTGTGTGTGTGTGTGTGTGTGTGTGCATTGAATAGTAAATTAGACATAAAATTTAATTATATGGATCATGGTACTGCATTGAAAGAGGAAGGTGCATGATATGGATCATATAACCAAAATATTGGCATAATCTAGATGTATCTAATCATAATAACATAATGTCATGACTATGATGCACATAATAATATATAATGACACACAAAGAAATAGCCACACACAATGGACAATAAAATATCAAACAAGGAAAGGGCCATACTCAATGGCCAATGAAATGTCACACAAGGAAATAACTACACAAAAAAGTCATAGAACAATTCAATATCTCAAAGAAAGATTCATAAATGAAAAATCAAACAAGAAATGTCATAAACTAAGGAAATAATCAAGCCAAGAAAGAGTCCTACACTAAAAAACTCAATCAATAAATGTAATAATCTAAGGAAAGAGCCAAAATAAATCATAATAAATTATTAGAATATATAAAAATAAATATAAATAGTGAAGCATAGAAAAAGTTAAGCTAGTATACATCCTAAATCTGTGGCAAAGTCACAACAAAAAAAAAAGCATATCCATGAAATGCATCACAGTAAATAATATATGCAAGAGAAAACATGTGTAAGAAATAAATATATCTCAACATGAGTAAATGGAAAGGTCATAAAAAATTATAACACGTCATAATGTAACCTATGGAATGAGATTCCCAAAACATTGGAATGGCCCTAATGTATAACAATGTGTTGCATCTTACATACATGTATCGTGTTAAAAAAGGTATTTCTTGAATCTCTCTAATATTTACTATGAAATTAATGTGTTTATTGAAAATGATATGTAATCTTCTAAACAATTCATAAATAACATAAGTAAATTTATTAAGTTAATAGAAAATAATGTTATGCTTAGGCCCTAATTTTTTATTTTTGGAATATTTTGAGAAAATGAGAAAATTATAACCAACTATCCCAATAAGGAGATAGCCATATTTAGGTCCTATATCAAACATGGGAATTTTCACCTAACGTGAATGAGTAAAATCATGTGTATTTATATCTAAGTATGAAGAGTAATATTTAATTGTAATTTATCTATCATCATCATAATCATGACTCAAAATATTATGTATGATAAACAACACTAGAGGGCATGATATTTCGTAGAGTATTATTTATATTAGGATAAACATATTATTTTCTATACTATGAAACATGCCAAATTGGCATTAAAATTGGCTTAGGATATGGATCAAATAATGGTTGTGATGAGTCTTAGTTGTCATTGATGTAATGAGGGTTGAATTACTAGTTGACTAACAAATTAAACAACCTTCCTATAAACTATCTACTTATAATAAATTGAATAAATAGCTATTATGGTTTTTTAGGAGTGAGATGAATTGAATCTAGTTGAATCGATAATGTTTCAAAATACCTAGAAATATAACACCCTATTTCCACATATATATCTCACACATCTATGTACTAAATATGTAAGGCATGGATAATATTTACCCAATGACAACCTAAAAACATGTCAAATTAACATGTACTTGGTATAAATTAAAATGGTGAATAAAATACTTTAAGGACCACTTTAAGTGGTGATGAACTACTCCCTAAGCTATTTAATTTATTTTTGTTGAATCTGTTAACTATATTTCTTGTATACATCAAATCATCATGTGTATATATAAAAATATGGATGAATGGAATTGGGAGAACATTTTAAATTGAACCATTATCTATCATGACATTATATATAGAATTAAAATAAATGATTATGCATTGTAAATATAAAAATATTTCATAATATCACTATCATAAAATGTAATCATGATATTTATGTCAATGTTCTTGTAATTGTAACAATAATACCATTCAATGGATGTACATATGTCTAAGAAGGATGTTATACATTTTAAGTTATATGAACATAAATATTTTTCTTAGTTTATGTTTTTTCATTGTTGGAAAAGGGATTAGAAAATATTTTAAATTTTTATTCCCATTAAGTTGTAGTCCTGAATCATTTGTATGTGTGTTAATATCAATAATTTAATTATCAATAACATATTGAAATTTTTTCCTTAACACAAAACATGTATCTATAAAATGACTTTGACATATATAATAATCATAATATACATTACTATCATGTAACTTAGGTTTACGTTTACTCATATTAACCTCCTTTGGTAGAGGGAGAGACACAAGGTTTCACTCAAATAAATTATAAAAAAACTTATGACGAGGTTCAAATAATCAAGAAATTCATCTCCTTTATTGATTACATAGGATAATATGATTAGTAGGTTGTGACATTACATTAAATTACTTTTTCCTAAGTATTATTATCAATAATTTTGACATCGTAACTTTTATTTATTTAATTTTTTTTAGTTTATGTAAAGTATTAGCCACATACTTTATCTTATTCAAATATATTAGCTTAACATCTCAATCTCTAACTCTATAGCATAGCTAGTCAAATGACTTAAATATTTTGAACATAATATCTTTATGGAGAGAGGAAATAAATTTTGTATTGAATATATCTTATAACTCATTATCAATGATATGATTCTTCATCTAATAAATCATTGTCTTGTACAAAAGTATGTAGTCATGGATTGGTTCAATGGATCCTTCCTTACATTTTGTAATTTTGGCATAAGAAAATTTCTTACTAATATTTATTGAAAAAAAATAGATAAAATATTTAAAATGAAAACAATCATAACATCTACGTAGAATCCCTATAGAAACTATTTTTCATTGGTAAAACATTGGTAGTTGGGAGTAAGATCCCCTCCATGATATATGGATAAATTATAGTGCTTCGAATTTAATGATTAATGATTCTTTAAATTGAATCCTTTTCTATCCATTTAAATTATTACTATTCTCATATGTATTAATTTGTTATAAACATAACTTCTATTGTTATTTATTATATATAGGTGAAACCATTATTTTTTAGTTACAACCTCCTAGATTTTTTTTACTCTAAATAAGTCACCTATATCTCCTATAAAAAGGTAATATCTTAGGATGCAAAGGAATTAACTAATAATTTAGTCAATATAATATTTTGAGAGTTATAAGTGTGAGCAAGACAATCGTATATTTTTATATAAAAAAATTGTTATGAGTTAAATTCAAGTTGTAGCAATTCAGCTATATTAAGGAGGAGATAAGTCACATTAAATTTTAAATGAGGCAGAGGCCACTCACATTGATCAATTAGACTAATTTCATATCATTTAATATTAAATTTATCTATGTATTATTTATGTGTATGTTTATTATTTCATGTTGTACAGTGTGTTGTATGATCTCGTATGAATATTTCATTATATACATTTAATACAGTAATTAAGGGAAACTTCCGAAAATATATTTTATTTCAATTATATATTATATTATATTTCCTTTTGTTTTTTACTTTCCTAATAATGTAGTTTAATTTTATGTACTTTCAATTCATGTCATTTCCATTATACAATTGTGTTTCAATTATGTAATTATAGGACCAAAACCTTAAAGAGAGTAGTGTTTCACATATAATTTAAATATCTTACCAATATTAATAATGAATGAAAGTATCATAGTTTATAAACTAAGTGGATTCCCCTTAGGAGAGGTTTAGTAGGTTGAGTTTGAGAGATTGGCCTACGCCAATTTAAATTGAGGTTTATTTTTTATCATCATTTTGGAACCATTTCTAGGTAAGGTGTCATGTATTAGAATATTGAGAATGTTCAATTAGGTTCCCTATTTGAATTACTAATTTATAGATTAATTTACCATTTTCCTAGATTAAATCTACTACTTTCATAGATCAAATTTATTGCTTTCCTAGACTAAATTTCCTTTGTACAATTAAGAACTAAAAAATAGAAAGTTTCACCTTTCATTGTAGGGATAGATAATGTAATCTCACATCACAGTTCTTGTCTCTACATGATGTAACACTAATTATGAATATTCATAAAAATACACAAAAAAGACTAAGTATATGTAGATAAGAGAAAATAGTAAATATGATAAATGTTAGGGAAGTTTTAGTTGGTAATGAAACATAAAAGGAAGGGATGGTTGATTTATATCATGAGATAACAACCCTCAAATCTATGATGACAAAAATTCAAGAGAATAACATCATATTCTAAGCCCCAATTAACATAACATAAGGGATGAAAAAATTAACAAGGAAATATTTGTACATGTTGATGAAATATAATCTATAGTAATTACTCCTACCAAAACTCCTACATTTGATAATCAAGAAAATTTTCATACTTCTTGAAAAATGGTTAGATCTATTAACATGGAATAGTTACTATCATTAATTTATTTTTATAAAACACTCATACCTATAAGATAAATTTGACATGTAGCCAAAGAAATGGATGTACATGTTAAATAAAATCAAATTATAGACATAATTTTCATGCACTAGGACATACTACATCATCTATAGGAAAATATGCATTGAAACAATTTACAAAAACTTACCTTGAATTTGTTGGTATGAAAGGTCACCCTGAAACAACCTCTATAGATCTTGATAGAGAATATTAGTCTAAAAAAATTGGTATTATTGGTGATGGTGAGAATATACCATCTATGTAAATGTCCCATACATGTATTGGTAAAGATATGAAATATTCATTAGTTTCTCCCATGCCTATCCATAATGTAAATTAATCTACAATAACAATATGTGAATCAAAAATAACATATACACCTAGTGATGAACCTACAATAATTATTATGGCATCTGCACCTTTATAAAAATATATACCTATTCATAAAAGAGAAAAACATGTAGCAGTTGGCATTGCACATATTATATAAGATACATGATTTTTGGTACTATCTTATGCACCCAAAAATAAACAACATCAACAAGCAATGGTTTTTTTTGTACACTTTATGAAAATATAATGGATAAAAAATACATCTTGTAACTGATAATGTAAGTATTAATGAAAAAATACAAATAACATCACTTATTCTTAGAAAAATATATTTAAATAGTATTAATATGGGTACCCATATTAATATCTCATATATAAATGCATGAACATGTGGATAAAATAAGACTTCCTATGACTGTTCTTACAAAAACCCTTACATCTATTGATAAGGGTTGGTTACATGCAAAACAAATCTTATAGAAATGGATAAGGGAGGATTTTTAATTAAAAAAACACTTCTATAGATAATACACAACTATTTTTTTAGAAATCTCAAGATTTGTTGGTGAGCAAAGTCAACTTGCAACAATTAAAATTATACTCTTGCTAATGGAAAATATCAATGCATAGTATATGATAATGTGTTTAATAGTATGTTTTATGATGATAACAAATCTACAAAAATCTCCTCTACATTAGAATCTAGAGCTGGTAGGAAACAAATCATAGCAATTCTTAATAGTAATTTATAGGTTTATTTTCATGAGCTCATGTATAATAAAAAAATAACATGTATATATGTTTCCTACACCATGATATGAGGAATGGAAATTTGTAGTGCTTATCTATGTCAACCATGAATTTGATAAATACTATGGATAGAGGATTTCATATAAAATTAGGATAAATATTTCATTTATGGAATGATCTATACATTAAAAAAAAACATATAAAATCATTTGAATAATAAATAATTTGAAGGAAATAGGAGAAGGAAAACATGTATGGATCTAAGGGATTCTTCCCTTAACCCTAACCTATACTATGATAGGGAGAGTTCCAAAGGTGATTACCTCAAACCCCACAAGGGATAATTCCTCTTGAGCTCAATGGGGGATACCACCCCCAAAGCCATGCCTTTAAATTATAGATCTAAAAAATGAATTTGTTGAGGAACTAAGATGAAACAAACTATTATTTTCATAAATATTATTTATAATAAATTAAATTTTCATATTTTTATTCTCTCATTAGTAATTTTGAAATTACATGGATAAATTATTCATATTTATGAAAGAATAATTGATGAATTTATATAGGGAGTAATATTTTTTGAAATGTAGCTAATTGAATAATATGTTATTTATGGCCTTGATTGATGTAGAACACATGATGAGTGTCGATTCCAAGATATATGGGAACATAATTAAAATAGACAAGATGGAAATAATGGCGAGAAAGGATTATTTTGAGATCAAATATGATCTTGGATACAAATAAAAGGAAAACCAATTATGTTTTATAACTCATTTTATTTTAATTTTCCTGGTTATGATTTTTAATCTTATAATTGATAGGTACTTCAAGTTTTTATTTACATCCTACCAACATCTCAACATTTTATTAAACATTACCCAAAAAACCTACACATTATTTCTAGTATTAAGATCACTCATGGAAACTACCACCACAAAACTATCAGCCATAATAAAAGGCTATGTGTTATCAATAACAATCAATAGTTATGTTGTGTAAAACATCCTATAACCTAGCATAACCTTTGGGATAAAAAATAATGAATAAAAAATTATCAATCAGTCATCCTTATATACCTATGAATACACTCTATTGTTAGGGTAAGATTTAATTATTTATGTTATTTTTTATCTTGATTAATTTGTACATAACCATAGCAACAAACTATCTTAACCATTTTTCAATAAGGAAAGGATAAAAAACCCCATATACCACATAAACTCAATAGATTTTCACCTTCATAAAATGATTTAAGAACCAAATTAATGATCATATAATAAATGTATAACCTCTTGTAAAATATTAAAAATAGAAACCAGAAATTACATACTAATAATGAGTCAATCATTGATCCATAGTCATTCAAAAGATAAGTTGTACCACTAAGATTTCATGCTAAAAAATATCTAGATTTTGTAGAAAATTTGTTTTTTTAAATAAATTTATGAATGTTTGTGTCTATATGCATAAATGGACTCATGGGAATGACCATTTTTAATATCATAATACTATAGCTTACTTTTACACCACTCATGAATCTTTAATTTAATTTTACAATCACCTACCAATGTCCTATTCCCACAAATCATTGAAATATATAATTACAAGCACATAGTGCTGACACATTCATATTTAATTATGTACAAAACATCAAAACAACAAATTTAACCCTTTGGGTCATTTTTTCCAATAATATGCTTGTCCTCTTAGATACATAATCCAACTATAGGATTATTGGATCCTATTAGCAATGATATTTATTTCCATTAAGTCTTACCACATTCACCTTGGGAATCCTTATAACAAACCTAATAATATTTTTTCTTTTTGAAACAATGTCTTTGCATTAGCATCCAATTGAAATCTCAATAAAACTATAAACTCACATCACCCATCGAACTCACATCAACCACCCTAAGGTAGATATAATTATAATATTTTCATTCCTTGACCACAAAATATATGTGATACATTTCCTTGGGCATGCTTGAAATTAAAGATAGATTTCAATACTGATTTGATATAAAACCATGTCAGGAATATTTTTTAGGTTTTTTTTAGGATACTCTTATGACAATTGAGGACTGAATCTATTCATTCTCATATCATCACCATGAGTGCATTGAAATTTTATCCATTTTATACACAAAATGAAAACATTTTTTTTTTGATTAATCAATTATTGATAAACTTTCACTCCATTCCTTGTGATTATATAAACTAATATTTAGTTTTTTCCATTAGTATATTTTATGTTATGTGTATTATAATTTATTATTAAAAATAACCTACTAAATTTTAATGGTTTTATTAGTATATAGTTTTTATTATCTTAGGAATTAAATATATCCATCCTCTATAAGCCTAAAAAAGATGTCAATTTTATTTACAATTAACATTTTTTCACAAGTCTATAGGTAATTTATGATACTTTCTATCAAAGATCCTAGATTACTTAAAAATTTATTGGATAAATATCTTTGATGTATCTATCCTTAAAACAGCATACACCCACCAATGTGATAACTATTGACATGTGGGGGAACCCTTATAAGAGTATTCACATCACCCACAATTAAGTCAATAAATAATCTTGTATCAAGATGGGTACAAATTTAGGGGATATTTATACTAGAAGATTGGACATTTTTCCACATAAAAAGTCTACCAAGCTCAAATCTAAATGATTTCGTTCAAGACTTAACTAGATAATTATAAAACTAAACATTAAAAATATATATTGATAATTTTATCAAGATTTATTTCATCATCAATAAATATTAATTTCTATTGCATGATTATGGAGAAATTTATGGAGAAAATTTGGTTGATTTAGAGGCTATGGTAAAACGTGTTCCTAAATTCTCCATCATGTTATCATTTATTGAAAATTACCAAAAAAACTTTAAAAAAATAAAATAAACCTATCATGTCTTTTAATTTTTGTATTAATTTGTAATTTGTCACTTAAATTTATCACTTTTATTGTCTTTTCATCTTTCTTACAAAGGATCCAAGCGTAGGTGCCTACAACAACACAATCTTTTGCGTAAATGATAAATATTTATGATTTTAGGAGTAGTATAATCCATGTTCCTAAGTTCTTAATTACATTACTAAAAATTTATCCCATTTCCTCGAGGGCTATAGATCCATGTTCTATTCTTGATTTAGTGGTCTTGTACTTTCTCAATATGTGGACATTAGTTCCAAGTTTTTACATGCAACCATTATCACCTAGTTTTTTTTCCACAAGCCACTACAATTTATCTTGCAACCTCTACAATCAACTTTCATTTAGTTATTTTTTCCTTGACATGATCATCTCACATACTTAGTGTTTTCCCCTTGTTAAAATACTAATCCTTTTAGTACAACTATTTCCATTGGTCAAGAATTATTTGATGCACATTTAGGATGTCATTTTTACATTTAGATAAACATCTATTCAACCACAACACAAATATTATTAGACCTCACAATTTCATTATTTCATTAATTTTAACAACTATTTCTATAGTTTTCACCCTTTTTGCATGTTCTTCCCATCATTCAAGATACTTGATTACTAAAATGTACACTTGTTCACACCACCTAGAGGATGTCATATTATCACATCAACACATATACTATATACACATTATATTTTCAGACTTTTATCAATTATTGATGCTTTACATCTTGTAGGAACTCATCAAGACTCAATATCTCTAAGTGCATGCCTTAAGGGGTGCACCAAGAAAGGGGTGGGAATACCTTTGGTGATTTATAGGATTGTTGTCCCTTTTTGTCATATTATTACCAATCCAATCAGATCCCAAAACTATTTCCTAAGTTGTTTATCCTCCCTTACATGGTCATATAGTCTTTTCCCTCTTTCTATCCTCCATTTCCTTGTTTGGCACCCTTTTGACTTGTTCAACATACTAGGTTGACCTGGTCAACCTAGTATAATTTATAGATATTTTCTCTCCTTTTGTTTGTTAGCCTCCCAACCAACCTAGCATAGACCTAGTGAGTTAGTCCAAAAACATTCTAAGTTGATTAATTCAACCTAGCATAGTCAAAATTACCAAATGATTTTAGGGTAAGTCATACCTATATATACAAAGTCATTTTGGTCACTATTAGAATATGCAATCAAGAGTTATTATTCACCCTATCCCACATGGTGTTTTGTGACAAGTGATCCCTTAATCAGGTCTAATGGATCCTCACATTGATCATGCTCCCACTTAACAATTATATACCCCCCAATTAAAAGTGTAGGCATGTTTTATCCCATCTGATCTAAGATTGATATATGGACATAATCCATTTATGATATCATAAATTTGGGTGAACCTATTGTGAATAAAAACCTTACAATATTTATTTCATTTCTATTCATCATTATTTTTATTATATCTTTACTATGCTAGATAGACCTTGTTGACCCGGTTTATTTATTTTTGTGCACATGTTTGTAAGAACATGTAACTAGCTTAAATAGCTTGACCCAATATAGGTTTTTGATCAAACAACTAGATTGAACATCTTGACCCAGTATAATTTTTACCAATTTTTAGACTTCCTATTCAGTCAACTAGGTCAACCTAGTGAATTTTCAACACTTTTTTAGTAGGTTTATGTATTTTTTGGTCGACTATTTTGACCTAGTTTGTAGATTTTTGACAATTTTATCCAGGGTTTTAGATCAAAAATATTCTCCTTTTCATAGCTAAACCATTTAGGTCTGTTTCTATTTCTTTGTATGTTTTTGTTTATTGACTTTCCTTTCATAGTTTATAGTATTTAAAATTACCCCTACAAAGTCAACTAGGTTGACCTTGTGGACTTAGTTCTATGTTTGTGTGTTCTAAAATAACTAGGTTGACCTAACTAACCTGGTTCATTTTTAGACTTAGATTCCATAGTATAGGTTCAACCCTTTCGACCCTATTCTATATGATTGTCTATATAGTTTATCAACTATATCTTATTTCAAAGTTGGAATAAACCATATATTTTAATCACATCTTTATTTTTAGTTTTTTTCATGATTATAATAGTTCACATAGTCTAATTAGGGGATTTTCAATTAATCATTTAGTTGCACTATTTATATTATTTTGAACACAGGACCAAACCACATAAAACATCAAAAATAATTTAAACATATGACTACCTAAGCCAACCTACTTGGATTTCATCACTAGGGGGAAGCTGACTTGATGCTCTGGTCAAGTATAAAGCATGGCTAATTTTATATTTTAGATAAGAACCTAACACCCTTATTGTTGTAGTGTGTGAAGTGAGGGGGTAGACCCCAATACCAAGCTTGTATCATTACCACTATATTCACTTTCATCATAAAATTATCTAAAACTATCCTTAGATTCCTATCTAGTACCTTACTTATAGCCAATATCTTTTTTCACATTTAAAATCGTTCGTAATAATATAATTAATATTCTAGGTTGACCAAGTATCTAGTTTTACTTTCAAGTTGTTTTATTTATCTTTGATCAATTGTGTGTGCAAAATATTGGATTATCCAATATTATTACAAGATTTTACTTTATTTGCATCAATTTCATTGGCTAGCATCAATTTAATTTATTATGTGTTTCCCTTCTACACTTACTTTCTTAGATTAGCTGTAAATTATCTTGTTTCATTTCTAAACTTGTTATTAGTCTTTTCATCTTCCCTATTTACTATACTAGGTTAACCTATTAAACCCTATAATTTTTTTGGCTTTTGTGCACTGCACTAGATCAACCTGGTCAACCCAGTATAGTTTTCAAGCCTTGTTTCCTACACTAGGGTGGTCTAGTCGACCTGGTTTTGTTTCATTTTTTTATTCTTATTTTCTAATATCATTTCACATTTATTTAATTTTTACATCTTGATCATCTTTGTTTAGTCAAAATGAGGTCTCCTATTAGAATATTTTTGGACAACCTAAATCCATTTAGATACTATATGGGATATTCATTCATTCCTCTCTTTTCTTGCTAAGATAACCATCACTCTTGGGGCACTTCTTCTCCTCCTTCATCTATGAAATATAACATGGTGAAAATAACACCTCAAGATGAATTTGATAGATCCAATCCTTTCCATACTTTTCAAGATACTTATCAAAATCTCCAAACCAATGTGGGAGTGATTGATACAAATCTCTTTAACAATCCCACTAATAACCCTCCTAATAATCCTCCCCGTAACAACAATTTTGGGAGTGTTTAAAAAAACACAAACTCATCTCCTGATACAACCCAACTCTTATCTCAAGTCATTCAACAAATGAACATCATACAAAACTCTAATACCTACTAAATGAGTCAACTTCAACAACACTTAATCAACATGGATAATCAATCTCCAACTATTCATCTTCAAGCTAATCCTAATTATATTTATCCATCTCTTAGGGATGACTCAAGAAATGTTATTCCTCAACCCATAATGAATAATAAGATGATTCAAACCATTCAAAATGATCCTTTAGCTCCCTTCATTATATATATATATATATATATATATATATATATATATATATATATATATATTGATATTGGTAACATAACTCCAACTATCAAATATGATGGAACTAAAGACCCTGCTTCATTCCTCAAAGCCTTTGGTAACCTTTATAAAGATTGGATCCAAACTAATACAATTTCCACAACTAAACTATTAGTCAAAAAATTCACTGGTGATGTATTAGAATGGTATAATCAAATTCCTAAACATTCTATTTTGCAACTTGAAGATTTGGTCAATCCTTTGATTAAAGAGTTTCAACATAATGATCTTCCTAAAATTTGTCTTAGTCACTTCATAAATTCTAAACAATCTCCTAATGAATCAACTCATGATTTTATTAAAAGATGGAAATATTTAGCTCATAAATCTGATCATAAAATGACTAATGATAATTTATTCAAATTCTTTATTACCACTTTAAATCCCACTCTTAAATACAAGGTTTTTACCTTTTCTCCTCAAACTCTTAATGAACCTCTTGACCAAGCTAAGCATCAAGACTTTCCTATGAATCAATTTAAACCCAATCATAAACTTCTTAAATGTTCTTTTCAAACATCTAATGCTATCACTAGTAATACTTCCCAAACCAAACCTAGATTTTCCAAATCGAATGTTCATTTACTATCTCATACACATATTTCAGCTAAATAATGAAATAGTTTAAACTACCATTGAAACCTTTCATTTATCCCAATGTTCCTACATGGTATGCCAATCTATTCTATTAGTTCTGATCTGACATTGGGAGTTCCCATGAATCTTGTAGAGGGATCACTAAGTGTTTCATTTATTATATGCTTGGTGACTCATTCAACCATAAGGCTATGATAAAACTTTGTCATCAAGAGTATGCTATCACATCTCAAAAATGACAAAACTTTAAAGCCTCTAATTCTAATAATCCAAAATCTTCTTCCAACAATAATCAACAAAATGTCAAAGAAATTTGTGCCATTGATGCCACTTATGAACTATATTATAACAGATCTCAATATGTCAACACTTCTAAGGTTAATTATCATCATAAACTGGCTCACAAAGATCATGTTACCAAGCCTATGAAACCATATTTAGAAAAACAATTACTTAAAGATACCACTACTACCCAAAATGATTTGGAAGTACCTGAGGAATAACTTTCTCCTTCCTATCTTCCCACCACATTTATACCTCCTAAATCTAATTTTCCTTCGAAACCTTGTGCTAGTTATTATAAATCACATTGGAATTTTCTTGAAGAACTCAACTCTATGCCTTGTAAGATTTCTCATATGGAGTTGGTTCTCACTTCACCTTACCATCATAAATTTATTGTGTAACAACCTCAAGAAATTGAAGATCCATCTTCCATTGATGAAGAACCACCTTCTACCAATTCTCAACCTTGTAATGTGAATACCATTGAGACTATACATCCTTATTCCAATCCTTGCATTGAATTTCTTGAAGAAGACATGATCAATGATGAAATTATTTTTTGTGTTGATGATCCAACTCTCTTTATTAAAGTATCCATTAATACCACCCTTATCTAAAAAGTTCTAGTTAATGAAGGTTTAAGTATTAATTTCACATCCTTATGGCTTATTTAAAAACTTGGTTATAAAAAAGATAATCTTAAATAAAACCATCTTATTTGCCATGGATTTGACAAGACTAATCAAAATCCACTTGGCTACATTTAGCTTCCATTGACCATTAGACCTAAGATTGTTAGAACCAAGCTTATGGTCCTTGATCTTCTTTTATCCTATAACATTCTTCTTGGTTATCCATGGAATCATCAGATGAGGGCCATTACTTCTTCTAGTAGTCAATGTATTAAATTCCTACATAATGGAAAATGATATAAACATGAAGTTGATCCCAACTCATGGATCATCCAGCTTCCCATTCCTAAGCCTCACTATCAAATTCATACAACTTATAAAGTCAATAGTGCTCCTTTACCTAAGTTCATTAGCATGAATCTTGATCTTCAAGTTAGTCTTATGTATTTTGATGATGATGAGCCCAATGAGCTATAACACACTTGAAATAATAAGAAGATACCTCCATATATTGTGTATTGGCTTCCTCCTTCTCTCTTACCTTGAGATCATATTGTTATTATCATAGATGAGATTACCAAATTTTCACTTCCATTCAATGCTTGAGAACCATCTTTACCTAAAGATTCCTTCACTTGAAATGATTTTTGAGTGTCAAAATTATTCCAAGATCCTCTCACCATGTACCCTCATACATTTAGAAACATTGGGATTTCACCATCTAAAACTCCCCTCGATTCTCAAGCATTTACGATTTCTCCAACATATGATGACAACTATATAATGGCCCAAGCTCACTCTATACACTTAGATGTCTAGAAATATCAAAATAATTTATCTCAAATTCATGCCTTAAATTAGGATGTACATACCATATCTACTTATCATAACTTAGATCTTGAAGGTCATGTACCTTTTGCTAATTATCTACTTATTGATACTCCTTAGGTGGTATAACAAATTACACCTTTTGAACCTACAGACATTCCTTCATATTCTCTACCTCCTATAGATCCTATCATTTATTATAATTTTTCTCCCATCATCAAATCTATTAACACTCCCATCTCCTCAGATCAATCCTCTTCATCTACTTCCAAAATTACACTAGATGCGAAGGTAACCAATGTCTATTAGATTCATTCTAAATATGATAGCCATGGTAACCAAATTATAGACCTTAAAGTAGATATTGAATATTATGGTCCTCATCCTACACCACCTAGTGATGAATCCATTCTTTAATTACTTCATGCTTGGGAATGTCAACTTCCTTGACAACATCATAAACTTGGAAATTTTAAGAATAAAACTCATTGCTTCAACAACTTTGTCGCTAGCATTGATCTTGAAACAAATCCAATTTCAGCCTTGCCTAATACACCTTACCACTTTAAAGATGGAAATGCCATGCTTATCAAAGAAACAACTCATATCGATTATGGTACCCCATATTCTCCTTGATTAATCATGGTTTCTCAATAACTCTCACCAATTGAGCATGATAACTTTAGCTTATTCTTTGATAAATATCAAAACGCATTCACTTGGTCCTACCAAGACATGCTTGGTATTGACTCTAGTATTATGGTTCATAACATCATCACTTATCCTAACACTAAGATAGTACATCAAAAGAAATTAAAATCCCCACTTAAAGTTACTAATCTATGTCATAAGGAAATTGTTAAATTACTAGATTCTAGATTCATTAAACCAATGGATTATTTTGAATGAGATTGTAACATTATCCCCATTCAGAAAGTCACTATGGTTATCTATATTTGCATTGATTTTCATAACAATGATCTTATTTGTCCTAAGGATAACATCCCCTTTCATTCAATATATGTCATCATTGATTTTATGGTTAGTTATGAAATGTTATCTCTTATGGATGATTTCCCAAGATATAATTAGATTCATATCTCTCTTGAAGACCAACAATATACTACTTTGACCATAGAATGGGGAATTTATTGTTACGTCAAAATGCCCTTAAACCTTAAAATTTGCAAAGCTACCTATCAATGTGCCATGACTTACATATTTCATGATCTCATCCATAAAATTGTTGAAACTTATGTGGATGATCTTATTGAAAAATCTAAACATCATAAGAACCATCTTTCTGATCTTGCTATCATCTTTGACCATCTCATTAAATAAAATGTTATAATTAATCCTTTTAAATGTGTTTTTAGAATCACATCCAGTAAGTTGTTAGTATTCCTAGTCTCTCTCTGAAACATCAATGTTGACCCAACCAAAATTATTGTTATTGTCAACATGCCCATTCCTCGATCTATTCCAGACATTTGAACTTATTTAGGTAAACTTGGATAAATTAGACAATTTATTCCCAAAATGGATTAGCACATTCACTCTATTAATTCCCTTCTCAAGAAAGGTATAACTTTAGAATGGATAGATCCATGTCAAAAACCCTTTGATAATATGAAAGAGTCATTACTTCATCCACCTACACTTTGTCCACCTTCTAATGATAAACCATTAATTCTCTATAATTCTTCCACACCTATTTCAGTTAGGGTAATGCTTTCCCAACAAGATGATATAGGAAGAGAGTATGATATTTACTACATTAGTTGATGCCTCCTTAATTATAAGACATGTTATACCAAAGTTGATCATGATTTCCTTGATATCTATTTTACGAATAAAAGGCTTCATCATTATATTCTATACCAAACTACTTATGCCATCATACATTTCAACCCCATTCCTTATTTTTTCTCCAATTCCTTTCTTCCTAGAGATAGAATTGGTAAATGTATGGTCTTATTTATGGAATTCCATCTTTGCATCATCACTCAAAAATCTATTAAAGGGCAAGTCATAGCTAACCAACTTGTCATAGATCCCATTCTAGCCACTTTTTCACTTCAATATGATCTTCCTTATGACAATATCCTTTTCATTGAAGGTCTTAATCAAGCTATATCACTTAAAGACTATTTTCATAGCTTTACTATTGATATTGAAGCCAATAACCATGAAGAATCCTCCTCTCCCTCTAGTACTACTAAATCAAATGTAGTTATCGAGGGGCTCCATGGAATTAATGTTGACTTACATGAGAATACTTGGACCCTTCACTTTGATGGTGTTAAATTCCTTCATGGAGTTGGGGTAGGTTGCATTCTCACTAGTCTTCTTGGTATAATCATTCCTTTATCTTTTCATTTTACCTTTGATGTCACCAATAATATGGCAGCATATGGGGCTTTTATGTTAGTATGAGAACTACTCTTGATCTAGACATCTAATATCTTCATGCTTTTTGAGATTCTTAGCTAATATGATATCAATTTTAATGGTGATTATCAATGTAAATTTGAGAAAATTATTACATATAATCAAATTTCAACAACTCTTACTGAGCAATTTATCTCTTTCACTATTGATCCTATTCTTTGAGACTAAAATTCCATTGTTGATTATCTTTCTTCTTCATCTTCTCTCCTTCATCCTCATCAAGTTCTCTCTGATCCTTCCTTTATTATCCAAATCAAAAAATATCCATCATCTATCAAACCACCTGATTCACTTATCTATCACATTAAGGCTATGACTATTAGATAAATCCCTTGGTATCAGGATATCATTCACTACTTTCAAGTATGTATTTTGACATAACATCCTTTATTATCATAATGCCAAAGGTACCTTGATCTGTTGTGTTATGAAAGATGAGGTTCCTCCTCTTCTTTAGAAAGCACATGGGGGTCTTTGTGATGGTCACTACAATGGACATGTTACAACATGCAAATGCATATGTATGGTCTAATTTTAGCCTACTCTTGAAAAGGATGCAATTGAATATGCTAAGAAGTGAAATCCTTGTCATCTTCATAATGATCATATTAATTCACCTCTATTAGGATTAAAACTATCAAATCTCCTTGGCCATTTTCCACATGGGGATTTGATCTCATTGGTAAACTTCCTCATTCCAAAGATGGGCACATTTGTATCATCACTGCTACCGAGTACTTTACCAAGTGGGTAGAATCCATGCCCTTTGTTAATGTTACTGGTCCTACCATTTTCAAGTTCATTATTAAAAATATTATTTACCACTTTGGTTTTCCTCATACCATCATTTTAGACAATGGTGGTAATTTCAAAATTAAACATGTTAAACAAATTTGTACCAAATTTAAGATTAATCACAAGTTTTTCATGCCTTATCATCCACAATATAATGGTCAAGATGAGGCCACCAATAAAATTCTCAAAAAAATTATCCAAAATACAATTCATGAAACTCATATAGATTGGCATACTCATCTTTACCCTATACTTTGGGCCTATCAGACTAGCATTCATACTACCACTGGCGTAACTCCATTTTTGTTAGTCTATGGTTCTGAGTTAGTCCTTCCATTAGAAGTTAAGATTTCATCTTTATGTATATCTATTCAAAACATAAATCTTGATGAATAATTACATGAATCTCACCTTCATGCCCTTCATCTTCTTGATGAACATCATATTTTTGCATTACAACATAACCACCAATAAAAGGCTTGCATCTCCAAACAACATAACAAATGTGTTAAATTCTACACTTTCCATGTTGGTGATATTATCCTTAAATTATATTATACCCATGATGAAGAAGGAAAATATGCCTAAAAATGGTGGGGCCCATATTTAGTTAAAGACATCCTTGGTCCAAGAAATTATCATCTTCAAACTAATGAAGGCCATGTTTTCAAGGAGACCACCAATGCTCAATTCCTTATAAATTACTTTGCCTAATCATTTCCTTCTTGTCATGTTTTCTATCTATATCTATCTAACTATTTTTGTAGGTTACTTAATCATTGATCTCTCCCTCTACAGTAGTTTCCTTCCTCTCACAAACCTTTATTTCTCCCTTTTGGTCTTTTAGTTTCTTGATGTACCATAGTCTTCTTTATCTTAAATTTTCTCTTGTTTTTTCTCACCAATTGGGTCTTTATTTTTTGATTTTCCTTGTAATACCATGGATAGGACCCAACATCCCTCACAAAACCACCATTATTTATTCATTTTTTTCTCTTTTTACTAATGGCCAATGTTATTTTGGCATCCTTTGTGTTTTTATTTATGAGATGCTTTGTCAAAAGGATCCCTAACATTTTGATTATTATAACCATTATGGGTCTATCTTTTATTATTTGATTTGTAAGACCATGGATAAGACCTGACCCTCGTCATAAATTTACCATTATTTTCATGTTCTTAATCCTTTTTTTTTTAAATATTAGTTTTTTCTTCTTTTGCTAGATGAAATCTGCACAAACAAACTATGTTAGCATGTTTTTCTCTATTTCCCTCTTTTGTATGATAAGGAATCACAATTTCCTATCATTGTATCCTTATTTTCCCTTTATCATATTTTTTACAATTTGAAGCAATTTAAATTTTTCCATGTCATTCCTTTTGATTTCCCTTTTCTCTCATCTTCACATTAGATAAAATGAGGTCAAATTCAAGACTTCACTTTTATTTCACCTTGATTTATGAGACTCTTATACCCCAAGATCTTTGAAGTTTCTCTCTCTTAGCAACCTTGTCCCACATTTTCAAATGAAAGTCATATTTAGCACCCATGTTTGGTCTTCCAAATTGATAAGGAGGAGGAATATAAAAAAATCCATTAAAAGAAAGTTAAAAGCCAAATCATTTGAACACAAAAAGAAATGATATTTAAAAGGCAAAATTCAAATTTCAAAATTTAAATTCACACCAAAATATGTGATTACAAACACATCTCCTATCTCCAATCAAAGCTCAAACTCCATAGTCAGCTTCACATAGAGCCAAAGTCATTTGGGGTGTGGTAGGCCAGTAGATTGGAATAGAGGATTTCAAAAAAAAATGGTGATACCTACTTTCTAATGCAAGTACCCAATCTTTGTAGTAGACTGACATGTTTGTAAGGGATGCTGAAGAGTAGGGAACATGTCATGGAGAGATAGATACATTTTAATTTTCATGCATATAGCCTTCATGGGATGATCTATATACTCCATTTATTTACCTAAGAATTATGTCACTAAGATAAGTTCTTCATAGTTCTTAAGGTTAAAATTCCTCCTATTTTAGCAAACCTAATTTGAGTGTCTTGAATTTGATAAAAAGTTATTTATACCTTGGTTTTTCCTTCATTCTCCCCTCCACCCATTTCATTTTCCCCCCTTTACAGATAGATTTTGATTCCAAATATTTTTTCCTTTCTTTAACTCCATCTCCTAAAAACATTCTAGCACTACTTTGTTTTAGTTTTATCTATCCTTAGATCAAAATAACATGTTTGAGTAACTTTGGATCATTTTATTTATCTCACTTTATATTTACTAAACTTGCTTTACTTTCCTTTTACCATTTATCATGAATTTTTTGTCTTGTTGTTATGGACACCTAAGTTCATACCCTTTTTCCATTATTGAGAGAGATGTGGTTTATTACTCTTCTCACTAAACAATTTTGTTTTCCATTTTATGCATCCTTTTTCCATTAATCATTGAGATGTGGATTATTACTGCTCACACACCAATGTTGTTTTACCATTTCATATTTTTAGTTAGTATTTTTACAATAAGTCTTTTTAACATTCATTTTGTTTTTATTTTTCCATCTTGTTTGACATGTACCTTTGGTTTGATTTAGTAAGTTTTCCTTTCTTACTTTAGGATAGATTATTTGAGTTTTTTGATCTTTAATAGCCTTGGCTTTTTAGTTATTTGATTTAATCTTATTATTTGACTCAGTCATTTGGTCTAACATAGAACCTATCACCCCAGCTTGCCAAATTTACTAAGTACATCCCATCCTCATACTACTAGCTATCTTAGCTTTTCTTGATTTTTTTTATCTCTTTAGTTTTGTATTCTTGTATTTGTCAAAATCAGTCTCTGCACCATACACAATCAAAACTAATAACACAACAAATAACCATCCTATGATAAAAGGTAAGTCAAGGTATGCATTGAATTTATTTTTTAGTTACATTTTTAGAATAATTTCCCTTTCAATCATTTACTTTCAATTATTTCATGCTTTTAAAATACTACAACTTTTTTTTTTTAGCATAAGTAGTATGTGTGTCCTTATGTTCTTTCTCAAAGCACCATCCCTAGTTACACCTTAGTGACACATGATGAGATTTGAGTGGGGCATATGTATATGCATAATTTTTTCACACTTTTATTGATTACTAATGTTTTATATCTTTTAGGAATCCATCAAGACTCAATCTCTCTGAGTGCATGCCTTAAGGGGTGTATCAAGAAAGTGGTAGGTAGAATTTTTCACAAGATTGTTATCCCTTTTTACCATATTGTTACCAATCCAATCAGATCCCAAAATATTTTCCTAAGCTATTTATCCTCCCTCACATAGTCTTCTAGTATTTTTCCTCTTTATATTATTCATTTCCTTACTTGGCACCCTTTTGACCTATTCAACATACTAGGTCAACCTAGTGGACCTAGTACATTTTATATACCTTTTCTCTCTTTTTTTTTGTTAGCCTCTTGACCGACCTAGCACAAACCTAATGAGTTAGCCCAAAAATGTGCTAGGTTTATTAGGTCAACCTAAAAAAGCCAACATTCCCAAATGATTTTAGGTTAAGCTATGTCTATATATATAAGGTCATTTAGGTCACTATTACAATATGGAATCAAGAGTTTTTATTCACTCATGCTTCTTCACAATCTTCTCTTCCACCATTTTACTTGAGGAGACTTAGCTTAGGTTTATTATTTTGGAGAATATAGTATTGTGGATATGTCTTTGATGTTTTGGCCTAACAAAGTTATCCTTACAAACCACAACAACCTCTTACGAAGCCACTTTGGCCAAAGGAGAGATTGAGTCTCAATGGGTTCACATTTAGGTAAGTATATTCTAAATTTGTTCTCCTCTCTTTTAGTAGATAGAAGTAGCATAAGTGTTGGATTGAATAATATTACTCTTCATATTCTATAGATTAGGGTGTTACTCTTACTTTATTTGAAGTTCCCTATACATGTTTTGATTTATTTTATTTACTAACCCCCACTTTGTGCCATAAGATTTGGTGTGCACTAGATTAGATTTAATTTTTTTTTATTAGATTAGTGAATAATTAAATCATAGGACTCTTTTAGGGTTTTTATGCTATTGTGTTAGACTATAGGCTTTGGAACCTTATCTTTCATGATGTGTTGTGGTAAGTGATCCCTTAATGAGGTCTAGTAGATCCTCACATTGGTCATGTTATTGCTTAACAATTGTATGCCCCCCAATCCAAAGTGTAAGTGTGTTATATCCCATAAAATCTAGGATTGATTTATAGACATGATGAATTTCTAATTTCATACATCTAATACATTCCTTATTTGAAGCATTATGGGTTTTATTTCTAAACCATTATAAATTTACATAATTGCATTATTATTATTTATATGTTAATTTATTTTAACCTTAACATAAATATTACATAACTACTATTTATTGAGCCACATCTAACACCTACAGACCAACCTCTACAATCTATTTTAAAACACTTGACATACCTCTTATAGTACTTTCCCATCACTTTCCATCTATCTTTAATTCCTTAACATACCTTTCCATGTCTCCCATTATTTATTTATTTATTTTTTCCACTTTCTTAACATGTCCATATACTCCACTTTCTTACCATGATATCACTCTACCTAGTCCATCACCCACTTTTTACATTCCATTATATGTGTTTCCATACACCATACCTAATATCCAATTCATTTAATTTCCTCTCTTTATGTACTTGAGGAAAAGTAACACCTTTATTTAGGGGAGTGATAAGTCAATTTCATTTATTTTCACACATGATATGGAACTAACATATAAATTTGGGAGAGTGATTTCCAATTTTAATACATGTAGTAAGGAACACACACACACACACACACACACACACACACACACACACACACACACACACACACACACACACACACACACACACACACACACACACACACACACACACACACACACACACACACACACACACACACACACACACACACACACACATGTATTTGTATGTGCGTGTGTGTGTGTACACACACACACATATACATATGTATAGGTATATGTATATATGTATATATATGTGTATATGTGTGTGTTTGTCTATACACACACAATAACACTTTAGCCTACATATCTATTACACTATACATGAGGTATTATATAATAGGCTTAGATGCCGATGTCAAATGAATAGTGATTTTAGGATGTACATAAGTCTCCTATATAGGAATATGAATCAAAATATAATAAAGACCTTGTGTTTCACACATAATAAGAGTGGTAATTTCATGTGTAACCATAGGTGTAGGCTTAATATCAATGAAGATATTGGTAGAAAAAGTATTATAAATACATTTTGTATGATCATTAAGTCTAAAATGTTGATAAATATCACTGAATGAATCATGTTTTTATTCAAATGAGTCTACCTTAGCATATTTTTAATATTAATTTTATCTCTAGATACATGTATTAATACATAAATAAATTTTGATTTTATATTTAAATATTGATTTAATTGATATCAATATATCTCATCAAGTGTACTCTCCAAAATATATACTTATTATTCATGGGTATTATTTGATTCAACATTAATGCAAAGTTTGTGAAGAGGATGCACTCTATCACTCAAGATGTTCAGATTAAGGTAAAATATAGGTTCTCATTATTAATTTCAGAATTAAAATTATTACATAAATATTTAACCTATGGAATTACATAGTTGTTACAGATTTTATATATTTATGTAAAATAAAATGTAATGATTACAATCATATATTGACTTAGAAAACATATATTTTTTATATTTTTTATAGTCAAGAGTTATTTTTTAATGACGTAAAATAAAAAAATAGGTCTAAAAATTAGGTATAAATTTAGAAATATAAAACCCTATAAATAATGATCAAACTCTAATGGAAACCTAGGGTTTGACATGTTCACTATATAAATGGTTTTACCAATATGTTTTACCTTATTTAGGATTAATGTGATCTAATAAGATATCAAATTTTATTTTTTCATACTATATAATATATGATAATAACACATAAATATGAACTCTACACCAAATTATGATTGTATAATTATAATTTACTAATTATTTACAATACAAAAAAGATTTAGATAACTATATTGTTTTATATTTTTGTAAGACCGAGACATTATAGGTGACATAGATGAATAGAAATGGACTAATAACTACTTAAATAAATAAAATATATGTCTAGTTCCACCTAGATGAGTATGTTAGCATTTGGATGCATGTGTCAAATGATGATGTCAACTTTATCTAGATTCATTATATTGGGTTATTCCTCACTAGTTTAACATACCTAACTCCACTTGTGATATCATATTAATTTTGTGTTTGTATAATCTAAAATATTGTATCCTTCATTTTTAAATCCCTAGTTCCACTTATTATTCTAGGTTAACCTATAAAAATAGGGAAGAAATATGGATTGAACTAGTCTCAACCATTTCTTAATGAATGCTTGAGAGTTCTATATATATTTAATAATATGAGGGAAATCAAACCATGTGTAGCTCCTCTCTTAGTTAGGTATAAGTTTGATATGGTGATACTTTTATGAAAAAAATTATAATATATATTATAATAATTTAAAATATAATTATTGAATTGGATTATTATGAATTTGGATAAAGTCTACTCTTTGTGATTGATTTATGATTTTAGAAGTTTAGGATAGTACCTCTTAATGTGAAAGTGATAGAATAGGCTAGCAGATGTGGGATCATCACCCAGGAAGACTTTGTATTCATAGTTTGTCCAATTTTTGTATTTTCATAAGTATTTTGAGTCTTAAGATCTTTAAATATCAATAAAGAGTCATATTTAGGTTTTCATATGAATTTAGAGGTCTCAAAACTAAGTTCTTGACTTTCCTACCAAAACAATCAATCTAAAAGTTTGAATTTCTTTCAAGTGTTATGAGGACTTATTCATGTTTTGGAAAGGTTATTATGTTGTAAATTTATGTTTTGTAAGATAATATATATATAGGGATGGTTGTTAATATCTTGGAAGTTATTATTCATGATTTCCTTGTTTTAATTTTGTCTAACTTCTAAGCATGCTGACCTATCAAGACCTCTACATATGTTAGGGGTAATCAAGAAGTAGCTAGAGAGATTTTAGGTGTTAAAAATGGTGTATATGTTATAATTGAAGTTATTTTTTAATAATGGGAAGGTATATGGGAGTCTATAAATTCAATATAGAATAAAAAATGATAAATAATTCATGAAGTATTATCTATTATAAATAATTCTATGTGGTTATTGTATGTGAAATGACTGAAATGAATAAAATAATTATTTGTGAAAGGATTTTTGAAATACCATAAATTAATTGTATGTAATAAATCATTAATTATTGTTTTTATTTTAGAATAATGGATTATTTTCATTTATCTACAAGTTAAAATTTGTATTACACAAATGTTGAGAGCTTTATTTTGGTAGATTCAAGAAGGAAGAGAGAAGAGTTGTCCTTTTGAGTTTCATTCAAGGTTTTAGAGATGGAATTATGGTATAGAGTATATAATTTATTAAAGTAACCATTTTATATAATAATAATACACCTAGAGATAAATATTCAATTCAAACCTCCATTATAATACACATAGTCCTATAGAAGTTTCTAAAATTTTGTAAAACTACATATTGGAGACTTTTGGCAGTTCTTCATACACAACTAGCTATTGTGGAAGGTGAAGTGAGGTAGGGAAGATATAAAAATTGTATTGGAAGTGTGTGAATTTTTCATGAATTTAAATTATAATATTTTAAAGTCTCTCAAGCACATACAAATCAATGAAACCCCAAACTAGGGTCTACGACTTACTACTTGAATATTTATTATTTCCACTAGCCAAATTTAGTGAAACTTTGTATTTTAATGTGATTTGACATATTATAAATTATTATGAAGGTTTTTCAATGGTATAGGACTGTATAGTATGAAATCAAAGAAGTGAGTTTGAATTAGGCCTAATTATAGAAAGGTCTTGTGAAACAAATAGACTTCCCTTAAGAGTTAAAACATTAATGTTTGTGAAAAAATATAAAGGTATTAAGGGTACTAATTTTATTTTTATTTTTTAACCCCTTTATATTTTTTAAACTAATAATATTTGTTCTTAGGAAGGGCTATAAAGAACTATGCCTTAAATAATAAACTTGCATTTGGATTATGAAAAATCTCTCCCTTTGCATCAAATTGGTATTAAAGTAGGTCAGATATATGAAGGAAGCTTAAATTAAGGTGACACTCTTTAAGGTAGAGTGAGAATTGATTTTTTATTGGTCATTTGAATTGAGAAGCGAAAATTCCACTTAGAAGGAACCCAAAAGGAGCTGGAAGAGAAGGTATCCAGATGAGAGATGCTATATTTGAGGAGTTGACAAACTTGAGGGTAAGTTTTTATGAAAGGATTATAATAGTATAGGACAATCATAAAAAAAGAATTATAATAGGGGATATAAGTGACTGAGAAGGAGAGACACAAGATCTAGAGGAGGAAGAAGATGTTGAAGGGAATGAGTAAGAAGGAATTGATAGACCAATAAAAGTAGTGATGGGATAAGGTTCTAAATGAAATATAGAGCTTCTTACTTATGAAGGAATTTTATATGGTGAGGAACTCATTGACTAGATTATAGAGTTAAAATAATATTTTGATAATGAAATGTACCAAAATAAAATAAAGTCAAATTTGATTGCATAAAGCTAAAAGGACATGCAACCCTTTGGTAGGATTACATACAAGATAAAAGTAAGAATAAAGGGAAATCAAAGATAAAATATTGGGATAAGATAGTAACAAAATTAAAGGCTAAATTTTTTCCTAGTGACCATGATATAAATATTTTCAATAAATTTCATAATTTCAAGTAAAAACATATGTTAATTAAGGAGTATATTGAAGAGTTATACAAGTTGACATTAGATCATAACATGTAGAAGAGGATGTGGATATGATTACTACATATATTAATATATGAAGGTATAATCTTTAAAATGAACTTAGATTAGTAATTCCAAGGACACTTGAGGAATACTAATAGTATGCTTTGAAAATAGAGGATAAGATAAATAGAAGGCATACTTAACAAAATAGGGGCATAAGTTATAGAGGTATGTGTCAATAAGGAAGAGGAGGTAGATCTCAAAGGTCAAATTAAGAACCAATTACCTCTAAAGAATAATCACCTACTTCAAGAGTGGATTTGGAGGAAGGTGACCTTACTTTAGAGAAGGATACATGAAATGAAGAAGATGATTCAATGGATTCACTAGAAAATGTTTTAAATGCAACAAATTTTTAGGTCATAGATTTTAGGAGTGTCTAGAGAAATCTCAAGCTAGCAGCTCTAGGACTAAAAGTATAAATCAAGTAGTCCAAGTAGAAGAAAAAAGTGTGGATTATCCATCTCACATAAAATAACCAAAATTTGGTGACTCCTTGTTAATGGTGAGGGTAATAATAAAACCACACAAGGAGAAAGAACCTACCCAAAGAAATACACTATTTAATACAACTTGTAAATTCCAAGGTAAGTGTTGAAAATTAGTGACTGATTCAAGTAATACTGATAATTTAGTGTCATTAGAGATGGTAGAAAAGATTTATTTAAAGAGGAAACCACATTAAAACCCCTATAAGGTATCAAATATTTATAAAAGTTAGCAAGTTCTTTTAAATGCATAATGTGGATGTGTGCCATGTGATCTTATGGAGGCTTTGGTAATAGGATATAAATATTTCTCATGATGGAAGGAATAATGTTTACACATTGGAGAAGGATGGCATAAGTCACACACCATTTCCTCTAAATTAAGAAGTAAATGGATAAGGGACTGGTTCATGTGTTATGATGGTGAGTGAGAAAGAGTTATTGAATGCTATGAAAGAGGAAGAGATAAGTTTTGGAAAGGTAATCAGAGCAATGACTATTGTAAAACCAATAAGTTGAATGAGATACTTCAAGAGATAAAAAACATGTTGGATTAATTTACTTATATTGTAGTTGATTAACTCCCTAATGAGCTTCCACCTACTAGGAACATCAGTCACCATATTGACTTTATATTAGGTACAAGTTTTCCCAATAAAGTTTCCTACAATATAACCCCTCAAGAGAATAGAAATATTAAGAAGTAAATACAAGACATCTTCGATAAAGGACTGATAAAAGAGAGCCTTAGCCCATGTACAATATTAGTTGTACTAGTGCCAAAGAAGGAGGAATATTGGATAATATGCACTGAATCTAGATCAATTAACAAGATTATAATAAGTTATAGGTTCCCTCTTCCAAGAATTGAATATTTAGTGTATTATTTGAGTGGTTTTAATTATTTCTCTAAGATTGATCTCAAGATTGGTTGCCATCATATAATAATAAGGGAAGGAGATTAGTGGAAGGTCAATTTCAAGAATAATGAGGGGTTGCATGAATTTCTTGTTATGCCATTTGGTCTCACTAATGCCCCAAGCACATTCATGAGACTAATGAATGAAATATTAAAGTCTTTCATTGGTAAAATGGTCATTGTATATTTAGATGATAGATTGATTTATATTCAAACCAAAGAAGAACACATTTAACACCTAAAAATGGTAATGCAAAAGTTATAAGAGGAGAGGCTATTTATTAACCTTATGCAGTGTTTGTTTATGAAGGCAGAGCTACTGTATCTTGGGTTTGTGATTTCCCAAGGTGTCTTGAAGATGGATAAAGACAAGGTAAAATCCATCATTGATTGGCCAACTCCCAAGATAGCCTATGAGGTAAGAATATTACATTAATTAAGAAGATTTTAGAGGAAGTTTATTATACATTTTAGTCGGATTTGTGTACCCATAATTGAAACCATAAGAGGGGATACAAATAAATTTATATGGATTGATCTTGCTGAAAAAAAAATTTAGTTTTTAAATATAAAAATTATAGAGAATCCTATGTTTCCACTTCTTGATTTCAATAAGGTATTTCAATTTAAGTGTGATGAAACTAGGGTAGACATTGGAACTATATTAATTTAATAATGTAGACCTATAACATAATTCAATGAGAAGTTAAATGAGACTAAGAAAAAGTATTCTACCTATGATCTAGAATTTTATGTTCTGGTCTAAGCCTTATGGCAGTGGATGTACTATATAATGCCAAAGGAGTTTATAATATTCTTAGATAATCATGCACTTCAGATCATAACCAGTCATCCCAAGCTAAGTCAAAGGCATATGAAGTAGGTGGGGTATTTTTAAAACTTCACTTTTGTCATCAAACACAAAAAAGGTTAAACCAACAAGGTAGAAGATGTTTTAAGTAGAAAGACTTTGTTTATATGATAAAATAAGATTGAAAGTGGGGGAATAGAATCACTCAATGAGTTTTATGAAATTGATATATACTTTTAAGAAGCATATGAGGCTTACAAGAATCTAACTACTCATAATAGAGATCCTTGGATGGAGTACATTATACAAGATGGTTTGTTGTTAAATGAGTTTAGATTTGTGTTCCAAGGAGATCTATGAGAGATAATTTGATCAAGGAAAAGCATTTTAGGAGTTTAAAAGGTCATTTTTGCCTTGAAATACTTTGGCTCAGCTATGTAGTCATTATTATTAGCCTAGAATGCAAATAGATGTAAATAAATTTGTAGAAAGATGTAAGGTATGTCAATTTTCCAAAGGAAAGAACACTAATGCAGGTCTTTTTCAGCCCTTACCAATTCCAAATAGATCATAGGAATATATTAACCTGTATTTTTTAATGGGTTTATCAAGAAATCAATGAGGGAATGAATCCATTTTTTTAGTGATGGGCATATTTTAAAATATGGCCCATCTCCTACCGTGAAAGACAACTAATGATGTTACTCATATATGTAATTTTTTTCAAAGAGGTGATTAGATTTTATGGAATTCCAATAAGTATTATCTTATATAAATACTCCAATTTCGTGGGGCACTTTTGAAAGACCCTATGGGATAAATTTGGAACAAAATTGAAGTTTATCTCAGCCTACCACCCTCATACTGGTGGACAAATTAAGGAAGCCAATAGAAGTTAGGGTAATTTTTTGAGGTGTTCAATAAGGAACAGTCCTAAATAGTGGTATTTAGTATTACCACAAGTATAATTTACCTATAATAACTCACCCAATATAATCACATGAATGATTCCAATTAAATTTATATATGGAATGCACACAAAATGATTCTTTGAGTTAAGAGACATAACTAAGATGGAGAAGAGAAGTGCTGAGGGAGAATAATTTGTTATTGCTATGCCTTAGGTGCATGAGCAAGTTAAGAAGTAATTAGAGTTGAGTGTGTAAAAGTACAAGAAACATATAGATATTAGGAGGAGAGATGCCAATTTTAGTTTTGGGGACATGGTTCTAGCTCATTTTAGGAATAAAATATTTCTAAAAGGTGAGTATAATAAACTAAAAATGAAGAATATTGGACCTTGCAATGTCATTAACAAGTTATCGAAAAATGCATATGAGATAGAATTTCCTAGTGGTGTGGGAATCTCTCCAATATTTAATGTTATAGAGTTGTATCCATTAAAATATCAGTATTATAGTGATAAAATAAAAACTATAAACAAAGAAACAATAGTCTAATAATGGGTAAATTATTTTCCACAAGCCAAGAAAGAGGAACTCGAATTCATCTAGGACAAAAAAAGTTAGAAAAATATCTAAAAGTAAGGATTATTATCAATACTTGAAGTGGAAAAATAATTATATATGTGATTCCACTTGGATTAATAAATAAAACATCATCAATAATGGAGGTACTCTTGAAAACCTCATGAATAGGATTTCATGACTTAATTTTCTATTCTTAAGGAGTATGATGTAGGAGCATCACCTAGGAAGACTTTTGATTTATAGTTTATCTAATTTTTGGATTTTCACAAGTATTTTTATTCTTTATATATCAATAAATAATCATTTATAATATTTTTTGTACATTTAGAGGTCTCAAAACCAATTTCTTAACTTTCCTGCCAAAACAATCAATTTAAAATTTTGAATTTATTTTAAGTGTTATAGGGAATTATTCATGAGTTATTTGGGTATAATTTATATATGTATATATGTATGTTTGTGTGTGTGTGTGTGTGTGTGTGTGTGTGTGTGTGTGTGTGTGTGTGTGTGTGTGTGTGTGTGTGTGTGTGTGTGTGTGTGTGTGTGTGTGTGTGTGTGTGTGTGTGTGTGTGTGTGTGTGTGTTTATTAATATCTTGTAACTTTATTATTCATGATTCCCATGCTTTAATCTTGTCTAATATATAAGCATGTTGACCTATCAAAACCACTACATATGTTGGGGGTAATCAAGAAGAAGTTAGAGATATTCTAGGTGTTAAAAATGGTGTATACGTTATAATTTCAGTTATTTGGTAAAATTTTAAGGTGTGTGAGAGTATATAACTTTAAGATAACTATAAAAGATGAATAATTCATGAAATATTGTCTATTCTATAGAATTCTGTGTTGCTATTTATGTGAAATGGCTCAAATGAATAAAATAGTGATTTGAGAAAGGATTTGTGAACTCCTATAAATTATTCCTATTTAATAAATAATTCATTGTTTTTAATTTTAATATAATGGATTATTATAATTTATCTATAGGTTCAAATTTACATTACACAATCTTTGAGATCTCTATTTTAACATAGCCAAAGAAGAAGAGAGCAAATTTGTCCTTTCAAGTTTCAATCAAGTAGTTTAGATATTAAAGTGTGTTATATAGTATATAATTTATTAATTTAGCCCTTTTATATACTAATAATAAAATTAGAGATAAATATTAAACTCAAACCTCCATTATAATACACACAATCATGTAGAAGTTTCAAGAATTCTATAAAGTTGCATGTTGAAGACATTTGGCAATTGGTCATGCACAGCTAGATCCATTTTAAGGTGAAGTGAGATATTTTATACCTAACCTTATTATTTTTTGTGTTTTAATCTTTCAATAATTCAAATTATCTTATTTTTAAGGCTCTCAATCACGTACAGACCTATGTAACCCCAAAGTAGGGTTTGGAACTTGTAACTTGAATATTATTATTTACACTAGCCAAATTTAGTGAAACATTAGAATATTATGTGATTTTACATGATATAAAATATTATGAAGGTTTAGAGATGGTATGGGACCATACGATTCATAATCAAAGAAGTGAGTTTGAACTAAGCCTAATGGAGGCCTAATTTGTAAAAGGTCTTATGCACTAAAAAGACTTCCATTAAGATTTGAAACATAAAATTATGTGTGAAACTATAAGGGAATAAAGGCCACTCAAATATATTTTTATATTGTCTTTAAACCCTATATATTATTCAAACCTATAATTTTTGTGTTTAGGAAGGGTTACAAGAAACTATGCCTTAAATAAGAAACTTGCATTTGGATTGTGAAAACTCTCTCCCTCTGCATCACTTGATTAATGTTGTATTAGTAATTATAGATAGGGAAATATGATTTGAAATATTTTTTATTTATATTAGACACTTTTGGTAACTTATCACACCATTGACATGTAAAACATATGGGTCAACGCATAAATATAATTTTAATTTATAAAATGACAATTTATTGGCCTAGGGATATGTACATTCAAATTATATGCATTCAAAATTATATGAGAATATTATCTCTAACATACCCATCTTGGAATAATGAAATAGGATATGATTATTATGAGATGGTATGAGTATGATATTAAGTAGTTTATACATATAATAGGGAATTATTTTAGATAGTTGATAGAAAATCAGGATGGTTGGGCCCATATAAATCATTTGAATAGGATAGTAGGGTGTGTAAGAGACATATATAAATTCACAAGGAAAGTTATGTAGATATAGGTTGATACCTACATTACCAGGTGATTAATACTATATTTTAATGTCTACATCATGATACATATAACAAAAAAATTTACTTGTGTGTGGTGCCAAGATAAATATCATTCCCCTTTTTGCATGGTTACTATTTTTTACTTGTATATATTATGATTTCAACTACATATTAAACCAATATTTTTATCTCAATATGACACTTGTATGACTTAGGATACATGTTTCACATATGCCTTAATGATTTAATCATAATATGATGAAATATTCTCCACATGTTAGCACATGATTTAAATGATTACATGTTTATATATGATATGATGCATTTGAATATTTTATTTTGAGATGAGAACTTTTTGGAATACATTCCTCACCTCAAAATGGGGGAATATTAGTGGGATTGTCATAGAAATTCAAGCCTCCATAAAAACATTATATATATTTTAGGCCATATTACATGATTCATAGATTTTGTACTTGATAATATTATCTTATTTTTTAAGTTTATTGGATATATATATATATATATATATATATATAGATTGTATTTGGGGAATATGAAATGCATATGTAACTATTTTACATGTATATGAGTTAAAAGTTATCAGATTTATCAAGATTGAGATGGCTAGATAAAATTATGGGGCATGGACTTTGTTCATCCATACACATATATTTTCAAGGTAGTATTAAAGGAACTAAAGGTACGATTATTAATATAAAATATTCTTACATTGGTATATTCTATCTATTTAAATTTTGTATATAAGCCTAGTATGGGACTCCACATTTTCATCTTTAGGATGAAAGTTAGCTAAATGAGTAAAGTGGTTGATTTTATATGTCACTCAGTAGCCTATGACTACTACTTATTCATGAGGGTTGGGGGAATTTATCTTACCACCCCATGATTATAAAAGTGGCACTTACCTTTGTGCCCAAGGAATCCAATATCCAATTCTTTATACGGAAGCACATTTTTTCTACTTAAAGGTGTACTCCTTTTTTATATTCAAATTTCAAAAGTTTAATTCATCTATTTTACTTATATGGAAATCTATTTACATGTTTTATTTTAGTTTTTCATGGAGTGAATTGGATAAGTTAAGCATTATCTCAAAGAAAAAGTGTTGTTTTACACTAAGGTATGTATTTTTTTCATCCTCTTACTCATAAAATTTTAATTCTAGAATAAAAGTATTTTATTTGTAGACATAAATTTTGAATTTGACACTTTAAAATGTCAATATTGACTTAAATTTACCTTACATGGATTTTGTGTATACACATGGATCTTTCACACCCTTATCTCTTCTTAATTTTACTTATATGGGACCAACCTTCCTAATTTTATATCATTCACCTATATGAATTCATTATTATGTTCCTAATTTACTTATTATCATAATCAAGTTATCTCCCAATACTCATATAGTTATTCATGATTTACAAACAAATTCAGTCATACTCAAATGAGTTTAGATTTTTGAAGACATACACCTATGTCAATGTACTTAAGAATCTTAAATCTTTGATTTTTAAAATTCAAATCATTCTTATGGTCTACGCCATACATTTTATATCTTGGGTACATGAGAATTCATCAAAAGTGTCATCTAATTATACATGATTTGTCTAAGCATATTACTATATTGAAAACATCTAATAATTATTTATAATTAAACTATCTAGGCATAGATATTACTTTCACATTAATAATAATAACCCTAATGCTTAAAAAGTATAAATAATAACAAGGAACATGCCCTAGTGAATCCTAAAGCACACAATCCAACTCAAGTTTGCCTATTGTAAAGTGTCAAAGTCTAGTTGAAAGGTTGCATTGATTCTAATGAGTCACTATTGTATATATACACCTAACCAAAATAACTATGTTTATTTTGAGGCCTCTTTGGAGTATTGGAAACATGAGAGTGTTCAAACACTTAGTGGGGAGTGGGTTGGGTCAACTCAACCCATATTTTCTTATTATATTTTATGTGTAAATCTAGATATTGTACCCAATTGACCCCATTTCTGAAATTTCAAATAAGGACCCACTTTAAGATAAAAAAATATTCATATCCATTTGTATTTTGATGTAAAAAATTTAGAAATCAAATTTATTGGTTACTTTATCAATTTGATCTCATGAATTTTAGTATAAAGACTTAAATGAACATTATTTATAAAATTATTAATATAAATCTATTTGGGTTCTTTTAGAATATTCAAGTTTTAATTTTGTTGAATAATGAAGTTAACTATAATTTAGTCAAATTTATTTTATCCTTTTAGGTCATGTTGAAATTATAAGTTGACATGGATCTTTTCCATGTGTCTATTTTTCACCTAAAATATTATGGAATCAAAGAGTGGATATACATTTTAAAGTGTTTGAGTGTCCAAGAGAATGAGATCATGCCATGTATATTCATCTCATCTACTTTTTATTCATAGTACAAAATACCAAGTATTTATCTATACATAAGCATTCAAGTCCATAATATTTTTCCACGTGTGTTTATCTTGATCATTTGTAACTTTATCCAAGTCTTTATCCTCAGTGATCACTCAAATAAATGAAAAATGCTCACTTGTCATCATTTCATGTATTTACTTCTACTAGATTCAATGTCCAAGTTCAAAACCATGTTAGGAATATGAACTCATGATGTATTGACAAGTGGAACCATATTACTCATTGAAAACTAATCTATACCTATGATATACAAAAACTTAATGAACATCCATAAAAATGGGATCACTTTACATGTCTTAATATTGCTTACCTATAAACTAAATAACAAGCATAGTTTATGAAATCTAGGAAAGTGGATACGTGAAGACCATCCACATGTCACTATCCAAAAATTCCACAAATTCTCTAGAAAAGTTACACATTCAAATCCTAAATGCCATTTGGGATATCAATGACCATCCATATGGAAACATTGTGTTAATAATAGCCTACAAAAATGAAAAATATAGTACAAGATACATAACTAAGTGGATTAATGTGATTGTGACATATGAAAACATATAATAGACTCATACCCTAGATATATGGAAAAAATATTATGGATTCCTTGATTACTTGAATAACTAAGATCATGCCATGTGTTGGAATATTTTCAAACTATGACCAGAGGCCCAAAGTAAAAAATTCAGAGTCTTACATTAAGTGAAAATATGATTATAGGAAACATATTACGATCTAGATGAAATAATACAAATAAAAGGAAGCAAGCCTCAATTACATGATAAATTTTCATGCAATAGAATAAATGACTCAATATTCATAATTAGTGATAATGTTTTATGTGGAAAGGAGTCCCATGAAAGTAAATTTCATAAAATTAAATTCAAAAATGCTATTTCATAGGAGCTAAAACCATTGTTTGAAATTAATTATCATGTAGGTATGAACAAATGCATTTGAAGTCTTAGGCCCTATGAAATCCATGCTAAATTCACCCTAAAAACAAAAATTAAAGACACATTATCTATGAGCTAACCAAATAATTATTACTGAAATATGTTTTAATCAAAGAGACCTAATTTTTTTTAAGTCTAGTAAAAAAAATATAGAGCTATAATGGCATCATCATCTAAAGAACCAACCTTGTCTACATTTAGCCTGGATGTAAGGACTAAGTACATAGATACAATATTTGATTCATCAAAATTAGAACACAAGTTCTAAAATTATATGATGATTTGATTCAAGTTTTATGGAGTTGAAACATAGGGATAAACAACTAGTTGTCAATATTCAACAAAATATACACATATGACCTAGTAGTGATCAAGGTAGTTGGTTTGCATAATTACACCACCAAATATAAGGTATTTATTTACACTAAGCACATGTTTAATTTATTATTTTTATGAAATCCATGGGAAACATCCTTTGTATGTCATGAAATTTAAATCCCATAGCCATGTGTTGATAAATACATTTGAAAAATACTATAAACTCCCTGATCTTGACATGACCTATAACTAGCCCATAACATATTCCTTGTTATCCAAGAACAATATCAAAAATATACATTTAATAGTTAAGTAGTAGACCCAAACATATTATGTTAAGATTCTAGATTAGTATCATCCTAATTCTAAGATTCAAGCTGATGGTGAGGATAGAAATGGATCTTTTAAATAGGTTATATGGTTTTCTAGACATCAACTATGTTATATATATTTGGTTTCCTTTACTAGATATTATCTTTATTAAAAAATAGATTCCAACTTTAAAGTAAGTGATTAACTTCAGATTGAGATTTCAAATAAGTAAGGTCAAGAATATGCATAATGCTAATTTATATATCATGTCATATATATTATATTCTATAATGTCACTATGACCCCTCCTTGATAGGAGCCTGGGATCCATATATGAAATATCCAAAGAATATTATATGTGATGATTTATTTACATTCCATATCTACAATTTTAGAAGCTAGATATAGAGGATTATTGACAAATTTTACTCAATAATCTATCAGGCCATTGATGGGAAAAGGATTCCAATGTTATCTTACTAAATCAGAAGGTCAATAAATAAAATGAGTGATTATTGGTTACATCTTGACCATTTAGTGATTAAAATTAAAGGGTCCTATAAATCCCCATTATATATACCATACTATGTTTTAGGTAAAGTGGTAGATTGATAAATTGATTTCTAGTTATCCAAATGCATGGACTTGAAATTCAAGGAAGATAGACAAAGGGTAATTCATAAACTTCCCCTTAGCATTGGGTGATATAAATATATGTAGTGAGACCACTTATATCAAAAATTCAAGGCTATATTTCATTATGGATTTATCAAAAAATAATTCATATTTTAGGATTCTAGAACTTTTATCTACTAAGTCCTTTAAAAATATGGAAAAAAGGTTAAGATCCAATATGGGAATGATTCTTATGGTCATGATCCCATATTCATGAATGTAGAAGATGACACTAAAGTAATGATGAATTAGGATAGATATTAAATATCTATAAGGGTTTCACAGATAATACAATATGGCCATATTATTTATCCTAAGGATGTTAAGGACATTGATAATAAAGAAATACTTCAAACCTAGGAAAACATTCTTCAAATGCATGAGAGGTGAGAGACTACATCTAAAAATGTTAGGTTAATAATGGACAAAATATTTAGGGGCCTAGAAAGGCCACCAATCACTATTACCCCTTATTTTGAAATGAATTTAGGAATACCTCTAGATCCCATGTATCTCATGTATCTCAGTCATCCAAATTTAATAGTTACTACAAATCAATCATTAGAATATCAACAAGTGTTTCTCCTACCATACAATAGGTAGTTGACACTATGCCCTCTACACCAAGATATACTTCTATTTTACTTTCATAAAATATTATTACTACTAATGAGTCTCTCCTAATTTGTACTATTATTGAGACTAAGTCACAACCTACCATTATAACACCCTCACCTATAGTTTATATTATTCCTTCCCCAATAATATATTTTTCTACTAATCCTAATCCTATTATAAATACTTATAAGAATAAAGGAATAACTCTCCTACCTTATCTCCAAGATCCTACATATATTAAATAATGAAAAGTGGCATGTAGAGTGTACAAGTGTTACACTTGGCCCATTATATAGTGAAGTTGAGGTGGATCCTAAAAAATAAGATGACCAAGAAGGGGAGATTGGACTAGACAACCTTAGAGAAGATGGGATTCTAGAATAGACTCAGGATAAGCCTCCTAGTCCCTCATTTCTTACTTCATACATTGAATAATAACAAGTAATGGAATCCACAAGCATAGTGCCTTCCACTAATCCATAATATACTCGGGAAGATGGTCACAAGAAGGCCCATACTTCTATGATAATGTTTTAATTAATTAACACTAGTCCTATGGGTGTATTGAATATAAAGAGTTCTATATTTACAAATCCAAATGTAATTAGTATTCTAGATGATTATACTACAATAAATCAAGGATCAAATGTTCCAATTAATAAATGTTTTACCAAGGAAAGTTTTTTTCCCATTTGATTAATTATTTTCCTATTAGCTCCACCTATTATTTTTCATTACATTAATACACTAAAACTAAATTAATTTATCCATGGATTTTGACCCCTAACTAGGGAGCCACATGCACAAATGTGTAATTTTTAGATTTAAAATCTAAATCTATTTTTATACCCTATCCATGTCAATAAGGCCATCTACACAAATAGGGATGTATTTAAATCATGCCACTCAGATTGAGTCATCAATTATCTCTATTCATAAAAATCTAGATATAACTAAATACACCATTATTTCTCCTCCATAGATACAAATCATAGGTTGGATAAAGGCTCTACCTACCTTCCCTGAACCACCTACACCCTCTAATTTATCCTCCATGGTTACATTTATATATTCAATTATGGAACCCCAAGGAAACCTTCCACCTTATACTTCTTCATCTCAAATTGAAGCCATTGAGAGTATTATTATGGTACTCCTTGCCTAGTTTGACCAATTAAAATAAGAAGAAGCTATAAGGTAGGACCTAGTCATCACTTAGAAACCTAAAGATGTTATACAATTTTATCAAGTCAAAAACACATTGAAAAGGGTAAGGATGAGGTTAGTGATGGTAGATGATAATCATATTAATATTGAGAAATAATACTATTTTTTTTAATAACTAAGAAGAGGAAGACCAACCCTAGAGACATAGATGAATTTGAAGAAGATCCTCTCACAATGGTTGATGATTTGGGTAATAAAATGTTTAGTGGGATTTAATAGTATAAAAATAGAATGGAGGATCAAAGTGTTATCAAATATCCTAAATATATTATTGACAACATAAATAACTCTACTACAAATTTATACTACATTTTGAGTATAATTACAATAACAAGATCCCATTCTCAACCAGTCTAGGAAGATGTTATCAAGTTACATGAGATAATGAAAGATTGGTATGTCAAGCTAACCTTCATTGAAAAATCTACTAGAATAAATACATACCAACATATGAACTTGATTCTCACACTAGATGTAACCTTATCCCATAACCATGTAAGTACTAAATTGGATTATTTGGTAGAATGACACCAAGAGATGCATGGATTAGTAAAATAGTTTTTTAATCAATAAAAAAAATACATTCAAGCCCTTGTAGACATAAGGATAAAAATTTTAGGTGAATTTTAGGGAGGAATAATCACCAAGCCTTTATTGAAAAATTTAATATAGATTGTAGTAGATATCTTTAATTCAATTATGTAAAAATTACCACGTATAGAACAAATGAGAAAATAGACCATATAATCACATTTTCTAGGGATAAATTTACTCAGATGTAGAACCCTCATGCAACATACAAATATGTCATGGTCATGCATAAAAATTTAATGGATAAAGTTCCAATTTCATCCAAAAGATCAATGATTGATTTTGAGACTATAGAGCTAGACTTTGTTGCAAGAATGACATAATATAAATGGTTATAGGCACAAAGGGAGTTGGCCACTTTAGTATGACCCTATAAAACTTAGGCTTGACTTTTGACACCTCCAACTATGGTCCTTAGATATACTATGGTGTATACTCCTAAATTAGTAGTGATTATCACATTTTTATATATGGTGCCTTAATTGTAACCACCTACCATTTATATAACTTCATTCCAAATTCTAGTGTCTATTATGAATCTAACTACCATTATAATTCTAATTTCAATCATAGTTACTACATGGAAATGTCACACCTACACTATACATCTCTAAGTCAAGTTTAAGTAGTAGTTCCAATGAAATCTTTTTCCAATTTTGATTTATTATTATTATTATTATTATTATTATTATTATTATTATTATTAACTACTACTTATTTTTTTAAAACACTTCTAATTCTAAGTTAAAAATTATATTTATTCATATTTTAAAGCATACACACCTTACATCATTTTGATGTACAATCCCAATTTAGACATTGTAAAATTACCCTTAACTTAGAGGATGGGGCATCCCTATCCCAAAATATAAGTATATGTTTTTCCTTCATTAAAAAGAGAAGATAATTTTGTAATTAATATAGGTAAGAAAGTTTTGGGATTTTATGTAATTTTGTGTTGAAGTGTTATCTCTTAAAAAAAATGTGTCGTACTAATAGTCTACATGAAGTTAATATAATTTGTAGTAGTATGTGTGGATATTTACTTTGTAATTTTTTAGATAGAATAAATGATTAGTTTGAATGGCCATTAATTATTTATCACACTTATTATTGGATATAATTAGGGATGTGTTATGTGGTCTATTTTTTATAATAGCTTTGATGATAATTATTGAGTGTATTGCAATTATTTATTTTGATGTATCTATTTTTAAATTTTTCTAAAGACAATTTTATTAGGTACTAGTTATTGAAAATTTTCTTAGCTGTTGAGTCATAAATCCCATTCATTTATTCCCTACCTTTCCCTCATTTTTTTTGGACCACATCCACCTTATTTTAGATCCACCCATCCATCTCAAGTATAATATAGAATCACATCATATCCAAAACATATGACGTAAATTACCACTCTAATCACCACTATTTCATGTTATTTACAAAATTGATACCCCAAAACATGTTAATTCGATTGAAAATTTTCACCAATCCTAAAATGTTAGAGTTATCCTCATTATATTACCTTAGTGTGAATAAAAACCACATAAAAAATAGTGTTTAAATTAGATCCAAGGTTTGAAATTGAAGGAGATATAAATGTGTACCTATGGACAACAATAACAATTTACGATTTACAATAAATAACAATTTACAAGCATGCATAGTGATATGTGATGAAATAGTGAGGAACAATTTATAAGGATAATTCCATCATAAATTAGATTTATTTAGTTAATACAAGTGTATATTTGCTACTAGATTCATCCATGTAGGTCTAGAGAATTTATTTCTAAATGTGAATGATGCCATATCAAGTTTTAGTCCTTTCTACCATATACATACATTATCAAACCTAAAAAATAACTACAAGCTATGTACCCCAATCCTCTTAGTTATTTACATAAATAATAAAGTGTAATTGAACATTTTCTATTACATTTAGATTTTACTATTTTTTACATATCTTAGATAATTTGAATATTCAAACATTATATATTATTTACATATATTAATAAAACATAAGGTCAAAAAGAGACACCATGAAAAACTTACCCAAAAATATCTAAGGATTTTTTTCATCAATATCATGATTGTACTTGGTACATTAGCTAATATGAATGGCATATTTAACCACTCATGTAATCCTTCTTATATTTTTAGTGTTATTTTTCAAGCATCACCTTCTCTTATCTGAATCTGGTGATATCCACGCTTCAATTCAATATTTACAAAGAATATTTCTCTATTAAATAAATGCATTAGATCATCCATGCATGAAAATGTAAACCTATAATTTATGGTTATCTTATTAATTTATGTGGATTCAATTCACATTCCCTACACTCTAGTCTTCTTAGGCACTAATAATGTAGGTATTGTGCATCATTTATCAAACCATTGATTTTATTAATTATATACCTCTTATTACATTTGATGTTTAGCCTATGTGATGCTTTGTTTTGAAAAATATATTATTGAATTAGATCCATATAATGACTAATATGTTGCATAAGATGGAAAATGATATCCAAAATCTCACTCATTGTCTCTTCACCTCATGAAAAATTGATTATTTATTTCATTTTGTTATGTTCACAACTTGTATGACATTAAATATTACCACCAAACATATTTATTCTCACACTTATTTCATCAATTTATTTCCTAAGATAATCAATAGCTTTGGATTATTTTACACTTATTTTTAAATTGATCAAGTAAATAAGTAGGTTTTATAAGTATCCTTCAACATAATAGTAAAACAAGTATCAAAATATAGTAGATTAAATCCCAAGGGTTGTAAAATGGACTATAACTAAAACTATATGAGAAAAAGCAAATAAAAAAATTAGAAGGCCAAATAGATAGAGTAGAGAAATGGTATTACTCAAGCCATGTAATATCCTCTGTGAATTCCTTATTGGTAACCTGATCCTCCACCTTGTCCTTTGGATTTACCTTGGTGATTCTTGCCCAGACCCTATTTCTTGGGTCCTCAACAATATCCTTCTAGAAGATCATCCTATGTTTATTTTGGGCCTTCTTTTTTGGGTTCTTCGTAGGAGAGTTAACCAGAGAAAGGGGTTTGGGGGAGGGTTTGGAAGTGTGATGCGCTACCACCTTATCCTCTCTCTTCCTACTAGGGGGGTCATATTCCTCATTTATCCACATGAAAATATTAATAACCTTCTTATCTTCTTTGTTGATCAATTTCCATTCCTTAATCAGGGTATCTAAACTAATAATCACTTTGTGTGATTTATCATTGAATTCCTCTAGCTATCTTTTATTTTTATAAATAGAATCTATAAGAATGAATTTCCCCTTCCCTAAATACTCTACCCCATAATCATATTCCATAAAAATGGGTTTATATTTGTTAATAGTGAGATAAACAAGAATGTCCTCTATGAAGATTTTAGTATTAGGGCTTGTTGGGGTGTTTGGAAGAGGGTGGGGAAAACCCAAAGATGGGTCTTAATTAGGGGAGTCTTCCTCCACATAATACCCCCTTGATGGATCTTTTATTCCTCTCATGGTCTCTCAATTATTGACTAATTAAAATAATTTTTCCTTGATGAATTATGGCATCATCTTTATTGATTTAGAAGGTAAGGGCAATGCTCTCAAGGGATTTTAATAGAAAAAATTGAAATATGATTATATATCCTTTCAAGTGATTTAAAAAAAGGAAATGATACAATAAGATGAGTGTGAATTTACCTTCCAAATTTATGTACTTCATAATTTAGAAGCAAATGTCTAGCTAATGCCTTGGTAAATCCATCCTTGAGAACCCCTTCTTGACCATTTTTAGGACCTCATTCATTTATAATAATTTTTTCATAATCTCTAGATTGTTGGATTGATCCTTTAAACCTTATATCTCTCACACAACACCCATATAACCTCCCTAATGATCTCCTCTATAATATAAATTATGATGCCTCTCATTTCCATGGTTTATTTATTCTAAGATGAGACAAAGTCTTTGACAAGGTCTGCATCATGTCTAGTGATACACTACATATACTTAATAAGTACCCATTATTTATATTCCTCGATACATTTTTATTGTCTTGAGCCTCCACAAAAGAGAGTATATCTAAACTATCATTTCCTTCTCCCTTGTTATATAAAACATTGACTAGATTGTTTAGGTGGTAATATAAATCTACCTTCTTCTAGATTTGTCTACTGTTCTCAGTGTGTTTGGAGTAAAATTGAAATTACCTTTACCATCTCATGGAATTAGTGTCCCATGTTTTTTGATGATGACTCGACATGAGTGTTAAGGCAAGGTGGATGGGGGGGGGGTATCTTTTAAACATGTGCCCAACTCCATCACTTGATTAGACATGATTATTATTTTCTAAATATCTTTGTTGATGTGGGGTGGGATGTGACTAATATCATGGATTATTTTATACTTATTCACTTTTATCCTTTTATGGATTAAAAGTATGATATATATATATATATATGTATATATACATGTATTACCATAATCATCATGATTTTAATTATGATCAAAATTCCATGTTATTTAAAGTAAAATATGAAAAACATCCATGTGTTTTATGTCACACAATATTTCATCCTTATATGCACTAATCTGAAAAAACTACAAGACATTGCTCATTTACCCAAACTAGATGTCCCTTAAACATCCATTTAACTATATATGGATTCAGATGGAATATTATAGTTAGACCATGTTTATGTTCAATTTATTGTGAAACAATATTATCATTACTTCCACTATAAATAATTTATTTTTAAAACTTTCCTAAAGACATCCAAATGGTTAAAAATAAATTATTTCTTTGTGCAAGACCATTTCTCCTATTTTAGGCTTCAATAACACCCACTTCATCATGAGAGCTTCTCTAGTTTATAGGTCATATTTATTATGAATAGAAGATTTTTTTTTTCATCATATTATGTGATGTTAACACTCACATATTTCATATTAAAATGGTCATTATGCATATGCATACACTCAAATTTTCTATCTATAGTCTCATGAGATCTAAAACATGGACCATGGAATCCACAACCTCTACCATTCCCATAAAATCCTCTACCTATAAACTTTCCTCTATCTCTATGGGTATAATAATCATTGTGTTATAAATTAATATCCATTATTTCTTGTAAAAAATGAAACCTACCACTTTCACCTCCTTATCCACATCTATGTGTGAATTTTAATTTTGCTCACATTTCTCCTTTTTATCTGTGTGATAATTTTTATTTCACCTTCAATGGAAATTTATATTATTTTTAAATATATCATAATATTAACATACCAAATTCATCTTAAATTACAATACAAAATCCTTTTACATATCTCAATTTCTTCTCAGTATCATATTTAATATGACCTAATTTGATGTAAGTCTATATATTTTTTTAGTGGAAACATTTACACTCATTTCCCTTTGTATATATTTTTTATATTTATTAAACAAACTCATGATATAATATACATGAATATATTTAGTCATCATCTTCTTTAATAATATTAGTCTTAATCTCATCTTTGCCTTTATGCAATATTTTAGCTTGAATATGCTCCCACCATAAGGATTTGTAAACTTTTAAATCTATGTTGGTGAATTTAAATTTCTTTAGATGTTTCATATTATATACTCTAAATACTTCTTCAAATAAATGATCTAGTTAATAATATTTTCATGAATCAAAATTCAAGAATAAATTCTGGCATCCAATTTTTGTCTATGTGTCATTCTCATAATAGCTCACAATAATAAATATTTATGTTTGTCAACTAATTTATATGTATCTTAGTTATTATGTGATTCATATAAAAATTTAATATCACTTTAATCAACCATTATGATAAAACCTCCTTTCTACATTGCCTTCATAGCCTCTAATCAAGATAACATATCCACTCATCAATCCTTCTAGATATATAACTCTTTGTCTTATAGTTGCTCAAATATTTACACCACATAAGCTTCCTAATTATTCCATTTCATTATAAATTTAAATATATTATACTAATAATCTAATTTGAATACATATACAAAAAAAATTGACCCACACTTATAAATTTAGAAAGAAAAAATAACAACCAAGGAAAATAATTGTTTTAATCCAGAATGGTAGAGTTTTATTTAAGGGTCATAATAAAGATATTAATTCAACCACATAGACTTAAATTATATATTGTAATATATAATGTAATTAAATTTCAGAAAAAATACTCAAAATTTTATCATATTTCAACCACATAAAATTATATCTAGCACACATAATGATAACAACACAAAATTATTAAAGGAGATATGTTATAAAATCATATCTTCATATTTATAAATCCTATTATTTTAAAGTTTAATTATATATTTTAATAGTCACTATGATATATCCTTCATATTCCAACTAAAATTTCTTGAAAAAAGATGCCCACTTGTATGAGTTTAAGGGAATGGTTATAAAGGCACAAGAACCACCTATTTACATTAAGTTCTTGGCAACCCACTACCAAATTAAATGTTTAACATGTTTCTAATGATAATCCATCATAATAAATCATATTACATAATAACACAATTCAAATCACTATAACATATCATAAGTAATGTGTTATCCCCTTTTGTTATTCCTATACAACCTACCCAAAAAAAATGTTAGATGAGAATTTGAATATTTTAACAACCATGATATCACTAATGTCATTAAATGTCTCCATAAGTAACTAAATTGTATTGAAAAGTACAAAAACATCCAACTAACATGATGACTTATCAAAAATATCACATCTCTCATAGATATTTTTTACATTACTATAAAGTTCTTAAATATGGTTATGAAATGTCTAGTAATGCTACATGAACTTTGAAAGCTATGAAATAGATATACAGATGCTAGACTAGTTTATATACATTACATGCACCAATATTTCTATAAATTAACATATAACTTGTGTAACCAAGATACAACTCCTTTAAGACTTTTCACTAACTTTTCTACTTTTGTGGAAAATAAATTAACTATGTAGTTACTCTATTGAATTATATGGTGCTCTATAAGATACATCATACTTATATAAATGCCTCATATATATCTACATTTCTCCATATAATTAATATTTTTAACAACCAATATTATGCAAGTCCTTATAAGCTTATTTAAAATAAGATAACAATTACAGATATGAACAAACTAATGCACTACTTACAATCAAAGTTTAGATATTGAAACCTAGTATTAAATACTTGGAAATTTAAGTTTTGACCTAACATTATCCTATTTTACTTGTGAATGCACATATTTTTATTATTTTCGATTCTCTCACATCAACATGATCTCTATGGGTCTAACCCTCTATATTTTATATTAGTTACCTATCATAATTACCCTGGTCTATGAAAAAATACTAAATTAAAACATTAAAACATCTCAAGATCATAATATCAATGGTATTATCTCCTAGATATAACTATTAAACTTAGATTTTAATGGAATTATGGTACCATCCAAAACTAATTATTCTATTCTAAAACAATAAATGGTCACCTTTTAACTTGAAAGCATTCATATGAGTCAAACCATATGTTTATGATGTTGATGACATCATAAATAACATATAAAGACTATGATAGATAAAAAGTAGACCTAAGACTATTACCTATCTATAAAGAACTTATCAAGCATACTCCAATACTTACACATTCAAAGGCACTAATCTATTCTTCCAAAGTAAGTTGTTATTGACATTGAGAAGGTCATATCCAAGATTGAATCACCTCAATTAAAATACAAAGATTTTGTTTCCATGTATCTAAAAATATATTAGGTTGCACACATTAAAGTAGAGTTATTACATGTATTCACCTAATGGGGAGAAGTATGCGTGGCTTGAATTATTTATTTAGATTATTAGATATGTAAGAAGTAATCAACTATTAAATGGGGAGTAGTAAAGGTTGGATCAACCCACCTTTATTCCCCCTTTATAGGCCATAACCCAATATATAAAGTGGACCTAAGGTTTCAAGTGAAGCAAATATATTTATGGATATTGTGTGCATAATAAGACTTTGGGAACATAGACACAAATACAATAGAAACAGTCATAGTGGCCTATACCAAAACATAAAATTAAGATTTAAGTACTTATACCTATCAAAATTAGAACATAAAAATAGAAAATAGTAACCATTGGATGATGGTAGTGTCTAGAACAACCCAAAACTCCAAATCTTGACCTGATCAACTCATAATACAATTTCTTATTTGTGTTATGAATATAATAATGTTAAATATCTTATCCTATTTAATTTTTTTCCATATTTTTCAAGTGCAAGTATCAATTAAACTTTAGTATTAGTATTATAGTTTGATAGAAAAATTAAATACATAATTAAACATGAATATTGATATATTCTCAGTTTAAAAAATTATTATCAACATTATTTTTTATAGAATAAATATTAATTTTCCACTCATATTTAATAAAAATACTACAATTTTATTATCAATCTTCCATTCATGTTAAATAACAGGGTAAGTGTAGAAATTTCGGGGGAAAATAAGGCATGCTAATGGAAATGTCTTTTCCTAAAAATGTCATAAATCCCAACTTCTCTATATTATTTGAGATGGCTAAACTAAAAAATTTAAAGATGGCATAAGGACATTAATTGTATAATTTCAAGTGTAGTTTATAAAACACTACTTTTTAAAAAAATATGGTTAAGTATAACTAGGTAAAACATCTAAAATTTGAAGAGGAAGTCCTATTTTTTATATAAAAATAGATTAGATATCCAACTGTACTACCCTCATTTTTTCATCATCATATATATTGTTTTAAACCCTTTGGTAGAAAACTAGATAAGATCATCTAGTTTGTGACATATATTTGTTCTTAAAAAGTAATTAAATTATTATTTTTTATGACTTTTAAAATTAAATAGATCCTAAAAAATAAAAAGAATGGATTTGTATGCATATGGGAATCTATGCTACATTCTAACTATAATGAACCAACACTTTGCAAAGACACTCAGATGGTTCTTTATATATTTTAAGCTCATTAATTGAATGAATCTTTCCCTCTAAAAGTGGGTGAATAATTTTAATGTGATCCACTAATAAGGGGTGGATTTAAAGGAATAAAGGAACCTAATAGTACTTATAGTTTGAAAACATTAGTTGTGATATCTAGTTGTAAAAAACACATCATGAACAATTCACTCCCCTCTTGTTTTAGCTAGCAATAACAAGATTGTGGCATGAAAATGTGAAAAAATTTAGGTCTTAATTTTTTTCTAGTCAAACCTTATATTTTTAAGAATATGATAGAACTATATTTATAACACCATAAATGGAATGCAAAATAGAGAAGTTTGAAAGTAATTTCCAATACACTGATCAACACTCTATTTACGCACAAACTACTCTACATGTACATTTTTCCAATGTGTCTTAGCAACCATTTTCATGTGCCTTAATTGGGGATAGTAGGTTTTTTTAATGTATCAAATTATTCCTCCCCAAGTGGGTGTCTCTTCTCATTTCCCATCCAACCTTGTAGAATGAAAACAATAAATGTCGCATTTTACAAAAAATACACATAATTACAATAAAAGTGACATTTAAAAGGAACATATTTAAATCATGATAATTACAAGTTTTTCAAGTTTGAATCTATACATATGAGACCCATATCAGTATAAGGTCACTAATTCCAATTTATTGATGCCACTGATAGCACATAATATGGATCTTCATTGTGAAAGTTATAATAAAAAATGTGTTCTCATGTATTTTGGTGCTTGAATAATGAATTTTGAATAACATATTAATTTTATAAAAATATTAATGAAAAATAACATATTAAATAATTTAACACCTTATCACTCATAATCCACACCCAGGATAAATTTTAAACATGTTTCATGTTCTCATACACTCTCTTTACTTATCTTTATTCTTCTTGTGCTCAAACTCTTACACTTAGATTTTTATGCCAAACTTTTGTGATTAAATTTCATGCCATAATTTTTTAACCAAATCTTGTGTTATAATTTCATGCTAGAATTAAGTGTTGGAATTTCATGTCCATCTTATATGTCAGACATTCATGCCCAACTCTTATGTTTGTAAAATAAAGGTTAAGAACTAATTTTTGAGAAAAATGTTATATTTGAATGTTTGTCCCACAAAATAAATGGATGTAATATGATGAGATATAAGACAAAGGTGAGTGAAAGCAAATATATTTCAAAATTATGATAATGCACATGATAAAATTACTAACCATGCAAAAATTAAGGTGGGACCCAAATAGACTAGAACAAGTGAGACTAGAACTAAATAAAAAAAGGTATCACTATTTAGATAAAATTTAGGGTGTGTTTTTCAAGAAATAATAAATGGTGAAGTTGATATAAAATAATCCTAAGGATTTTAAAATTAAAAAATCATTTATATGTACCAAGAATCTCTAGTTGATACAGTGCATGGAACATGAACAAGTTTATGAAAGGGTAAGATAATAATTATTTTAAGATGAAATATGACATTTACATTGACTAGTGTGTACATGTGTATTAATTCAATTTCAAGGACTTCATAAATATTAGTTACTACAAACCATATCATCGATCTAGTAAATTTTACCCTCAAATAATTGCCTAAATATTAATCTACTACTAGTTAGGCATCCATAGCCTTGATAGAGATGCATTTGATCTAATTCAAGTCCTTACTCTAATTCTAGTTGGGAATCCATAGACCCATTAGAGGTTACCTAAATCACTAGGAAATTGAGTTTTTATAATAATTATTTTTTTTCTCTTTTATTTTTTAGCATTTCAATTCTGGGTTGGGTACCACTACATTGATCAAGAGGTATAATTATATATTTTTCACTCTATACCTTGGCTATAGTAGTTTTATCTAAGCAAACCCAAAAAAATTCAAGTATTTTTTTGTATAATGATTTGAGAGAATATATCTAGAATTCAAACACTTTACCCAAGCTTACTCAATCATGAACAACTCTAAAATACATGTAGTGACACAAAACTTTGAAACTAAAATTGAAATAGAACATTACATCATAAAATAAATATATTTTTTAAGCACCAAATCACCACTATCAGTACTAACATACCCATATTTATTTTCACAATCACATAGGTAACCATGGAACCAAAATAATAATTGTATTTTTCAAATTAAAAATAAAGATGAATGTATGCCTAAGCGTAAAAATAGCTAAAATAAGGAAAAAAATTAAAACAAAATGAAATCAATAAGACTAGATAAAAATTTAAAAAATGGAAATATATATTAAGGAAAAACTATATACAAGGAAAATTAATGTCATACTTATGGTGATGCTAACCTTTTCTCTCATGAACAAAATCCCATAAGCTCTCATATATGATTCTTCCAAATAGATTTTAAAAAACTATACACTCAATTTTAGCCATATCTTTACCATTAATTGGAGAATTAAAAGGTTTGAGAAATACCTCAACCTAAATAAAAAACCATGAATGGGGAGAAGCATGGGTATTATCACATACCACAGTACATAATACCTCAAAGCTAACATAGATGTGACCTTTGAGGTAGCCTATCACCAAATCAATTTCTAGTTATTTTCTCTCTACCTTGAGAATTTTATAAGAATAATCATTACTCTTTTCTTTGATATCATGAATGCATATGTATTGTAATTCAATAGAGAGCTAGCCCTTGATTGCATCTACCATGACTACATGAAATAAATTATGATTATTGTTGTTTTAGAGTGAAACATATTTTAATTTATACTCTAATGATTCCTTTTCTTCATGTGGATAGCCATGATCAAGATTGCCTACTTCTATTTCACCCACTTTGATTATGAGAAGAACACTAATTTTCTATAATTTTCTTGTTGTTCACTATGAATTGAATATTTAGGTGTAGTATAAATAATAATTGATATGATTAAGCAGAGGCATATAATGTATCCTCTTCATTTAGTGGTTCTAATTATTCCATTTCATCCTCAATATAATCACATGAGGTTTGTGATTTATCTTCTTTCATTGAAAAATCATTGCTACTTGGGATTTCATCCACCCACTTTCCCAAGATGACTACTTCAATTTCATCACTACTCTCCTATAATCTTACCTACAAAATATAATCCTCTTTATAAACATAGCCACTTTAGCACTTGCCCCATTTTGCACTCATTAGACACAAAATGTGAAGTCAATAATGTGGTCTTGTAGTTCAACCCATACATTTATTGTTTGGGATATCCCCTAATAAATGAGATGTGATTAGAAACAAAACAAAAATATGTTATATCACTAACATAAGGAAAAATAACTTATTGATCATAAATATAATTATCATAGTTATATGCATTAATATCAACAAAAGTGTTCTCTGTCATCATAAGGAGGTTTCATTTACTATAAGCTTAAGACAATGTCTGATCACAAGGCATAAATGGGTCCATGGGATAAATTAAAAGTAAGCAAAGTGAAGGATTTTGGGTGTAAATACCTAAATGTCATAATGAGTAAAACATGTTAATACCATATCCATGTGGAAATGACTACTGTTTGATCATGAAATCTTCTTGGTAGGTCAATTCAAATGGTGTGATAGCGGATGGAGTCTTGTGGATAAACATAGTAGTGAGGGAATCCAAAATTTTAAGATAGATATTGGTGACAACTTCCTCCATTTATAGTATTGGGTCTCTTAATCTCTTGTACAATTGATGAAAATAGTAGTTAAACACACTCATGGGTTCATTCGAATCTCTAAGGAAAATAAAAAACTAAAAATATAGGGTATTAGGATCGGTGGACATACTAAAATGGTTGATAAATGTATATTTTAGAATTTTCCTACAAGGTAATACATCTATCTGATAAATCAAGGTACCAACCATAAGTGACCTCATCTAAATAATAAGGAAACAAACAACAGGGAACATATTCATGTTGAATCTCAGTTTAGATAACCACATATTTAAATTTATGAATATGCTCTTTTGTAGTTGGACTCCCACCATGTGTGTATTTTGGGGAAAATTTTGATATTCTTGGGCAAATTATGGGTAACCCCTATAATGTTTATAGGGTAGCTACCTCCACTAACTAGAATCTAGCCATTGGTGGGTTTAAATCCTATTGATGCACTCTTTAGGTGAAAAATATTGTATGGAACGTGTAAAATACGGGAAACAAGATTATAACCAATCATAAACATAAAAATATTCCTAATCGACATCCTTCTAGTTCCAATATTTTGACATGTGTTTCAATAAGGTAATGGGTAAGGATTAACATAAATGATTGCCAAAATACCACACAAGTGATAAATAAAAATAATCCATTTACGCCCTCATTTTACCACCAATATGTTAATGGGTCATTTAGCATGGCCTTCTAGCTCTAGGTAGGGTGTGTGTTCACCCAACCACTCCTAAAAAGGAATCACAAAATTCTTTCCCCAAGGTCTCTTTCACTAGGTCATGACATATGAGATACCACAAGGGATATTGTGTTTATTGTTTTAGTCAAGGGGCATTTTTTGGTTCTATAATAAGCTTAGATAAATTAAATATGATGAAATTCTCTTGGTTTGTTTCCTAAGAGATCAATGTAGGTAGATTTTGCATGAAAACATAGATAATTTAAAACATGTCCATTGCATATATAGATTCAACAATGCATAAACAATGATAAACAAATGTTTTCAATCAAAATTAAAATTATAAGCACTGATTACATTCATATTTAACCTTATAATCTAAAATATTTATTTAAAATGATCAAAATGGGATGGAAAATAAAAAATGGTATTATTTTGCATCAAATAAAGATCTAATTTTCCTAATTGAATAAAACCCAAAAAAACTAATATTCTATCTAGCTAGCATTAACACACCAAAAAATAAGATAGTGATAAATTATAAAGATAAAAAATCCAAAAATAGGAACACAAACACCATATGCACATTCAATAAAATGAACAAAACCTTCCTCAACTTATCTTATAAGATGTTTTCTTGAGAAACATAGTGTTTAGGTCAATCACAATTAGCTAGATATAGACCAATGCCTCTTGACAACATTTCCCACAAAAATATAACTAATAAATAAAATAAATTCATAAATAAAATTTTCTAGACCTCTATGTTACATTTTAATTCTAATGAACCGACCCTTTACAAAGCCTCTAAACTAGCTACTTATATATTTCTAGTTCATTGATCAAAGGGCCCTTTCCTTCTAAAAATTGGTGAATAATTTTAATTTTATCCACCTAACCATGAATTTATTTAAAGTATGAGATATTCCTCCTAGTACTTAATGGCTAAAAACATCAATTTTAGTAGCCGATTGTTGTAAATGCATCATAACCAGTGTACTTCTCTCTTATTTGAGATAACATCAACAAAAGTGTGCCAAAAAAATGTAAACAAGTTTTAGGTATCAAATTTTTACTATTTTAACCTTGTATATTTGTGAAAATTATGGATCCATATTTACAACACCATAAACATCATCTAAAACATAGTATTGGTTTTAGATTTATGGCTAAAACACTGACCAACAGTCTCTCCTTACACATGTACTACTCTACATGTATATTTTCCCCATGTGTTTTGGTGCTCATTTCCATGCATTACATGGGGATGGAAGTTTTTGTAATTTATTTAATTAATACTATATAATTGGGTGTCCAATCTAATTTACTATCTAATCCTGAAGAAGGAAAATAATAAATGTCACATTTTCTAAAAAATACGTAGAATTGCAATAAATGTGACATTTAAAAGTAACACAATTAAATTTTGATAATGATAGGTCTTTAAATTTGAAATTAATATGTAGATTCCCATATCACAATGAGTTCATTTAAATCCACTTCTCAACATCTTTAACAACTCATAAAATTGAGCTTTTTCATGAGAGTTATGATAGAAAATGTTCCCATGCATTTTAGTGCTCAAACAAGAAATTTTTAATAAAATATTAAAAAATTAATAAAAATAACATAATAAATAATTTTTCACTTATTTAATTTATTATTCACACCTAAGAAAAAATTTAAACATTATTTATGTTTTTTCACTCTCTTTTTACTTATCTTTGCACTTTTTGTGCTCAAAATCTTATGATTAGACTTTCATGTCAGACTTTCATGGCATAATTTGATGCCCAAATATTGTGCCAAATTTTTTTATAAAATTTAATTTCTAACTTATGTGTCATATTTTTTTTCTCAACTCTTATTTCTACAAAACAAAGGTTAAGAGCCAATTTTTGGGAGAAATGTTACATATCAAATGTTTTCCCACAAACTCACCAAACAAAACAAGATGGGTTATAGGACCCTAAAAGTGCATGCAAGATAAGATATGTCATAATTATGACCATATTCATGAAAAAACAACTAGCTACAAAAAACAAAGGTAAGACCCAACCAGACTAAATCAAGCAAGACCAAAATTCAACAAAAAATATTTACCCTAATTTAAAATAAAAAAATAGGGTGTGTTGTGTAAGAAAAAATAATATAGATTAGCAATAAAAGGACATAGTGGATATAGTGATGAAATTTTGGTAAGTTTGTTATTGAAAATATAATTTTTACTATATAAAATATTATTTAGGGTTCTACTAGCCATATTTCATTACAAAAAGAAATGAAAAGTTAATTTTTTCAATGGTGGAGGTAATAAGGCCAATTTTAACCCATTGAACATAATTGTGACTATACGATGCAATTTATGACTAAAATAGCTTAGATTTTTTGACATATTGAGTAAATTAGTAAATTGGTGTGACAAATGATATAATTTGAGTGAAAATAAGCCTTGTGAACTTAATTTTGACTATAAAAGATGTATTTTAGGGTTGTTGACCCTAATGTCATAAGAAATTAAACCAAATATTCCATTTATTCAATCCAAAGGTAATTGGGGATAATTTGAGTGAATTCAACCTAATTGTGACTAAAAATGTGATATGGGGCTTACTCAACTCCAATTTCTTCTGATAATGAAGAAAATAATCATTAGTTTAGTGATAAATAAAATGTTGACACATATAAGATGTGATTCAAGGCTCAATAAACTCCAATATCATCATATAATGCATGAAATAATCAATTAGTTCAATTATGGAGGAAATTAGTGTCAATATGATCCTATTGTACCTAATTGTAAATATAAATTATGATTTGAAGTTAAATTATCTTTTATTTCATCATAGTTTGAGTCATTAGTCAAATGGTATAATAATTAACATGATTTTAGAAAAATTGAGCCACATGAACTAATTTTAAATTGTACATGATGTGATTTGGAGTGAAATTGACCCTAATGTCATCATATAATGAGTCAAATAGTTTATTCATTCAATAAAGGATGTAATTGAGGCTAATTTAATCCCATTTAACCAAATAAAAGAGCATGATGTGATTTAGGGCTAAATTAGCTTAGATTATATCATAAATTGATACAATTAGTTAATTAGTGAAATTAGAGACATGATTTAGGACAAATTGAGCCCCATGAACCTAATTTATGACTTAATAAATTATATAGGGTGATACATATAGATTAATGAAAGCTAATTTTATTATAAAAAAATGCAAAAATGAAGGTTATTTGTGCTAATCTAAACCTGTTTATCTTAACTATGAGTCTAGGATGTTATTTGGGTATAAATAACTCCTAGTTACTGACATATTGAGCCAATTAGTCAATGGCTATAATAAATGATGCAAGTTGGATGAAATTGAACACTATGAACCTAATTTTCACTATATTTGATGTAATTTGGGCACCAATAAACCTTAATATCATAATAAAATAAAATAAATAGTCCAATAATTCATGACAAAATTGAAGACAATTTGATCCCCTTTAAAGTAACTACAAGAGTAAGACATGATTGGGGCTAAATTATCTCTATTTTCATCATAAATTGATTTAATTATATAATTGGTGTAAATAGAGATATGATTTAGGTTAAAATGAGCCCTATGAACCTAAATTATGACTCATGTAATTTTTTAGTATGCAACATTGACTTAATTGACCCTAATTTTATCAAAAATGTAAGTTGGACAAAATTGGGTCCAATTATAGCTCATTTAACCTATCTACAAGAGCCTGACATGATTTTGAGCTAAATTAGCTTTGATTCCATCATGAATTGATCCAATTAGTCAATTTAAGAAATAAGAGACATGATTAGGTCCAAATTTATCCCTATAAAGCAAATTTATGGATCAATTGATTATAAAAGATACAAAATATGGATTAATCATCCCTAATATTACCAAAAATACAAACATGAAGGTAATTAGGGCCAATATAAATTTGTTGAACATAATTTCAAGTCTAGTATGTGATTTAGGGCTAACTTATCCTAGCATATCAAGGCAATTAGTAAATTGATATAATTAATTATGTAAGTTGGATGAAATTGAACCCTATGAATCTAATTTTGACTATACAAAATGTGATTTATGGGGAAATTAACCCCACTATCATAACACACTAAATAAAATAGTTTAAAAATTTAATCATGAAGGAAAAGTTGGCCAATTTGAGCCCATTCAACCTAATTAAAAATATAAAATGTGATTTATGTCTCAATAAACCCCAATTTTATCACAAATACAATTATAAAGGTAATTGGTGTTAATAAAAAGCACTTGAACCTAACTACGATTATAGTCTATTATTTGGGGCTAATTGAACCATGTGTGAACCTAATTTTAGATGTATACAATGTGATTTATACATCAATTGACCTCAATTTCATCACATAATATTCAAATAACATAGTTATATTATAATGTGTATGCTATATAACATGTACATGTAACTTACATAATATACAAAACTCTTCCTCCAATGTTTATTTTTAACCACTTTTGATAATTTTATCCCCGCTTACATCCTTTGCATCATTTTGTGACCTAAAAATAAAATATAAAAAGTAATCAAGTAGTTTTTATGAGCTCACCATCAAAATTTATCAATTTTATCTAGTCATAGTTGATGGATATCATTAAAATAAGAAGTGTTAAGATAAAAATAAAGGGTATTAATTCAAACATATCACTCACAAGAAGGTATGAGTATTATCCCTAATGAACTAAATGTCGTAGATGATGAATGTTTACCTCAAATTCCAAATTATGTTTCAAGTCCAAAATAAAAGTATGAAGTGTTTAATTTTGTTGATGATGAATATATGCATGAAGTTTTACCTCTTAAAAATAAATAAAATTACATGGAAACATTTAATTATGAAAGTAAAAATGAGGAAAACCCCATGTAAATACTAAATTATGAAAATAATAGTGAAGAAACTAGTAGTGAAAATAATGATATGGAAACACCATCTCAACAAACTCCACCATTAGTAACACCTCTAAGTATTTTGCATAGAAAATGTAAGTACTTAATTGAGGTTGATGAAAACATTTTGAGATGAATGAATAATAAAATATCTAACTTCCATTCAAGAAGACTAGTTGAAATAATTTACGATAATTTCTTTGAAAAATTATAATTTAATAGTAAAAAATGTCAACTATTTTTTTCATTCATGAAATTTATTAAGATGAGACCTATAATGTACACCCTAGGACAAATACAGTCTAACGTGGATGGTGAAAACAAGGAAATTATTGAAAATATACATTACACATGTCATATTATAAGGGTGAAAACACACCACAAATATTTTAATGCTACCCTCTACATAGTTACAACTTGTGAAATAAGTGGTCAAATAGGGAGAAAATGCTTGATTTCTAAAACTAGTCGAGCACTAAACATAAATTAAAAAATAATAATGAAAGTAATTAGGATACATAAAATACTTAATGGTGAAAATAAAAATGAGTTGTGGGAATTATATGTAAAAATTCCATGAAAGGACAAGGATATAGTCAATTCTCTCAAATATTTACTTACATATTTTTCAAAATACAATACAAGAGTATCACCCAATACAAGATATGTAGTGAAAAGAAGAGTTTGTTATCCTAACCATGAACTACATCCAAAATATTTTTTAGATATGTCTAAAACAAAATTTTAATCTAATTTTTAAAAAAAACTTCCATAAATTTATATTAGTCAAATAAATTTTGATATGGCAACACATTTTATGTAAAAATAATTCATACATGCACCACTTCTTGTTTTAGGTAACATATTGAATTTTCAATACACTATAGTGTTATTTTTCATATACATTTTACTTTGCATAATAACAACATTTTTTAGGAGTGTGGCATGGAATTTCCACCAAAATAAGTGATGGAATTCATTTGACCCATTTTTTTGAATACTAGATGGAATTTTTTATAACAAAGCATGTTTGGATGGAAATTACAGCCTTTGGATGGAAATTATAGCCTTTGTGGTGGATATCTAAAATAAGAAAATTGTATCCATGAGGAGATTATAATTGAAATTAAACTAGAATTAGTTGGTTTGATAGAATACAAATAAGTTATATATCAATCAAAATATGGCAAAGAATATAAAAGGTGTGATTTTTATATAAAACAAATACCTATTTTAAAATTTATGGTCAACTATAGGGAGGAAATTATTTATGAGTATGAAAGGAACACATACATAGATATATATTTGGATGAATAATTTAATTTAAGGAATGACACATTGCCACTTAATTTTATTTTTTTATTATTTGACTTTTCTAATAATTACACATTTCCACCATAAATGGAAGTTGAGTGAAAATATTACAACTCAGTACAAGTTACCATATTTGTGAATATATAATTCATCCATGCACTTGATAGTATAGAGAAAGATCAAAAAATATTAAGGAATTGCATTTATATATCAATGATGATCGATAACATTGTATAAAGTATGTGAATTATTGGTTTGAGATGTTCTATGGAAATTTCACTTAGAGGAACATTACTTTCAATCAATATTATATTTGGTCAGCCAATTGCACATAATAATTCAAGAATGAACACATTTTTTAATAGTTGAGAATGATGCATGTTACCAATATTATATAATATATTTGGATTTTCACTGAGCTTGGCCATGGAAAATGGGAGAATGACCATAATACATCAAGTGTAAAAATATCTATTGCAAGAGAGGAGTTGAAGTTTTAATATGGAACTATTTTGACTAATGAAAAAACCATTATTGAATGTTGTAACAAGGAAATGAAACATGGTGCTCAATAAAATTATAGTTTTCATATATATTTATGGTTTATTGAGGAAGAACAAGTAGAAAAGTATGAGGATTATATGACCATAATGGGATCAAGTGATCTCCACTGATTTTGTATCTCAAATGTATGTTCTTAGATTATTCATACAAGGAAATTGGCATGTTTATGTTCTGAAGGCTTGGAAATTATTTTTAATGAGAGTGTGTCACATGACTGGGTGGATGAATGGATTTATATATCTCTAACTCCAATTGAAACATATCAGGTTCCCCCAACATTATAACTTATATATATGACATAATCACATGACTTTGAATATGTATCTGATCTAGTGTAACTAAGTATAATATTAATCATTATGTACTAAACTATCATTATCTATCTAGGCATCATCATAAAAAAAATATTTTATGATACAAGGTATGTTTTTTAAGTTATTTTTGATGGGGATAATTAAAAGGGAACAAATTACTATTTATGTTGGTGTGTATAATAAAAAAAAAATTGAATTCCCCAGTCATAGATGGGGAAAATTTAACTATCCCACTATGTATGTGGTAGTCAATGGAACATGATTTTGTTATGATATCCTATCAAAAATTTAGATGTATGGTTTTTTGAAGACTATGAAACACATAGGAATATATTTCCCTATTATAATTTGGTTCTTATATTAAAAGGATAAAATATCATTAGAGGCCAACAAAAAAGAATCTATGGAAAGTTTGTGATTCTAATCATGAAGTTATTCTTGTTACTATCAATATTAGAGTAGATCCTAGTCCTTCATTGGATTGATATTCCAAGGTATGTTGAGTTCTCAAATGTAAATGTATTTAATTTTAAAAATTTTATTAATTTTATAGGTAGTAGATATAAAATTCAATTTTAATCACATACTAATTAAAAAATAGGTTATTTAAGAGAAATAATCTTTCATCTTCACATGGTTGGCACTATAGTAAATAATTTCATACTATTGAAGTTAAGATAAAATTAATAAAATTATTCCATTATTACATAAACAAAGTTTTTCAGGCTATAATGGGTAGTCCATCTCTTGATCAGGAATGATCAAAGGTTAATAACCTACTACTAGATGTTATCTTCCACCCTTGATGTTTTCAAAGTGCCTCTTTACTTCCATGAAGCACTGGAGGTGGAGATATCCAACTACCACTTCAATGTTGACAAAATTTGTTGTTGATGTTTCCAAGGTCATGAATAGTTGTGAAAACATGCATCTAGGTGTATATATAGGTCATTGTCATAGGAGCACATGTAATTTTCCTAAGGTGTTTTAAATGATGTATTTGCATGTGGAAGTATCAAAGGTGGAAATGTTAGTTGGAGTACAAGAACTTGTCTCTTCACTAGAAAAAATGCATTTTAAGACTTATTACTAAAGTGTCTACCATAGATTCATATATAAGTTTAAACTGACATTCTCTAGGGTAAAATTATAGGGATTATATATGAATGTGTGGGTTATTTATATTTTTTCAAAATAATTATAGTTTTTGTTTTAAGCACATATGAAGTTAGTTTAAAGAACTTAATTCTTCTCTTATTGGGAAGGGCATTATTGAGGCCAAAATAGGTTCTCTATCATGGGTATGATTATAGGCCAATAAACTAGTCTTGGATGTTATCCACCACCTCAGATGTGTTTTCAATTCTAATTTCTATCTATAACTAGGAAAGGTGGAGATCTCCAATGTTGTTTCAACATTGGCAACATTTATTATCAATGTTTCCAACCTCCTAAATAGTTGTGAAATCATGCATATAGGTGGATTTAGAGGTCATGGTATTGGGATAATGTGTCATTTTCCTATCTATATGCTTTCTAAGATATGTACTTTCATGTGGAGGTATCAGAGGTGAAAATGTTAGTTGGAGGATAAGAACTTATTTATTGACTACAAAAACATTTCATTTTAAGACTCATAATTATAGCATATTCCATAGATTCATCTCCAAGGTTAAGTCAACATGATCTAGGGTGAAATTATAGGGATTCAAAATAAACCTATGGGTTATTTTTTTTTTGATAAAATGACTTATGGTTTTCATTTTATGCACATCTAATGTTTTCCTAAAAAACTATGATTTTCTCATATTGGGAAGGGCATTCTTGGTGACAAAATGGGTACTCCATCTCTTGAATAGGCATGATAAAAGTCAAATAGACTATTCTTAGACATTATATACAACCCTTGACATGTTCTTAGTTCTAATTCATATCCATTAATCACTCAGGATGGAGATCTCTAAGTACTAGTTCAACATTGGCAAAATTTGTTATCAGTGCTTCCAACCTCTTGAATAATTGTGAAAATATGCATAATAGATATACATGAGGTTATTCATTCCATTTTAAAATATATTAATCCAAAAATTATAATAATAATGACCTTTTATTTTATTTTATTATTATGGGGATGTTTTTACAAATAAATCCTATTGATATTATTTGATAGTGCAAGTTTTTTTTTTTGTCTCTGTGTGTGTGTGTGTGTGTGTGTGTGTGTGTGTGTGTGTGTGTGTTGAGTGGATATATGATGAGAATAGAATAAATGTCCAAGATAAGTGTAGTGTATAGGGAGAGAAAAAAAATTAGGAATAAAAATATAATATCTATAACCACTAAATATTATAATACCTTAGGAGACATGGTAATTACAATCTTTCACCCAAAGTAGATATAAATGAGCTTTTTCATGCCCTTGCTAAGGAGGCTAGTTGGATCATCGAAGTCAATGTCATTAATTACATAAATTTTTTATCCCTTTCCCATTCAAATAAGTCCATTACAATTAAGAATCATAAATAAAATCATCAAATGGGGTAGCCCAAAAATGAGAAGCATTTCATATTAATATATGACTCTATCTCAAATAATATACTATTTTATCTTATGGAATTTTAATTTAAACATATAATTAAGTATTTAAATTTTAATATAATAATTATACAAAATAAATATTAAAGATGATCATATTTAAATATGGCCATAAAACTATAAAATTTAGTTTTGAAATAATAATGTGAGCCTAATCGTACGTAGAAAGATGATCACGACAAGATGTGAACATGTGCACACACACACACACACACACACACACACACACACACACACACACACACACACACACACACACACACACACACACACACACACACACACACACACACACACACACACACACACACACACACACACACACACACACACACATAGAGAGAGATAATAAGAACATAATATAATGTCGAGGGAATTCCATATAGGCATACAATGCCAAAAATGTGTACATCTATATATAGGCATGTAAAAAATGTACATCATTTAAGACATCCTACTCATAAAAAAGCCTCCCTCACTTTTTCTTGAATAAAACTCTGCATCAAATTCATTTCCTATATATGGATATCCCTCAAATGCCTTAGATATTCTAAAGTCTAAAAATGAGTATTTTTATGCTCATATCTCACCTGTAGATGACCCTATTCATATACAAATATTGTTAGAAACTAATTTTAGAAATTAGTTTTAAACTAATAGAAATTTTATTTAAACATGCACTTTTCACAATCTTGTGATCATGCCCATTTTTCCTATAACATTTAATAGTGTCAATGATAAGTTGAGCTACATAAAAAATAGTGTGAAATACATAAAACATATGAGAAGGTGTCCTACTAATCATCTAAATAGGACTATCATATGTCATTAGATAACCTATCATATATAATAAATTCAATTAAGTTATATTTTCCCAAGTAAAGAGTAAAATTATTCAAAAAAGATATTTTACAATCCAAAATTAAATTTTAATATACCTCAGTGAGTGGTTTCATAGATGAAATTACAATAGAAATGCCTATGCTCATTTATGTCTATATAGATGGAGTCTCCACTATGGTTATAAACTAAAGAAATAATATATGATTATTAGTTGATCATAAATATATAAAAATAAATTTAGTGTAAAAGTATGATATTAATGAAAAATTACTTATATATATATATATATATATATATATATATATATATATATATATAATTTTAAATGTCAAATATATAAGATACCTTCATATGTGTAGTCGACATCCACATACTAAATATATGTGCCAAAAAATCATTGATCAAAATGATAGAATCTAGACCCTGAAAAGCACCACCATCAGCATCTGAAGATCCACTATATATATCAATACAAGAATAAAATTGTGTGGTTGAGAATGCACACTAGGTGAATTATCCCCATGTCTACCCTCTCCAACATTAGTCTCTAAAATCTTACTCGTATGTTGAATGATTGTGTCATTAAGTACACAAAGCACATGTAAATTATTAATCTTGATGACCTCTTTAATTATAGCTAGGATCTTAAGATAAACTGGATATTAATTAGAGATTCTTGTAGTCGATTAGGTGTATGATATGAACTTATTATATCCTAATAAAATCCTTTCCCTCATCCCTAAAATTTTGAGTAGTCAAAAAAGTTGGGAATCTACTTAGGATAAAATCAAAATAGAGTTTCCTCAAAAACTAAAATAGAACCTTATGGTTTTTATAAGGTGGGTAATAAAAAACCATCCATCTTTAATCCTAAAAAATGTTTATTGTCAAATTTTATTAGTTTTGGTGGATTGGGAACCATTTTGTTGATAATGGAAAAGGTTCATTGGTTGATGGATTAATGAATAATGCAAAAAATTGGTTTTTTATTATTATTTTCTTTTACTTCACATGATGACAATTTTTTATCATAGTAATCCCTAAATCCCTCTCTATAATACACCCATTTGTTAATTTGACTTGTTATCAAGTCAAATTGGCCTAGTAATGATTCTATTGTATTAGCCAAATATGTATGATGGGTGTTGGTGGCACTGAGGTCCCTCATTCTCCTAATTATCTCTTCAATTTTTATTTTTTTATTGACTATGTGTGTAACCAAATCTTCCTAACTACCTAAATTTTTTTTTGTAATTATAGGAGTGATAAGAGGGTTATTAGGAGGTCGAGTAAGATGGTTAGGAAGTATTTGTCTTGCACTTTAATGGGCTATTGAAATTTTAAAAAAAATAGTTTTAATATAAAATAATGAAAATAAAAAATAATTTCTAAATTTTTTTGTTAATAAGTATGAATTTCAATTGCTTACCTCCCATTTGTAGTTAAATTTTATATTTGTCATATTAACTAGAAATAGTGGTGTTTCTTCTCCTCCTGACAATAAAATGTGAATGTGGCTCCATGCTTTAGGGTAGAGAAGAGATTCAAGGCAAATTAAAATGATTTGTTTTTGATTTGGATGTAGCTTTATAGTTTATGTGTTAAGTTAGAATAATTCATACATTTTTTAAAACTTACAAAAATGCATACATATTATATCCATTATATAATACATGTGCTATGCAAAAATGTCCATAAAAATGTCCCCCAATTCTATGCACTTACCCAATAGTACACTGACTCTAAGTTGTTATTGGTGTGTCATTTCTAATAAACCCATATCATGAGACAAGATGACATCACATATAAATGAATGATATTCAATAGTTTCACCATGTTAACATTCATTACCCAATTTAAGAAGTTAAAGGTAATATTTAATGCCATCATGTCCACTATAAAATATACTAATCTATCATATTTTCCATGTTTTTTGGGTGTCCATGCCTAGGTGAAACTATCAACATTCAAATCTTATTTAATTTTGTTTAATTTAGTTCATGTTTTATTTAGCCTTAAATAATCATGATACAATATTTCATATTCTGCTTTCCCTACATGTTTCCATTATTAAATCATAAATTGTTTAGACACATTCTCACCTTCTAGTTTAAGGTAAATATCCACATATAACCTTCCCATCCATATAGTTTCATTTTCATTGTCTAGTCATACTAAAATAATAAATCCCACATACACATTCATCAATGGATGAATGCTTCTTTAAGTCACTCACAAATATGTCCAACATAAATATCATTAATACTTGGGATATTTTTAATTTGATATGGTAAAAATAGTAGGATCTACAAGGATAGTAAAACAATAAATTTTAAACAAAATGTAACAAAACCAAAGTCATGAAATAAAAAGTCTCATAGGCTAAACAATAAGGAGGTACTTCAGCCAACCAACCAAAAACAAATAACTTAGAATAAAATATACATGTAATACAAAAATATTAAACTATAAAGAGACATAAAATAGTTAGTTGTAAGGCTCCCCAAATTCAACATGGTACTTGGGGAAAGCCTATTATAATTTTTCTTCCTTGTCCTTCAACTTATCCTTTTCAAATCCACCCTAAGTCCACTTGTTCAAATCTTTAAGTAGTCCCTTTGTGGCTTTATTTTTCATATTATTGTCTTACTTCATGTCTTTAGGTTTTATTCAAGTGAATTCCATATTTTTTGGAAAGAATTCATCACATATAACTTTTTTTCTTTTGAGTGGTAACTTCCTCCACTTTGGTAGTGAAATTATTTCTCATTTTATCACTTTCAAATTTCATGTTATTCCACTCTTTCATGAGACCCACCATGGCCCTCATCATTTATTTAACCTTTTCATTAAAGGCTTGTAACATCCTATTGAAATTCCTTGTTAGGGCCCTCTAGGTCACAAATTTCCTTTCCCTTATTGTCATCTTTCTCCTCCCAAGATATAAAAATGAATATGGGTCTTTTTCCTCTAGAAGTTTAAGGTATTTCACCCTTAAGTTTCTAATATTTGATACTTGGGGTGTCTTTAAAAGGTGTGTGATGACAAGGGGAATGGGGTGTAGGTTTTCAGAGGTGTAGTCTATTCCCACCTTCTCTAAGTAGACATAATCCTCTTCTGACATGCCATCCTTGACACTATGGATGGGTTGTACATCTTTTCCTCTAAAATCTTCCCCTTTTTTCACCAAGATAAAAATAAGGACTTGGTGAATAATGTCATTATCATTACTTATTTGGTAGGCTAGGGTAGTAATTTACAAGGACATAAAAAGATAGAATGGGAGGTTTATTATATGCCCATAAAAATGGTTCAGCTGTAAAAAATAATGATAACAAATTAATGTGAACTTCCCTTCATGAGCAAGGTATTTCATAGTTTTAAGGTAGACTTTGGGCCATTGTCAAGGTAGATTTTGTCTGGGGAAACCTTTATTATTGGTATTTAAGGAATCATAATTTTGAAATAAAGTCTACATTAGTTTAATATTTCTAGTTTTATCCTTGAAATATTTAACCCCCTTACAACTCATGCATGTGACTTCTCCAATCTACTCCTACATGATCATGATATTTATCCCATGCATTAAAACTATGGATTTTTTCTAGGTGGTGACAAATTCTATCTTAATAATTCCCAATTATCCATTGCATATATTTAGTTAGGCCACATTTTTGAATCTTCTTACACACCCTTGTATTTGTTTAGACCTCCATGTAGGATAATGGATCCAATCAGTCTCTATCACCTACCATGTTCCTAATATTCTTTGCCACCCAATTCTGATGAGAATTGATATTATTTAAAAAAACTATAAAGAGATTAATGATATTACAATAGAGATAATCTTTGTTATTATTTATGGTGATAGTACCTATAAATATGACTTGATCACTGTGACGATAGTGCAAAGGGGGTTTGAAATACACATGCTTAATATTAATCCTCCCACATGTGACCAATATCAATGAAATTTATGACATGATGTTTGAATCATTATGAATCAATTAAATTAAATAAGGAAGTATGATGGTGGAATCATTCCAAATGACCAAGGATGGGTATCCAACCCCTATATTAGTAAATTTGTCTATGACTAAATTTCCTTCCCTAAATATATGGCCTATGGTCACTTCATTAAAATGATAAATTAATGTTTTAGCATCATCATTAATATATTTAATTGTGTGAGAAGAATTAAGCTTGCTAAAAAGTAAATTAAGGATGTTGAGAGAATCACCCTGAATGATGACCTTTTCAATATTGACCTCCAATGCAAGTTGCATACCCCATAAAGTGGATTTAGCCTCAACCACATGATTAGTTTGGACTCCTATGGGAATTTAATATGCTACCATAACTACCCCTTCAAAATATTAGATAACTCCATCACCACCAACCTACCTAAATTGCCTTTTGAGGTTCCACCAAGGTTTAGTTTCATCCAACAGAAAGGTGGATTCAACCACTTGGTAAGACTCTTGTTGGTTTTTGGCTTGGAATAATCAAAATATTGAGTTAGGTTCTAGTTATGAAGAATAAATAACTCATCATTTGAACTTTAGGTCTTCTCTTTGGGTGGGAAGGTCTTTGAATTCTCTTTTATTGTGAAATATAATCAAAGGATGGTGGATTTAAGGTTCTTATTTTCATTAATAAATATGCAACCATTTATATCTTTTTAAATTTCCCAAAACTAATTGGGAAGAGAAAGGTTTCATAATAAGAAAATAAAGGGAAATATCTACGGTGTCTTCCATTATGTGATAAGATCCAAAATGGAAATAGGCTAGACCTAAGACACCTTAAATTTTAAGTATTATATCCAAAATCATGAAGCTAAAGGGGTAGGTTACGAAAAGGTGGTGAAATTTATCCTCAAAATCCTTACAGAAGAAGAACCTATTCAATATTACCATACCAAATCTATCCAAATTATCATTAGTGAGGATTTTATCTTGGGATGCTAACCAAAAAATTATGTTAACCTTAGGAGTGATATGTTTGACCCAAAGAGGTCTCCAATGCTCCTTATTCTCATCAAGAACCAACTTGAATAGGTATCAAAATTTTACCAAGAAGGATCCACTATCAATAGTTTTCCAAAGTAAGTTATATTTTTTAGGAGAAAAAGGAATGTGGATCTAAATAATTTTGTCATTCTTTTTTCCTTTCCTAGTTTTTGATTGTATAAATTTCCTTCATCAACTTATGATCTTGAGTAGGATGTATAATTGTTTATAATTATCCCATATCCTTTGAATTAGATACCATTTCCTTTTGATAAGTTTGGTAGATTAGGGAAAAAATAATATTATTGGCTTGACTTATAAATAAAGGACTCTGACAGATGATATTATCAACATTGTTAGGCACTAGATTTGGGATTGACTTAGTCAAAACAAAAATATCTTAGATTTTTCAACATTAGGAGATATTGAATTATTCATAACCCATGGTGTTTTGAGGGGGGAATATTATCTACATCAGTCCCTTATAACATCCCCATATTCAAACTAATCAGGGTCTTGTTAGGCCCATCCTAAGCTATTACCACTACTTTGGGACTTGAGATCTATATTTTTATGGTGGTGAGGGATATAACTTTGTGTATTATGGCCTCAAGGGATGAGATCCCTAGGGTTCCTTACTCAATGGTATATTTAATGATATCCATGCATGCACCTTTCACATTTTTAGTCATATCATCACCTTTAACCAAGGGCTTAGGAGCTTGTTTCCAAGCCCAAAATGGTTTAGACATTTGAATGGTTTGGGTTTATTTAAGATAATTTTTAGTTGAATAGATGAGAATATTACATTTGATGTAGATGATAGTTGTATTTTCATACTCTATGCACTGAGACCACTCCTCATATTTATATTTGAGTTTTATTGAGTGAAGGAGAGGTTTATCAACCAAAATAAAAACATTGAATATGGCTTCCACCATATTTCTCTAAGAATTGTTGACAAGATCATTATCTATTAATTTCCCTAGGGATCTGAAAATACCTATTATCACTTTTGGTTACTAGTATTCTAAGGGAATTTATATAAAGAGTACCCACATGGGGATATATTACATTGATGTGTTACTTAAGTTTGTGATTGATTTCTAGTTCCTAATGTAGATGTTGGATTTTATCATAAGGTATGGGCCCTTGTTTAGGACTTTGAAACAATATTTTTGATTGGTGAAGTTAATTAATATGAAATTTATAGTGAGGGAAATAAATTCAAGTTGACCCTTGGGTTTGCTTATTTGGTTTTCCCATTTTTTGAAGGAATCTATATTGGGATTGAAGACATTTACTTTTTATAGGATGTAATTAACAATTTTTTCATCATCCATTTCAAAAATGATCTGAGGGATGGTGACACATACCTAGTTTTTCCCTTCTAATGGTTGAAACTAAAAGTTAGAAAATTCCTATCCTACTAGTCTTTTGCCCAACACCCAGTATGCCCAAAAAATGGATATTTTGGAGTGTTTTTATCTTATCCATTTTAAGGTGGGGCCCAAACATCAATTTTTTGATTTAAAAATCCATCTCTTATGCCTTTCTTGATAATCCCACCTCTAGACTCACCCTCTCATAACTACTCACTATCTAATTTTCATGCCTAAAGTCAAATTCAAAATTTTGAATACCTTTTACTCTATTTCTCATTAATCTCCATAAATCTCTCCTTATTATCATATTATCATCAACATTAACATGACATAATTTATTAATGAATACTTCCTTTTGAAAATTTGTGTCTTGGGTTATGTTTTATATACATCATTGTCTTAGATTATTTGTGGAAAAAAAATCATCTAACATCCTACTATAATTTACAAATAGAATTTTTAAAGAACATAAATATTTTTAACAATACATTATCTTTAGAAGATAATATTTTCTACCTCCACCCATTACACATGTTACCCAATGTTTAATATATGATTTTAATCCTTTTTTCAAATCTTCCATCTATTTATGTTCTTTGAAAGGTTAAAAATGATGTTATACTTCCATAATGTCTATCTCACCATCATATTTTATATGCCATATTGGAATTGGATGAGACCATTGTGGATTTTTTTTTTTTTTTTTTTTTTTTTTTTTTTTTATATTCCATCAATGGTATGCCATCCATGACATGTAACCTAAACATCTTAAGTTTTATAATACCCACTATCTTAAGTTTTTATCCAATCAGTGTGTCTCCAAAAAGGCCTTGAAGTCATATATTTCATCTATATGAAGGATTAAATGTACTTTATCCCTCTTGGAATTTTTGTTGTTTTTCATTATATGTGTCAAATAAAAAGTGTCTAATTTTAATAATGATGGTATTAATCTTATAAAACTCCAATGTATATCTTCATTAGTATATGCTAATAGAAGGAAACTTACATACACAATTTTTAATAATATTATTGTTGTCAACATGGATGTAAATGAAAATAGGATATAATTGTTGTTGTCGTTCAAAGAATTGTCTAGTTACAAGTAGAGGATTGGTGGTTTTTTTTTACTAAATTATTTTTACTACTAACACTAATTATTTTAGAATATATATATATATATATATATATATATATATATATATATATATATATATGTATATATGTATATATATATATACATATATGTATATATATATATACATATATATATATATATATATATATATACATATATACATATATATATACATATATATATATAGATACATACATACATACATATATATATATATATATATATATATATATATATACATATACATACATATACATATATATATATATATATATATATATACATATACATACATATACATATATATATATACACATACATATACATTTCAAAATTACATGCAATTATTTTTTAATAGTTAATAATTCAATGGATGTTTTAATGACCACTAATAATGTACAATAAATTCCCATATTCATTAGTAACTAGTTATTCAAGCTTCCTAAGGAACAAATCCAATTATATGACTGTGTAGTTTTCTCCATGTTAGAAAATAATAAGACAAATTGGAAAAAATCCCAATCATGTATCCATGTGTGACCATACTAGTAAAATTAATAGGGAGGCTCATTATATTAATTATATATTTAACTTTATTTCCCATCTTTAGTATGTAGTTTTTCATTTTATCCATTTTATCATGCACAATACTTAATAATCCTTGAGTTTGTTTCTATGATTTAAATATGTGGGAATAGTAATGTTCATGATAACTTTGAATGTTTTCATTTTTCCACTTTTATTCATTTTAAATTTATTAGAGTGATTTTGGGCATGTGGTCACTTTACATTTCTTGTACAAATTTTTAATCTCATCAGACTTGGTGAAGAAGTTATTCTTTACAATCAATACATGTTGAGTTTTTCATTAATTATCCTGTAATGTAATAATTATTTTTTGAGGAATTTTTATTCCATTATATCCTATAAAACAAGTCAAAGATGGAGAAATATATGAATTTATCTCAATGATTCTTGATATGTAAATGATTGTTGTAGAGGGTTTAATCTTTATTTATCTTTTTTAGTGTTACCATTTACTGCATGCTTATCACCATTTATCTATCCATATTTATGAATATATAACATACTCTTTGGGTACCATATTAGTCGTGCCATTAACTATAAAATACATCTATCCCGTAAAATTTAATTTTATGTAGTTTCATAGATTCCTCAACCACATCAAAGATGGAATTTATTCTTAATGCATCTAACAATTATTTATTTCTAACCTCTTCATTAACATATTTAGTTTTATAGAAATGATATTTCACATTTTCCACTTCATCCAAAAACATTAACTATTTTGTATCTTCATATTTTTTTGATATGATGACTTTATTAGAGTGACATTAAAATTTTGACATTTTTAAGCATTGTAGGGTCTTTTGATCATTTTTATGGAATGATTGTAATTATTGATATCAAAAGAAAATAGATATACCAACTAGGGGTGTCAGTCTTATACTACATCCCAAATTTTCACACCAACCTCTTTTGGGGATTATTTGAATATAAAATACATGGGAGAACCATATATATTGGTAAATTTACAAGTAGGTAATTATATGAGAGATCTTTAAAATAAGGAACATATTTTGAAAGGAGGATTGAATACTCTATCGATATGCTCACCAAAGATATTCGCATTAAATAATTTAAATTTTACCATATCTCCTTCAAGTACATTTTTGATTATTCCATTTTCAACATATTTTATCACGTATGAGCATAAATAGATCAATTTGAAAACAACATCACTAATCTTCAAATTGTGTTCACCACCTTGTATAAGGAAAATACCATAAAACTAATCACTCCCTTTAAACATTAGGGGACTTATAGTTTCATGGAAGACCAAATTTTTTATTATAAAAGATATTAATTTATTGGGTTTTATCAATTTTGTTCATTTTAAACATAAATTTTCAACATTTTCAAACATTTCATTAAAATTTAGGGTTCACAATCTCTCATCATAAATTTTACAATCTTCTTGCATATGATTTATAAAACCTTGGTCGACATAATCATTTATTATAAAATATTTATGTGTGATAAGCAAAATATATACAAAAAAAATCATATCTATATTTAGGCCTTGTATTGATGATTATTTTATTGTCATCACTATAACCTCCCTCTTCCATGATAACATTTTAATCCTCGAAGTCATTGTATATGTGATCAATATGACTTGTAAGAATTAATTAAACTATGTGATTTGAAAATTCCATATTTTCTTAGGAAATGTAATATCCTTTATTATTGGAATCTTCCAAAGTTTCAAACTCATCAACTAAAAAAGGAAAATGTAATTTTTCTTCCAATACCATGTTAATACTATCAACAACAAATCCTCTTCCCACATCTCTATAATGTGGTGTCCTCCTTATTGAACAAACTCTAACCTATGTAAATTTAGAATATTTTAAAAACAAATCCAACTAATCATCCTTTTCAAATGCAATATAAATTGATGATATAGTTCAAAAATTAAAATGAGATAAAAATAAATCTATAAAACCATATTAGACCATAAATAAATTTAATAATAAACATCAATTTGAGATGAATGTTTTTTTTAAAATATATAATTTAAAATAATTTTAATCTAATTGTAAAGTTAGTATCTATGTTTTGTTTTAACCAATGAATATGAGGAATGAAATAAGACTCTAGAAAGGGGTTAAATTTAATATTTAACCCTCTATCTTTCCATAATTAAACATTAACATTCAATGGTTATGTCAGTTCATATTTAAAGAATAAAATATGTAAAATGTATTAAATATATATTAGTGCATATATTTAGTTATATTATAACATGAATTTTTTACTTTCCACCCAAAATTACACCTTTCATAGCATCTAATTTTAAAAACATTTTCATCTAGCTTGCATTTTATGGTTAAAAAGTCACAAAAATGTTACTTAGTCAATTAACAAATTCAACCCATATCTTGTGAACCACTATATAAATTAAATCAAAAAATTATAACGAAAGGAAAGGGGGAATCATTAATTTATAAGGGAGGTTTATTTATGGGACATTTAGGTAAATCATTGATGTTATTATTTTTGGCATTATCTTTCTTATTTCCCATTAAAACATTCACTATATGCCTTTAAACCATGGATACTAGCACTTGATTTCATCAATTTGTTATGTGACCTCAATTTGTTTAAATACATCCATTGTGATAAATAATAGTTGAAATTGGCTCACCATTTTAACACACACCTTAATAACCCATGATAATGCACCACCATTTATACCTAGAACATATATATTTACCATAAATTGATTTGCCTATAATTAATCAAAGTAATTTGGTTTCTCTTTATAGATTTATATATATTTGATTAAATTGGACAATAAAAGTAAAATAAAACTCAACCAAATTCATTTTAACTATCACTAGATCCTAAATTTTATGGTTATATGGTCACATTTAATTTTATTATCCATAAAATATAATCAATTTTTTAAGAAATCATATCAAATAAAAGGTATATATATATATATATAAGGAAAAAATTGTATGTGTGTGTATATATATATGTATATACACACACACATGTGTGTAGACACACATACATATAATTAATTCCTTATTCAAATATGAATTATGTAATATTGAATTACAATGTTTAATGAAAAAAATAATAATAAAAAATTATTATAGAGAGGGTCAGTCATCATGTTTAGGCCTTATTGGTCACCTTAAATTAAAAATAATAAAGAGAAATAACTAACAACCATGAAAATGGATATGGATCCAAATTATATAGTAATATCTATATTAAATTAAATTTATTACTACTTGATAATCATATAAAGGGAATTAAGTGCCACCATACATGGAATTTATTTTATTTTGGGAGAGATTCTTACATTAAATAAAAAATATATATTATGAATAGTTTTTTATGGATTTAAGACCATTTTTTTAAAGCTTATGGAAGATGAATTAACTAAATATAAAGGAATATTTTATAACCTGATTATGAATTGGTTGTTGCATTTAATCATCAATTTACACATAGCTCTAGTCTTTTATTTTCATGATATAATTAATAATTTACCTTATCACCCAAGTGTTTACATGTGGCATCATGGTAAGCGGCATTCAATTTGACAATTAATTAAATTCATACCATATATGCATGAGTCAATGAAAGGATTTTTAATGCTTTCTTTGTGTTTAAATCAATGGTAAAACAAAAGATTTTTAATGTCATAATCATAATTAACTCAACAATAAAGTATGATATTTTTAATGTTGTGACCATGATTAAATAAAAGGTAAAGTATCAAATTTTTAATGTCATGCTTCCATTCTTTATTTGTTAAGTCCATTTTGGTTTTTATTATTTTGGATATCTCATTGATGGAATTTTTTATTTTCCAAGGTTAAAAAATGGGTTTTAAAGGATCATGTAACCAATAAATAGTTGAAGTATATTCAATAAAATATAAATAAAAAATTATAATGGATAAAATCCCTAGGGGATACCACAACAACAAGACATACTTCTTCCAAAAATACACTAAACCAATGAAAACATTCCACAAAACTTTAACTAAGAGCTTAGGATTTGACCAAACTTAAAAATAACAAATAATGACCAATAAGAGATTAAGGGTATGAATAATTAGGGTGTGATTATTAAACCATATTTATAGGTTTAGTGATGTATTTCATATTCCTTTCTTTTATGGAGTAGCCGTAGTTATCTTGATTTACACTTTAGTTAAAACTTTCACCTCGCTCTTCTTTTTTGGGGTGATTTTACTTAGATTTTTAGTCATAGAATGCCCCTATTTATTATTGGATTGATTAAATAGGAATTAAACACTCTTTTCATGTAACATATTATTGGAATGGGGTTGAATTTCCTTCTTTATTTTACCTTGAACTTAGCTCTTTATCGATTTCCTAAAATTTTCTCCCTCCACCACATAGGTTGGACATTTAGAATTTATAATCACCAATTAAGACCTTAATTACTTCAAATTATCATTCATATCATTTCATAAATTATGTTATTTTTATATTTTATGCTCCAAGTTTTCAAAGATCTAGTCATGGTCCAGTATTTTTATATTCCTTGCAATGAGGGACTTATATGTTTCTTCAATATTTTCTAATTTATCCATCCCCTTTAATTTAATACATGTTTTGTTGTTTTTATTTGTTATAACCCTCTCAATATTATATTCATTCACTTTAACCTACATTATTTTCACTTTACCTTTTCATTTCTTCCCAACAAGGGTGTAAGTGGATTTTTTAGAATAATCCTCCTCATGAGGCTCTTCATTTTATTATGTGGTTTCTTGATCTTTTTGGGTCTCTATTTATTCCTCATTAATTTATTACATATACAAATCCACACTACTTATCTCTAACATATCCCCCCATAACATTCCACCCCTATTGACAATTAAGAATATGAGGCCCTATGTAATATTTTTTTATGGGATTCTACTTGAAGGAGTTTAAAAAATTCTCTAATGACTTAAATAGATAGTAGGATAAACTAATTTTATTCCATTTTAATTTATTCATTAGTAAAAACTGATGGGAATAAATGTTTCTATACTTACCCTCCAATGTGATGTATTTCATGATTTGGAGGTAGACTTTAGGCCACTTCCCCAGTATCTCCACTTTGAAAATCATTTATACTTAGGTTCAACAACCTCATCAATATTGTATAATATTTTCATCATATTTTCCTTACGTATTTTATCATTTAACTCTTTATCTTATTTATATTACATTCTCATGACATAACTAACAACTTCATTAGTAACTCTTAGTCACAAACCTCCCATTATCATCCGCCTCTTATTTTAAACCCTAGATAAATCCTTAGAAATAGGAGGATAAAAACCAAAAATACTCATCATAAAGTTACTGAGCCCTCACTTCATGAGCATTTTACACATATATGTGTCTTCCTTGGATTCAACACAAGATAATAGTTACATCCCATCCCATTCACCTTTTATTTATTTATGTGTGTGTGTGTGTGTGTGTGTGTGTGTGTGTGTGTGTGTGTGTGTGTGTGTGTGTGTGTGTGTGTGTGTGTGTGTGTGTGTGTGTGTGTGTGTGTGTGTGTGTGTGTGTGTGTGTGTGTGTGTGTGTGTGTGTGTGTGTGTGTGTGTGTGTGTGTGTGTGTGTGTGTGTGTGTGTGTGTGTGTGTGTGTGTGTGTGCGTGTGTGTGTGCGCGTGTGCGCACGCACCCACCTCATTATATTTCTTCTATCAGAACACAAATTAACCCACACTCCATTGCTAACTTGATTAATGATTAATAAATAATTCCATTTGATATTTTATCCCATGCTTAAGACTTATTATTCTTGCCTCATAATGAGCATTGTCATTATTTCAAGAGTTTTCATGGGATATAACCATTTATGTCAAGTAATCATTGGATTACATTACCTCTCTAAGGATTAGATATTTTCCACATCATTTGAAATGACTTTAATTACATGGTTGTGAAGGTCCTTAATCTTATATCACTAATGAAATCAAGTTCTATAGAATTTAACATTAACCATACTATCTAAATTTTTATTCCCTTCCCTATATACATAGGATATTGAAATTTTCTTAAATTATTGTATCAATATTTTTACATCTACTATTTCCTTTTAGATGGACCATGAAAGTTTTGTTTTTCCTAAAAAATAATTGAGGATATTCATTGAATCCCCTTCAACTATAATTTTTTCAATTTTCATCCTTTCTACCAATTATATGCCACATAGTGCCATTATGGCTTCAAAAACATGGTTATATTATGCCCCCAATGGTATGCCATAGGTTTCCACCACTATACCCTTAGAGTTTCTTGTGACCCCTCCTCTTCTTTCCATTCCTAGATTTGTTTTGGATACACCATAAAAATTTTACTTCAAAAAATTACTCATCATTTTTGTACACATAACATGGGTTATATTAAATTTCAAATGTTGGTATTTCATTAAAGGAAAGATTTTCTAAATTTTTAAAATGATAGAGAATAATTTTTGGAGAGTAAGCTAGTTCTTTAGTGTAAACTTCTTCTGTTTCTCTTTGATGAACTCAATAAATACACTAAGTTGTAGATTTTTTATAGACCATTTTATTTTCAAAGATGCAATTATATGTTCTCTTATAGATTTCCCAAAAGAGGTGTGTTAGATAAATTTACTAGATAAATTCCAAAGTAAGCATTTTCTAAGGGTATTCCATTATTCTATTAAGTCAAGAACAAAGTCAAGTTTAACCCAATAGGTATTAAATTTATACAAGATAAATTCCATTGATTTGGAGGTAAAAGGACACTCTAGGAACACATTTTTTATCATTTCCTCATTGATTTACACAAGACACACCTATTCAGAATGGGAACCCCTATCTTGTCTAAGTTATCAATCATGAGGATCATTTTTTAGGATGAGAGCCAAAATAAGATATTAACCTTGGGGGTGAGGTTTTTAATCTAAATGTCCTTCCAATCAAAACCATTTTCCTCTAGGTCTATATCCACCAAGTACCCTAATTTGATCAATAATTCTCCACTATCATCCATAGTCCACACAATATCATCCTTTTTAGAAGATATTATTATGGGTTTGTTTAATATTTAAATTAAGATATTATAATATCTAAACTATAACTTCATTAGTTTAATCCTTATATAACATTTTCTAGTTTAATATCTCTCACTTTTGGACCAAAGACCTCATTAAAATAATGGATAAGCTTTGTCCAGGGAGATATAGAAGCTAAAGGATAATGAAATAACTAGGGTTCATCCTAAAATTTGGTATTATTTCCAAACCTAACCCTTCATTATCTTCCTTTCCATAGGAGACTTCTAAAACTGGTAAGGGCCTTCCAAAAGGAATATCAATTATCTAGTCCTTCCTCAATCAAGAAACTATCCCCTTCATTACTCTCAAGGTATTTAGAATTAATGATTTATTTCATTGGGTTTACTCATTAATAATTATCATACCTTATTTTTCAAATAGATATTGATTCATATTTTTTCCTTTCCATAACTGATGTCCTTCCTTACTCTTTGATAAACAATCATTCTCCCACCTATGATTGGATAATATCCCACAACTGATACAATAATCATAAGGGATAACCATCATGACCTTGGGCTTCATCTCCTTCCATAGAAAAGACAAAAATTATGATTTATTATAAATAGGGAGGATTGAGGATAGCCAAATTTTATGACTATATACTAGCTTTGAAAGGAGCCCCAAAATTTGGTCTTCTTAACCAAGTTCAATAAGGGAACTATTTGAAAGAAGGTTCTTGAAGTACTAGATGATTTCTTCATTCCTCTAAGTTTATTACCTAAAAACCATTTCAACATCCTTAATGATTTAATTTATTATATTGTAAATCTTGTTCTTGAACACTAATTTATGGGAAAAAAACTATTGTTATCTTCTTCTTTTAACCACATAAATCTTGACATTTTTCTCCAAAATGCTTCCTCCTTTACTTCCAAATTATGGAAAAGGTTGAGGATAAACTTTTCTTATTTTTTTAAAAGATCACTTGATACATTATTTTTAATTACTTCTTTGATCTTCCACAAATCTTCATTTATTATTTTATTCTATTAAAAATATTCCCAAATACCTATTTATTCTAGATTTTGATCTTTTAGTTAATATATTTAAAATTCAAGGATAAAATGTTCATATTTATCTTAGATATAGGCACTTTCCACAAATATTTTAGATAATTCTCCAAATATGGATGGTGAGTCCAAATATTTTGAAATCTAAAAGGAATATTTTTGTTTCTCATCAATATTTCCCCAATGAACACAATCAAGTTATGGTCATACCCAATTCTAGGTAAGGAGATCAAAATGTTACTACATTGAATGTCCCAGTTTATGGATACAAGGAATATATCTACCCTCACTTAGATTAAATTATATCCTAGTATTTTATTGGACCATGTGTATGTATTTCCCTTAAGGTCTAAATAATGAATCCCTATTTCATAAAATAAATCATTAAAATCAAACATGCTTTCATTAAAGTCCTATAATCCTCCCTTTTTTCATAGGGGAGAGGGATGAAATAAGATTTGATGATACTAAATAATTCCATTCCTCAAAATTATTCATAAGTTATCATAACTCCCTCCAAATATTTTTTATGTCCATGTTTGTAATTAAGGGCATAAATATTAGATAAAATCAACTCCATGTTGTTCATTACATTCCTAAAGAGGATGAAAATGGGGTTATCATTTTTAGTCAGGACAATACCATCCAAGATATAAGGGTTCCAAAATATAAAAATACATCATGCCACTCCTTTCAAAATACTTATATAAAATTAACCATGTTTCATATTTTTTTCTTACTTTGATAATGGGTTTATTCTGACATTTTAGTTTTTTATAATAAAAAAATCTAGGGGTTGTGATTTTTTATCAAATTTCTAACCAACCTCTATTTACTAGGGTTATTAATCCCCTTTATGTTCCAAGAAATAATCTTCAATTTTTAACACTTTATAAGTGCTTTTGAATGGTATTTTGGGTACCCTTTGATACTTATTTCTTTGTTTCCTTCTATTTTTTTTAAGGGTACCTACCTATATATCTTGGTTCTTTACCCACTTCTACCTTATTCTTACCTTTTATGGTGGTAATTTGAGTCCAATTTTCTTCTTATTTCTTTTATTCATATTATTTATTATTGGCAAAATAATATTGTTTTTACTCCATAAGATTGGTTAGATACCTTTCTTCTCTTCATGGGGATATGTTGTTCATATTAGACTTGATAGGGTTCTCAATTTTTACTAAGGTTTGGGTGATCACTTCTTTCTCAATACTTGAACCTAGGAAACATTACACCAAAATAATTAGTGTAAATGGATCTAGGTCTTCTACCATTCCCCCACTTAGATATTTTATGTTTTTTCTTAGCATTTTTATGCCGTATATCAACACACCCTCTTCTTCCACACCCAAGTAGACTTTTTGGCCATGCTACTTTCTAGGGTTATTCTTTCCATTTACTTGGTCAATGAATTAAATATTAGTCTCTCTCTCTATTAAACCTTTACTAGTTTCAACCTTATTTATGTTTTCTATTAATTATATTTTCAATGGGGAGTCACCTTATTTATGGGTTTCTCTATTGGTGTTAAAATTTCTAGAGGAAGACTTGTAGAATATTTCTTTACTCTTAATGTATTTTCAGGATAAGTTCCTTATTTCTTCATGGGACATTTTTTTACTGAGTGACTTAGGACATTATAGGTTTTTAAAATGTCTACATCCATTTCATACTCAATATTTTTTATCCACTCACAATATTTAGACTTGGTTTTGATGGAGTATTGTATATGCTTTTTAGACTAGAAAAATATGTTGAATATTGAAGCAACCACTCTCCTTCAAGAAATATCTACCATATCTATTATAATTGGTTGGACCAAATCCTTTACAATGCCTATGTTAAACTCTTGTTCCCAAAATTATAATGGGAGGTATGGAAAGTTCACCCAAGTTGTAATATACTCTAGAGCTAAACTATTTAAATTGATTCCTTCTTTTTATTTTCAAAGGCTAAGGTTGGCTTTTCCCATGAACCAAGGTCCTTCAATCATAACCCTAATGTAGTCCTCCATATTTTTGAAATTTAGTAAGAAGTTATTATATAGGTACATGACTTCTAATTGGCCTTATAGATTCCATTTTTGGTTAGTACATTTCATAAATGAATCAACATTTGGCCTAAACCCATTTATTATAGCTAGTAAGGAGTTTGCTAGTTTTAAATCAACTTTTTTAATGGTAAAATATGGGGCATTTATGCATACCTCATTATTTTACATTATGGGTCTACAAAATAATATTCCATCTCTTGGTTCAATATATGCTTACCTAGTACTCTATTTTACCATGAAATGGGGGATTTAGGAACATTACTTGTAGAACTAAAGGCTCCGCCATGGGTACCTTCCTTAGACATGGGTCTTAAAATTTGAGTCTAGAAAATGTGAACATGTTCCTTTCAAAATCCATTTGACTATGACTATTATTGATAGTAACTCATTGTATTATCCTACTATGGATTCCCAAGACCCATTTTTTTTACCCCACTCTATGTTTAAAATTTTTATTCTTCGATTTTGTGTCTGCTTTTCTCTACTCATCCATTAATATATCTCATTGATGGTATGACTAGAAAGGAGTTGGAGAAAATAAAAAAAGGTAAATATTAATAATTTTTTGTTTTATGATATATTTTAGGTTTAGTACATGATTATATTTATTTATAAATTAATATTTTCCTATCAACTTTGTTGCTTGACTAAATATAATTTTAACACCCAAGTCTGGGCATATTTTAAAGGGAAACCTAATTTTTCCCCTTTAGTTTTAAACACCTCCCCCAAAAACAAGAACATGTGTGTGTGTGTGTGTGTGTGTGTGTGTGTGTGTGTGTGTGTGTGTGTGTGAGAGAGAGAGAGAGAGAGAGAGAGAGAGAGAGAGAGAGAGAGAGAGAGAGAGAGAGAGAGAGAGAGAGAGAGAGAGAGAGAGAGAGAGAGAGAGAGAGAGATCATTCCTTTTATTCAAGGACTTAAATTTGTTAAACACTTCACATGGACTACATATGTTTTCATAATTAGAATGCATGTCTAATAATGCCTACATAATAATTTTGATTATGCCATGATGAATTCTTGTAGCTTCTACCAAACATCCCTTTTTAGTACAACTCTTATTTTGGCCTTTTTACTTGAATTTGCATTTTACCAGTAAAATGAATCATTTTTCAAATAGGGTCCAATTTTTTATTTGCATACCTCCTTTATGGAATTATAAGGAAAGTATTGGATAAAAAAATTGGGTTAATCATTACTATAGTTTTATTTTGTATTCTATGTTATGTGATGAGATTTATCTCTACATTAACATTCTTCTATCACCTTTATTTTGTGACTAACTATTACTATTTAAATCCAATTCTAGATGCACTTTTCAAATAAATGTAAACCTAATTTTTTTCCCCATCAAATTTAAGAAACAAGCACACACACAAAAAAACAAATAAAATTGATTAGTATTTAATTCAAGATATCTCATGTCAAGTGTATATTTTGACAATTGTCATACATGTCTACCAGGTTGTAAACATCATTATGAGAAGACCCCAATTTATATTATACCCTAAAAAATGTCCATATATTATTTGAAAAATATTATTTTATTATATCTACTATTTTTTTCTATTGACTTGCATTTACATTGTCTAAACATGATCAAAATTTACAACCCTTGAAATACCCTTCTAAGATTAATAAATGAAAACATAAATGTTTTCCCATAAATTTTAATCCACATGTGCCTTTATGCACACACATGTACACATGTGTGAATTCACACACCCCCCCCCCCCCAAATTAATGTTGTATGCTTTAAAAAAATTCATACATTTAGTCAAAAAATTTACAATCTTGTTTCAAGATCCCACATTTAATTTCTTATTACATTTATTAATTTTTTACTTTAAACCTCATTTTAAATTTTAAAAACAAATGTCATATCTAGTTTTATATGTTTATAATTAAATGAATTTTTCAACATTTTTTTTGATTTGATATTATCAATATTATAATTTAATGACCACTTATTACCATAGTTACTTATTAGTTTATAAAAAATTGTAAATATTAAGATAGTTTTTGTTCTCCAATATTTTAAGATGTACCATATCATATGAATTTACTTCAACATATTAATATTAATTAATGACTTTAAACACGTAGTAAAAATTTGATTATGGTGAAAATGATTTTTTTTTTACTTCTTATTTATTTACATTTTAAGGAAAAAATTTATAGTTTCAATTTTAAGACAAAAATGTTTGATCATAGAATTTCTTGAAATCACATATAGATATATGATAGAGAATGTTTCTATAAGAAATAGTTAATTATCTATGGATTATTTTATTTATATGGGAAGATCCACTCATAACTTAGGATCACATTTTTTCATCTAAAAGATTATTTTTAAATCCAAAAAAATTTATTATTCAAACGGAAAATATAAAAAATAAATATTGTGAGGGCAATTAATTTTAAGTTTAAATATTAATGTAAAATGGAAAACATAACCTTTTAAGGCTATACAAGGGTTCAAAAAATGGACCATGATTATAAATTGAATCATTTTACGTGTAAATGTAAGCCAAAAGGATAAAATAAGGTCTTGTATATTCAGAATGGAGCATATCATTGTGTCATATCACAAATAAGATCCAATAATCATAATTTAACATATTATTGTGTCAAATCACAAATAAGAGCCGATAATCCTATTAAATTATTAATTATAGGCATGTCATCTTAGAGAGACACATGCATTCATTACAAAACCCTCAAATTATAATTATTTTCATACAATATATCTATGAGTAGGTTAATGTATATTTAATGATGTGACAATAGTTAACTAATAGGTAATTATAGAATAAGATTTATTATGTCATCCTTCCATTCTTATTTTCCTAATAAGTCCATTTATAGAACCATTTGTGTTTAAATATTAGATTTAATATTTGAATGAGATGTCCTCTCCTATTTGGTCTCTCTTATATAATTTTGGATGAAAAAATTAAAATGAAATTTAGCTCTTTATTTATATCAATCATCTTATAATTAATAAGAAGAAAGTGAAATAACTAATCCATATGAAAAATGAGATCACTTCAAATTATCTAGTGATCCTTATGTGGACATAAATTTCATATCAATTGACAATCTTGGGAATTAAGTAGAATCATGCATGACATTTATTTTACTCTAGGAGAAGTGATGACATTTAGGACAAAAATAAATCTTATGAATAGTGTTTAATGGATTGAATACCACTGTTACTTTTTGATTTAAAGATTATAGGAAATGCATTAACTATAAATCTAGGCATATTATACCTCTTGATTATGGATTTTTTGTTTCATGTGGTCACTATCTGACACATATATCTAGCCTTACATTTTCATGATCTAAGGAGAGGTCATCAAGTTACATTAAGGGTTGTAATTCAAGTAAAAATAGTGAATAATTAAGCACATGCATGCAACCATAGTAGGATTTATTCATATTAAATATGAATTCCAGATCTACCAACAAATTTTTTTATCCATACTTATGATCTATTGAAAATTTAGGCATAGTGAAAATAATTATTAACTCTCATCCACTATAGTTTCATGGATTATTAAAAATAAAACATGAAACCATAGCTTGAAATATTTTCATTCCATGAGACCACATCTCATTCATTATATATGACATTCATAAGCATATTATTATGTATAATTACATAATGAGAATTTAAAAAAATTTGTATAAATATTATTTTTTATAATTTCATATTGAGCATAAAAAATCTATACACAAAATTTCTACTATGTATATATAAAATATAATATTTACATATAATTTTATTATTTCATATGTAAATATACATAATAATGCATGTATATATTTTTTGTATGGACTTACATTTATTGGTAGTTATTTTTTGAATGGGATGGTGCCACTATAAATATTTACTTTGAGTATAACATTAAAATCTATTTTAATTTATTTTTGTATATAACTACATTGGGCATTGATCATATGTCGTAGTGGATACGTATAAAATCCCATTACATTAGTTTATTCTTAAAATATATTTCAATGGTGGCTCATCAAATACCATAGTTTTAAATATACTAGATACATTAAACTCATTTATAAGGATAAGTTTCATTTTTTTCATACTACACATGATTTCCTATTGGATTGTGTGATTGTTGGTTGCATTTTTTTAATAAAAGGGGTGACTTATAGAAGTTTCACATTACTATCTTTCATTATCATATATTTTAAATAAGGAAGGGGACTATGATGAAATAATAACATGTAATTAGTGGAATGATGGGGATGGTGGAGACCTAATGGCATCATATCCCCAAGTTCTCTATATTATCCTATGAATAACCATTCCACACATAGTGCAAATAAGAAGTCTAGTGTAGTAAGTGAGCATGACTATTTTATAACATGGTTATGGTGAAGACATAATGCCACCACATCATAGATTATTCTAATTATAGTCAAATTTTAATAAATTATGAATATGAATTGACCATTTTATTTGAAGAGACAAGGTTAGGTAATGTTTGTTATCAAGATTAGTTATAGAATATCCAACACCAAAAATGAAATGGATATGTCACAAAAATAATTGGGACATACCTTATTACATATTATGGTTATCACATGGATCACCCTTTAATATGTTTGTATTTCCTACACAAAACAATAAACCCTTCACTTATTTATGTACATAAAGATCATACCTTCTATCACTCCTTTGCATGAGTCTTGATTACACTCTTGTGCATAAGTCTTACACTAGTTCAAAAAATTTCACACTCAACTCAAAAATATATGAACCATCCTGGTACTTGGTCATAGGCTTACGTTCCTATATCTATCCTTGATTTAGAACATTCATGTGTTATCCTACTCTAACTAATTGGATTTTTAGGTTATATTCTCTAGCCAAGAATCTTGTTAGTTGGACCATTAGTCACCACCAAATTGGAAGCTAAATGGTCATCTAATAAATAAGATAAATAAACTATTAATTATATGTTTTTAATGAAAGATAATTGTAAATAATCTTATATTATTCATGTTTAATATATAACATATACATATATCTTAGGGTTTGATGCCATACATAGTCATAACATAGATAACATGCTTTGTGTATCTATTATTAACACATGATTTATAACACATTGTACCATTTTCCCTATTCTATACTATTGAATATAAGTTGAATTTCCTATAATTAAATAATTCCATTCCATTGAATGTGTTTGGATTTTTCTATATAAATACATCTCTACACACTCACTCTGCTTATACAAACACATTTGCTCCCTACACTCATGGTCCTAGACCCCTTCATGCAAATCATTGGTATTAGAGCTTAATATATCTTTATATTCATGTTCATATAAACATATGAATGTAACTATATAAAGTATGTCTATCAATCAAATCTATTCTAGAATATCTAGAAGAACATCATAGTAAAATTAAGATGGATGACACCCAGAAGTACCCTGAGGTATCCCTAGAGGTTCAAAGGCTTATTTACTATACACTATAGGCAAAACAAACTTCACTTTTTATCTAATTCCATGAGTTGATGATATAAATCAATTTTACACCTATTACACCTCTAAAATATGCTTAATAATGCTTTTGGTACTAACCCTCTTCAAATTATAAGTCAATCCTGACATCCCTCTATTCAAAGTAAATATTATGCCAAAGCATTGGAATTATGGATTTGACAACCCGAGGTGTAATTATAAGTTATTTGTTTCAATGATGATGATAAAATCACCTTTGTGATATTGAATGTGTTTATTTTAGTTGTTCACTAATGGGAGACATGCAATATGTAATGTGTGCAAGAGTGTGTTCTGATTAAATCATAAAAGAATTTTTTTATGCACCAAGGGAGGAATATTATCCTATTTGACACTTTTAATATGAATACATCAAGTTATAACAACTATGTTAGTGTAAGGATTAATTAGTGGAAGACTACACCAATATATTTTATGTCTACTCTACAAATTTATGAGATAACATGAGCAAACAACATAAATTTCTAAATTATATCATCAAACTCACCTTATATCCATGTGAATATGGATTTATTGAATTTTGACAAGTTAGGAAAATTATATTAAAATGATATCAAGATCAAATCCAAGGTAAATATGAATCAACATTTCATGTCTTCATCTAGAACATTTTACAAGGGATAGATCTTGCATAACTCAACATCATAGAATTTTGTACAAAAGTAGAACACTTATCACAAAGGTGAGTATCCTTAAAAGGCTACATATAAATATAATGTTTCTACACCTTATAATTTAGACAAAAGAAATAATAAGTTAGGTGATAAGTGGTATCACTACCATCCCTCATCCACTCATGAATATTCTAAATCTCATGTATACAAATCATTGCTCAAACAATCTACCTCAAGACCCACATCGATGGATAACATTGATCTATATGTATCTCATCTAAGTACTAGCACCACTATGATTAACATATATTAGGAACAAAAACATCTCTTCCACACCAAGTTTTGGGTGAAGGGTAAACCTCTTAATTTCATCATACATAGTGATAGTCATAAGAACATCTTTGTAAAATCCATAGTTCAACACATTTTTACTACCATTATTATGCATTTGAGGCCATATTCTATAGGATGGATTTAGTAGGGGAAATATATAGGTCTAGTGATAATGAACTTTGTAGTATAGATTCAAGTCTATGGAGGACAATATCAATTGTGACATCACACCTCTAGAGGTATATGACATATTATTGGGGATACCATATTTTTATGATGAAGAATCTACATATCAATCTAAGACACAACATTGGATTATTCATTCATAAAATCACTTCTACAGTCTCTTTGAGTTAGTACCCATGACCAGAGTCACCTTTGACTCGACCAATAAATGACATAAACTCATCTTATACATGTATAAGTCTATGTTACTCATGGCTCATCCTGATGCACATGTACTAAATATAAAACACACTCTAATAGCATGCATCACTCTCATAATGTCAAAAAAACAAAATATTGATAAATTACTAATGTAATGTATCTAAGTATTTGTATATATTTAAGGCCTTACAACACACCACATAATAAAACACAAAATTAATTTGGTTCTTATATCCCCACTTCTAAATATCCCCTTATATCACATATTAGTTAGGGAGAATGATGAAATTTGGTGCTAGATGTAAGAGTTCCTTGATCAAGGAAACCTCAAGATTATCTCTTATCCTTGTGGGAGTTATATATATCTCACACCCAAAAAAGTTGGGTCATCTTTAATTCACATATATTAATGTGTATTCAGCAAAATAATGTGAAGAATCTATACCCAATGCCATAAATTGACAACCTTATGTACCATCTCTAAGGTACATAATACTTTACCAATATTGACTTGAATTTAGGTTACCATTAGGTCCTATTCCATCATAAATATGTCTATAAGATATAATTAAATACATGGGAAGGATTTTATGAATGATTGGTCATGTCATTTGGTTTAACCAATGTACCAAACAAAATCATGTACTTGGGATGATCTACTCAATCATTTTCTTAGCTCCTTCATCATCATCTACTTAGATGACATTCTCATATTTAGAAAGACTTGGGAAGAGAATATGGAACATATCACATGCATATTAAACATTTTTAATCCACACAAGTTAAAATCCAACTTAGTAAAGTGCACATTTAGTGCTACACAAATTTATTACTTGGGCTACATCTGTTGATTTAGTTTTTGTTCACATATAATTAATGAATGGAGTAGCCTCTAATATTATAGGATATTTATGAAGGTGAAATACACTCTGGGTTATAATTTATAGGTATGAGTTAAAAAATTAGGTGGTGGAATAGTTGACTGAGCATTCAGGTTGTTAACTAAGTGAGTATGGGTGAGTGTAGCCTAAAATATTCCAAAATACTATTTGAAATGTATGGGTGATAGTCTATGATAAGGTAGGTAGATCTCAAAATAAACTCAAAAAAGGGGAGGTAGAGTAGAAAATAATGTTTTATGGTCAATTAAGGATTAATTCCAAATTATTCTTTACACATATAAGTGTCTTTAAAACCAATGCTTGTAGCTATCAAGTATTTCTTACATGCATCCAAACATAGTGAGGGAGTATGAGGGAAAAAGATATGATAAAATCCAAGATTAATTCCAAATATTTCTATTATTTATAGAAACTATTACACTCCCTTATAACATAATATTATGAATCAAATCAATCAAGTATGTAAATTAGTTGTTACTCACTTTAGATGGCTATATCAAGACAAGACACTTATACACATATAAAGAGATGAAATAATTAAACTTATTAATTAAAATTTATGATATTAGCCAATTTTAAAATAGTTTTTTTGCATCCTAATTATTTAATCAATAAAATAAAAAATCACAATAAATTACATAGAATTGGAGAAGAAACTCATTAACACAGTTGCATGATAATCCAAATATTTCTTCATGTATTGATAAAAATTTTAGCTCCCTTTTAAATAGGAGAATTACAAGTATAAATATATTTGGGTAAGGGGTCACCTCATCCTCTAAATTAATCTAATTACATGTAAAAAACAATAATAAAAAATTATTTAATGTATAGTCTGTATATACACTTTGAAATGGCCAAAATTGTATCTTCTAAGACAAGAAACATATTACAAAATCATGCAACATGTGCATGTTAAAATACTTCACAATTGATGCTTTCATGCATCATGAATATCATATAAATAGAATAAAGTTTCAATTCACATATGCTAACTCTCATACAATAAATATATAATATTAATTAATCCACTAAGGTTTACTTGATGTTAGAGCTTGCATGGCCAAGGAAGTATCACTTGAAATAGATAATGGTGTTGAACTAGAAGTCCTTATTATATCTTATTTATTTTCCTTCAAGTCCAAATAATAATTTTAGTCTTGATAATGCTAATATTTTATTATATCTAAGTTGAGAATGGATAGTTTGTTAACCTATAAAATTTGATGAGTATACATCCATACTCATAATTTGAGGCCCTAAATTCCACTTTAATTATTTGAACCTCTATCACCTTATTCTTTAAAAAAATAATCTCATACTCAATATCCTCCATGATGCATCCTTGAATTCTTTTTCTAAAATTTTAAGTAGTCTTCTGAAGTAACTTATCAAAATTATCCATGTCAATCAACTTCCTTGAAGTGTCCATTGCTTATGACAACTTTAATTCTTTCAAAATTTACATAGCTTATTTCTCTTGTTTTGTCAATTTTAGAATTAAGGATTTCACATTAACTACCCATTAACAATCTTCTTATGTTTTGATAACTACCAAATTGATGGAATTAGTTACCTCAAGTGGAGTCATCAAATCTAAATGGTTAAAAGACTTATTTTTAATGCAAGTTATGAGAAAGTTTAATTTATTTTATACTTCCTTCAAAGAATTAAATAATTTGATAGTCTTAGCCAAATGGGGAGACATTTTACCCTTAATTATACTAATAGTGTCAAGAATATTATAAAACCTAAGAGATACATTTTGCACATCACCCTATATCTCTCTAAGAATATGAACATCTTTTGATACTCTAATACCTAATTTATCTCTTGTTGCATATCCTATCTATCCTAATTGGTGAATCTATGGATTTTAATCAAGACATATGTGTGTTTTTCCAAATAAGACAAAGTATTAATTGTATGGGGACTCCCCAATTATTTGATTCTTTATTTTAGATAAGGAAAAGACGTATTGTTTCTGGTCAAGGATTAGTCCTTGGATAGATTAATCCTATATATTTATTTTCCTGATTATTTGAATGGTCCTTGTAGATTTATCAAAAATAGATCTAATTATGGGAAGTTCATAAATTACCAAATTTAGCATTTGAGCTGGTAGGCACTTAAGTCATTTAACCTTTGTGGAATTATTAGTTCCCCTGTGTTAGTTGCTTACATGGCCTAGATTATTCTTCTTGACAAAATAACCTATTAAGAGAGTATTAAGGCACTTACTTGGAGTGGGTCTGGTAAATATGGGAATATAATCTTCTTCCAATCCAAGTTGTCAGTTTGGGGAATGGGGTGGACAATCTAGGTTATCATTTTATAATCTTTTGTATATGTCATAATGGTATTTTTTTGATTTGTGCTATGATATGGTATGGACAAAACTAGTTAGGTGAGTTGTATAGATGGCTATGCACCCTAGTAATAGTTTAAAACTCATATAGTTTTTTTAGAATGGAATTTCCTATCCCTAGTTCTTTTTATCAAAATTTGGGAAGTATTAGCAATAGGACCTACAATACTTGTTTTAGATGTTTGGGGGTACAAATTTAAAATATTATCTAAATATGGTTTAAAATAATCAAAATAAAGGGTGACAAATACTGTAGGAGGTAAATTAGAAGTAAAAATAAGACTAGGACTAGGGACACCTAATTTTTCCATATCTATTGGTGCCTTATCTTCTAGTTCTTAGAGGATCATACATTTTACCTTTACATGCTATTCCTCCTTATCTTATCTATGTGATTCTCATCTATCCTCAAGTCTCTCTTATGATGTTTCCTCAATATTTGAACTTAGAGGAGTGGCAACTAGTTCAGGAGGCTTCTTGAGAGATCTTTACCTCTTATAAACCTTGATATTTATCCTATAAATTAGAGGAGCAGCTTAGGGAGTAGTAATGGATGAGACATATGCCTCTAAGGTTGATATAACTATACCTTCAGTAGGAAGGATGCAGTGTAAAGAGTCAAAATAGTCAAAATTAATTGGCTCCCCTACTCCTTCAAGGGAACTTGGGAACTTGTTGTAGTAGGGGCCTCCTCCACATCCTCTTCTTATTTTATATTTTCCATGTAATCTTGGCATGAAGTTTGGGAAGGTTACCCTTCTAGATTAATTTATCGGAAGGGTTGAGAGGACAAATAATTAGTTGAATCCCATCCACCTAGAGGTGAAAGTTGAGTTTGATCCTCGGCAATTATAAGTGATGGATCCTTCTGGATTATCCTTATAAGGTCTTATATAAACCCATCCATTTTCATCCTAGTCAAACTTCAACATTATCCCTAGAATTTAGGAAAAATAAATCATGTTCTTAGGGAATGTGCTTATATGGGATGCCTACACTAATGAAATGCTTTTTAATTTTTCCACTTGCATCCCAATCTTGGCGTTGTAGATATACCAATGAGTATAGTTCCATTATACCTCCCACAAAACCAAATTAATTGTTGGTCTAATTAATTTGGCCTAGGATCAAATATCCATGGAAAAGGCCTTTGTGTTTCTTATTCATGTCTTTTTTAATGTTCCACCAGAGTCGATGTGCCATTTCTTGTCATGTCATCTTGTCTAGAATGTATTTGGGAAAACACAAGGGTAATACCTTATTTTAATCAATAATTACTACTATAAAATCAAAAAAAATCTAGTAGTTTTTTCTTGGCCATAATGTATTATTGATGTTATCTAAGATTCAGGCCAGTGGTACTCATGAATGGCCCTCCAAACTTGAATATATACGTTCTTAACAATTTGAAAAATATTTTACATGTAAAATTAGATGTGTAAGAAAGCAAAAAAGTCACATACCCTATTCTTGATGTAATTTGGGGATGGGCTCTAAAGTGATCCATTATGAAAATATACCATGGCCATGAGAGCATCCAACAAGTAAGACATCATAAAGAAGTGACAACCTAGTGACCTCTATCTTTTTTGAAAATTTTCTCCTAAATTTTGACACTAATGATCTCACCCAAAGTAAAGGTCAATTATGATGTTAGTAGTAGTTCTAGTAGTGGCACCCATTCTAGTGGAATATAATGGATGTTGGTGCACTCATACAACATATTCAATAACACCACTACAATGTGAATTACCATTTTGAATTTGGTGATTGGGTCTAGATAAGCATCTTTGAGGCTTACCTTCTCTTCTAGGATTATCCATCTTCTTAAAATCCATCCTCAATTATGTTTCTTTTCTTCCAAAATATGATCCTCATTCTATCATATGTGGCATATGTGAGAGGGAGCTAAAAAATATCTTTTAAAAACACCCTTGGAATGTAATCCATGAATATCCAATTTTTTCTTGATGTATGAATCCATCATATACCTTGCTTATGAAAAAGAAGTCCTAAAGTAGGTCAATATAAGGCATCACTTTAGGCTTTGTAACTATAAAATGTAATTGTTGATGTTTGAGGGGATAAAGTTTACTAATGGATACTTTTATTTATTTGTTAATATTATTTACATGGGTGGGCATAAAATTTATCCATAGCATCACATAAGTCCATTTAATTTTCATAGTTACCATCAAACACAACCATGTCAAGGATTGTATTGGTAAACTCAATCAAATCTTTAATGCAGAACTTGGAAGGTGGTAAATATCCTTTGTATGCTTTGGATGATAAATCCATTTATTATATTTTTATTACTTTATATAATTTTTATGATAGTTTAATTGATATCTTGATGGAAGCAATCCATAATAAAATAGATAAATCTATCGCTCTTAGCTCTATGTAGAATGTAAGTTCACTTAGTTTCTTTGATAATCAAATAAGAGAGATATATATTGATAATTAAATTATATAGATTTAATGATGTTATATTTAATTCTATTTCATGTATCATTAATGTACAATGTCTCTAATATTATTTTACTCATTTAGTTTGAATTTGAAAACTTAATTTAGTGGGTATGCCACATATACTTCCCATGTGTTCATATGATTCCATGTTATCATCCCTAGACAAGTATTACTTGGTCATTAGTTTTTTTTTGATGTAATTTTAGTACACATCATAATATCAAAAGTCAGGTGTTATAGTTTTTGTTAAATTCCATTTGGCCAAATCATGTGATGACATGGATGTGTGAAATGTGAAAACTCACAAAACTCAGACGTCATAACTTTTGTTCAAATACTCATTTTCCATTTTATTTGAACACGTGAAGATAAAAATAAATGAAGGCCAAAAGTATTGATGAATAAAATACAAGATGACTAAAACACATGATAACCAAAACATGTGACAACCAAAACACATGATAACCAAAACTCATGAAGTATGAAATTATGAATTGCCAAAAATCCATGATGTGCAAAAGTTGTGATGACCAAAATTCATAAAGACCAAACTCTATGAAAACAAAAATTCTTGAAGACCAAAATATCTAAAGTGACAAAACTCATGAATTTAAAATAATGTGAAATCAAAAACATGCAAAGACTAAAATACTTAATATTTTTATACTATAATTATCTTGAAAATTTAAAGAAAACCTACATGCATGTAAAAACTCTAAAATCCATTAATAGGTTATTCCAAATAAATCACAAAAAATGGATAAAAACATTTATGCATGTAAAATACAAATTGAATTGACATAGAGTATCGCACTAAATCAAAATTCATCAAAATAAGAATTAATAAATTTTAAACCTAACATATTACTATGTACCCACATGACTACTAATGAAAATGATCTTTAGATTGGAAACTAGGATTTAAACAATAATGGACCCCTATTAAAAAAATTAAGAGGTGGGTGTGTTGGGTAAAATAACATCATTGATCATACATGAATTTTTGTAGATGTAGATAAGATAAAAGTGAACCAATATTGGACTATTACATACAATGTCAAAAAACTGCGAACATTTATTAGGCTTGTTAGCTTCTATCACAAGTGCATCCTTGATTTCTCCCATCTATCTTGGTCTCTAAATTATATAAGATGTAAAAAAAAAGGTTCTATTAGACTCATGTGCAAAAACACACTTTTGAAGCACTCAAGAAATTCCTCTACACAATGCATATTCTCATAGTACTTGAC
>JARHVA010004509.1:247500-387500 GCA_037957365.1 Torreya grandis
CACACACACACACACACACACACACACACACACATATATATATATATATAAATCAAAACTAGGGGTCAATGCCATACATAGTATAAACACAAATAACATGTTTCATGTATCTATTATGTAAAACATGAACTTTATCACATTGTACCATTTTACCTATTCTCTACTACTGAATAAAATTTAGATTTCCTACAAGTAAAGACTATGCTCCATTTAATGTGTTTTGATGTTTATATCTAAATACATCTTTTCACATTCACTCTACACAACCAAACTCGATTGTTTTCTTCACATATAGTCTTATGCCCCACGGTGAGGATCACACTTGATACTATTTTTAGTCTTACATACTAATATCAGATGAAGATACTTAAAATCATTCATCAATTCATTAAATTAGATGGAAACTTGAAATGATGAGGTTTTTCTAATCCTTACCAATAAACATTAATGTGTCATGAAAAGAAAACAAACCATGCCTTCTCACATTTTAATATTTTCCATATTTAAAATTTATTATAGATATGTGACTAGGCCTTTAAATTGTACCATTTTAAACCCTTAATTTATCACTGCTTAAAATTTCTTCATTCACTCATTATCATTATTTGTTCTTGAACTTGATACTTAAACTTCCATGTTGGTATGCATAAGACTAATTCAACTTATTTTAATTATTCTATGTCAATTTTATTTACTTAGTTATAGGGTTTTCGTACCAAACTAAAAAATTATAAGTGTATAAGTAGTTAGTAAGTACAAAACTTGAAATTTGTATACATTTTGCATCTTTCTAAAATAGTCTACATTTTTTTTCTTAAGAAACGTAAAGACATAAAACTAAACCTCTTATTAAATTTTTATAATGGGACTATAAAAATTTGACTATCAAAGAAAAAAAATTGTTTAGCTAAGCTTTAAGGAAAATATAACATCAACAAATAAGGAATGCACATATTGTAGAGTATAATTAGGTTCCCGATATCAACCAAAGCATGTTGGATTCTAATCAAATTATCAAATTATAATCAATTTGAATTTATTCACTAGTACACTCTATCCATTCTCATCAATTTATATTCAATATTCACTTCTCAACAATTATCATCTTAGTAACTCTATGTATTATTGATTGAATAAATTAAAAAAAGGGACCCTGAGCCCTATACCATGTAATTTAGATCATAGATCCTATAACATAGTAAATAGACCTTAAATTTTAAACCAACATATATTAAACCTATTTTTACATCATCCAAATTTAATAAATTTCATATGTTAGATTATTTTTTAATGTTATGCCTAGGTATAAAAATAAATAAATTCGATAATGCATGTGAAAAAATAGGATGAATGAAACTTGTTTACATTATTCCTAGAATATTACACGTTTATTAGATGGATTAATTTTGAAAATGAACCTTAGGTCATACACTTAAACCATAGTGAAAATAGGATTATTAAAACCTATGTGCATTATAATTGTGATGGTTCACATTTAGAGTGGCTGACAACCACTTCTACCTAGGAAATAAATCCAACTTGTGAAATTTATTAGAACTTAGTGCCAAACAAAAACATAGTGTTTATGATTGTTTTTACTAAAATACCATATTGAAAATGTATCCAACTTACACTTGATCTAAATATAAATTTAAATCATTGCAGATATAGTGCATAAAATTTTCATTCATCTTATCTAGTTCACAAGTATTTTTATCATGTAAGACATAATATTGATATTCAAAAGGAATAAAAAAAAAGTTATTAAAGTAGGTGGCCCCACAATATAAACATTAATTAATTTAGGCATAGTGGTTCACATGTATTATTGAATTTATTTTTTATTTAGATTTACACTTCTTGTTCAAAAATAATATAGCATATTAAATTTATTAGATTAGGCACCCACCCATTATCAACAATAACACCAAACACTTTTCATAAGGCCATTATTCTAAATCTATTTAATTTATTTTTCTACATAACTACATCATAACCTGATTGCATGTCATAGTGGATATGTATGGCAACCAATCTCATGGGCACAAGATTAAAAAATATATAGTAAATGGATCATTAAAGCCCATATTTATAAATCTACTAGTTACATGAAATTTATTGCTAACAATAAGAATAAGTTTCATGTTTTTCATACTGTACTAGAATTGTTTTTGAATTATATGATTATTGATTTGAATATTTTGGAAAAAAAAATGGGTATGAATGACAAAGGACACTAATTAAAATAATGAATTATCTTAGATGTTAATCAAGGAAGTACAAAATGACCAAAAATGAGCTAGTAATTAGTGAAAATATGGGGAGGGTGGAGACATAATGGCAACACATCTGTGGGTTCTTCATAGTATTCCATGAAGAATCATTACATGAATACTATAAATATAAAGTCTAATAAATTAAGTGAACATGCCTATTTTATAAAATTTAGGATGGTGGATACATAATGGAACACCATCATGTGGTTATCAAATAATAGTGATCTTTGAGTAAAAACATGAATATGACCTAACCATCTTGTCTGAAGAGACTATATTAGATAATATTTTTGATCAAGATTCATAGTAGAACATCCAAAATTAAAAAGGGAATGGATATGTCACAAAAATAGTTGGGAGATATAATGTTACATGATATTATTAGCATATGGGGCACCCTTACTACTAGCTTAGGTCTTATAAACTACTAGAGTGGGTGGCCACCCACTCTAAATGCAAACCATTACATACATAGTGAAAATAAATGCTAATAAACCTAACACACACTCTAAGAGATTTCATAGGCTGGATTAATTTTAAACATGAGGCTTAAGTATAAAAAAATAAATTCAACAATATGTGTGAACCAATGAACCTAAAATAGTTCACATTTAGATTAGACAACCACCCACTTTAAAAATGATCATAATTTATGAATATTAGTTATTATATGTTAAGAATACATCTGATCTATATTATGCATCTAAAAAAATGAATCCCACTTTTGAATGCTCTTATAGTGGGTGTTCACCCACTATAAATGTAAACCATTGCATTCATAGTGAAAAAAAATTTAAATCAAGCTAACACCCGACAATTTATTAAAATACTTTAATTTTGATAAAGATTTTATATTCAGATGCCACCCACTCAATATACAAAAATATGGCATGTGAGGTATAATGTATCAAGTTTATGAAATAGTGAAATGGCTTACATGTATTATTTAATTAATTTAATTTTATACCTATAAACAAAGCTTTATATTATAAATGAACCCAACTTAGATATGTTCTTAGGTAAGCAAGCATCCACTCTAGATGTGTACCATTAAATGTGTATTATAAACAAGTGTCAATCGACATGTTTGAAATATGCATATAATAGATAACTTATTTAATTAGGTTTTTATTATATCTCAATTGACTATTCAAAATTAATCATAATTTTTAATTCTCTTAGATTGGATGAACACCCACTCTAAATGTGATTCCATTACAACATGTGTCACTTGTTATGTTTGAGATAAGACCTAGGCATTATATTATAAATGAATCCATATTTGGAAAGATACTAGAGTGTGTAAATGTCAAATATGAATGAAAATAAAAGAAGGAATAGTTAAAATAATCACATTCATCTTCATTTAATGATACTTGAAATGACTCAAAAGTTATGTTGAATTTCATTGTTATTAGAATTAACACCCAAGGTTTATTTTTAAAATTCTTCAATTCTATGAAATTTTCTATAATGGGTGATCACCCAATATAAATATGAATCATTCCATGCATAGTGTAAATAAATGTCATTCCACTTATTTTCACTATGCCTCATCTCTAAATGTTAACAAATTTACATATAGTGCCAAAAAGTACCACTTGTCTTATTTATGCTACACATGAAATGGATTACATGTATTTTTTTTCTAAACCTACAACAAATATCTATATTATAAATGAATACATATTGAGTTCAATATATTATAATGCATGGTCACTCACTCTAAGGATTGAAATGTTATAAAATTAGACTGCACATTCATCTACTCTAAGAATTATTGAAAGTTTGATTCATTTTGAATATGAAATTTATATATTAAGCTAAATAAATTTGAAAACACCTAGCCTCCCATTATTATTATTTGTTAGACCCATATTTATAAAATGGAAGATCACCTTTTTTCTATCATAAAATTTTAATCTATTGTTCAATTAATAAAAAATTATTAAATAGATGGACAACCATTCTAAAATGGTTAATGAGTTCAATGTTTTTAGAATGGGTGGCCTCCCTTTGGCCTCCTTTTTTATATTAAAAATTTAATTACAAAATCAAGTGAGAAAAATATTAAATATTATCTTCATTGATCACATGAGGACAAATATTTGAATAAATAATTGAGAATAAAATCATTAGGTACTAAATTCATTGATTATGTGAATCAAAAAAATTAAATTAGAGTTGTTCAATGATCCATTTAAAAACACTAGAAATGGGCAACTACCCATTCTAAACAAATTGGTCAAACCAACCTTTCTAGAATGGTCATCTACCCCTTTTCATATAAAATATTTTATTGTAGAATTAAATTAATTAAATATTATATTCCTTATGTATATAGTTATAAATATCACATAATGAAAAATAAATAAATGCGATGAAAATAAATACAAAATAAATTTATATATATATATATATATATATATATATATATATATATATATATAAAGTCCATTGATTATGTGAATCAAAGAAATTAAATTAGAGTTATTCAATGATCCAAAAAAAAAACACTAAAAATGGGCAACTACCCATTCTGAAAAAAATTGGTTAAACCAACCTTTCTAGAATGGTCATCTACCCCTTTTCATATGAAATAGTTTATTGTAGAATTGAATTAATTAAATGTCATATTACTTATAAATTATAAATACCACATAATGAAAAAAAAAAAGCAATGAAAATATATACAAAATAAATTTAATTTAAACTATATATATACAGGTTTAAAATTATATATCATTTTTCATAAACAAAGTAAAATATTTCAAATCATATAAATATTTAGACCATATATCATTTTAAAAAAATAAATTATTAAAAAAATTTAAAATAATTTAAAGGTTGTCATATTCAATAAACAGAATAGTAAAATATTTTAAAAATATATTGCGGTTGACAAGGTAATAAATTTTTTAAATTGTTTGTTATTATTTTTATTTAATTTTTTATATTGTGTTTATTAAGAGAGAAAAAAATCATGAATAAAAAGAAAAAGAAGTCGTTGATTATTTTGTATTGTATATCCTCTTTCTCAACATACAAAAATTCAAGGTTTTAATAATAATTGGTATTCGATAAAAATGAACAAGGGAAAAAACAAATACTCAAAAAAAAATCAGTCTACAAAGTATAAATACTCATCTAAACATTGAAATCTTTAAAATGTATAAATGAATACATTGAGAAAAGTTAAAACATGTTCATACATATTTTTTTTATCAGTATTCAATTATAAATTAAATTTTTCACTTAAGTTTGTAATATAATAATTATAATATATTAAAAAACAAATTAAAAAAATGAGTCTTATATAGGTGAGCATCTACACAATGAAAAATTTGAGTTAAATTTTTAATATAATAGTTATAAATATAGAAAACATACTAGAAATGAATTTTTAAAAATACTAAAAATGTTATTACATAAATTCCATGTGAATAAGAAGATTTTAAAAAATATCTTCTCAAATGAAAGACCAATACTCAAAATGGTTTCAGATATTGTAAAAATTGTATATCAAACCTATTTAGAGATTTTTTATATCATTGTTATTTTGAATCTCATGTCATTACTATTATTTGTTGCATTTTATAAATGAAAATGCATTTTTATCAGTATTCAAGTATGAATTAAATTTTTCACTTAAGTTTGTAATATAATAATTATAATATAGTAAAAAACAAATTAAAAAAATGAGTCTTACATAGGTAAGCATCTATACAATGAAAATTTTGAGTTAAATTTTTAATAAAATAGTTATAAATATAAAAAACATAATAGAAACGAAATTTTAAAATACTAAAAATGTTATTGCATAAATTCCATGTGAATAAGAAGATTTTAAAAAATATCTTCTCAAATGAAAGACCAATACTGGAAATGGTTTCACATATTGTACAAATTGTATATCAAACCTATTTATAAATGTTTTATATCATTGTTATTTTGAATCTCTTGTCCTGACTATTATTTGTTGCATTTTACAAATGAAAATGCATTTATTTTCCATATAGTTGATACTTCCTCGTAAAAAAAATTAAATTCATTTGAGTGTTATGTATTTACTTCTCTTCTTCCTGTCATTTTTTCCTATTTTGAAAAAAATTAAAAACTCAACCCCATAGATTTGTTTTCAAAAAATATTATTGTCTTGTATAATAAATAAATCACACTCAATTCAAATTATAACATATTCAAAATTTAAATGTGTTATATTAATTGTTATGCTCAAATTAAAATGTTGCATTTTTCAAATTAAAAAAACATAGAGATAACATTTATGGATTGCATTGAAATATGTAGGTAAAATTATTAATGACATATACAGATTTTAAATAGGCCGTATTTGAATTTACCTAGCATTCAAAATACAATATTTTTTAAATTTGAATATGCCACATAGATTTCATAAAAAAATTCAAAACTAATATTTAGTACATAATTGTTTTTTATACCAATACCGAATATTATCTATTATTACTAGAATGTGCTTGTCTTATAAAATTATATGTTATTAATAAAAGTTTAAATAAATTTTCAATATTATTTTAGGCACAAGAGAATAGTCATTTCAATTTGAAATATAATTTATTTGAGTTTTATATTTGTAATTTATTAAAATATTAAATCTTAATAGTTAAATATGTATTATTTTAGTTATATATTTGTAAGTCTCCACTAAACTAGATCTTAATAATCTTTTTAAGGACTTTAATTATAAATATTATTGTATTTTTTATTATTGATGTTTTATTTCTATATTAAATTTTTGAATTAATAATAAACCTATTATTGAGTTATTTCAAAATATTAACATAAATTCATATTATTTTAAATAATTATAATTATTATAGTTTCTAAATATAATTATTTGAAACTTTTTTTTGTTATATTGTAATTTTTATTATTGAATGTAAGAATTAAATGTACATTACTATTAAATGTTAATATGTTTTATTATAATAGTAAACATAAAAAATAATTGTATGATGTTATTATTAAGTATTTTTAATAAAATAAAAGAAATAAATTAATTTGTTTAAAATATTGAAATCAAACTAATATTATTTTAAATAAATGAAAACTATTAGTCTCCTAAAAAACATTTATCTAACAATTATCATAATATTATATTATATGATTTTATATTCAATTTTATAATTATATGTATTCTATTATTAAAATCTTACAATATTGTAAACTATGGTTTTTTTAAATAATTTAAATTTATTGTATGCATACAATAAATTAATATTACTTTCATAGATTTATTTATTAACATTTATTTTTAGTTATGTAATTTTTTTTAATATAATATTATGAGAAATATTAAATATAATGTATTATATTATAATGTTTGATGCTGAATGTAACAATTACTTGAAAAATGTTATAACTTATTATAATTTTTAAATAAAAAATCGTGTGAACTATTATTATAATGTGTTATATCATAATATTTAATATTGAATGTAATAATTACATGACCCATATTTTAAGAGTTTAATTATTATTATTATTTATTATTTATATAAATAAAAAAATTATATTTTTTATATTTTAAGTTTAGATTAGATTAAAACCTCACATTTGACATCTATTGTGGAAACCAACCTTAGACACATTCAGAGCTTTGAGTCTCTTCCTGGTCAAAAATAGCTAACCAAGATTACAAAAAAGACCCCAACCAAAGAAACCACTAGAGGACTTGGTCTCCTCTTGGTTAGAAATAGATAACCAAGAACACCACAAAAACCCATCTAAAATAAGAGAACAATTTTTAATAGATCAGGAACCAATAGAGGTAGATCCAATATTGCATTTGATTGGTGTAATATCTATACCATAAACCATCTTGGGTTATGAGCATAGGTGATCGAAAACCCTTGGGGTTCCTAGGGGACCAAAGATTTGATTTTATTGGATTGAGAACCAACCTAAACACAAAATCAGGTCTAGATTTCTAGGGAACAACTACCACTTTTGACTAATGTGGTAACCAACAACTAAAAAATAAAATAATAAGTGAATCATAACCAAAGTAACAAACTCATAAGGAATTGGTACAAGATCTAATTTTGATAAAAATATCAAAGGCCTAGGACTCATGAATATCTGATTTTGGATGGTTCAAGAATTAAAGGACCAACAAACTAATTTGACTAGATCAAAAGCCAACCTAGACATAGTTGGAGGTCCAAATCTCCATAGTGGGGTCTCCCTCAGGACCCAATACCAATGAATTAAAACAAAAAATGTGGTAAAAATATAAATGCAAATTTTGAAGAAATAATCACCTAAAAAAGCAAACCAATGGATATCCTTTCTTAGCATTGCCTTGGAATAACCAAACTGAGTTTGAGTCATGACAACCATTAGACCATAAGTATAAAGGTGCAAAAAAATTTAATCCATATTATTCCAATTCCTTTTACCACATATTCAAGTGAACTATTCAACCTAAATGAGACTCTGAGGATGTGAGCCTTCCATCCAATAGAAAATAAACTAAAAATCATAAAATTTAGAAAAATATTGCCTACTTTTTCCATTAAACACAAGCAAGTAGATCCTATAAGAACCATTCAAGGGTAGATCTCACATAAGTGTTGTCTAAAATAATGATCAACTAAATACTAATAATTCCAAATGAATGGGTATTGGAATGATGGATCAAATCATCCCCCATAAACCAAAGCATTTCAATCTTAATGGTATAAAAGATCTTCTATTTAGTGAATTATAAGTTAACTCTCTTATTAAAAAATAAAGATTGAATCTTCCTTTGAAAAAAATCTTATGTCTTCTAAAAATATTAGACATAGATAATACACCAAGAATCCTTCCCAACAAATCCCTACCCACATCCATCCAATGTGACACAGGGGATATGGTCTCTAGATCTATTATATCTAGATTAATTCTATTTATACTTTAAAATAAGATATTGACCAATATATTATATTCATAGTCCCCATGTAATAACATTATAATTTGAACCACCTAGATGAGAAATTCACCTCCAATAGTTTTGGTAGATTATTGTAATTTCCTTCTCTATGTTATAATGATCCCTAACACCATGACCACATGTTGGATGAAAATATTTCAAGTATTGAATCCTAATCATAATTTCCTTAGCTTCTACATCAACCCATCTTTGAAATCTAGACTCAATGCCCTTTTTGGACCTTTTGACAAGGAGACACCCCAAAATAGGGTACTCGAACCACTACCAACTAATCCTAAAGTAGGGCTATCATAAACCCTGCTAGTGATGAAATTAAAATAGACACTAATATTTTTGAACAATTCCCAAATAGGGATATACCAACTACCATCCAAGATCACATCAAAAAACCAAAAAACTTCACCATAGTTGACCAAAGAAGGATCAGTCATGGAAGAAGTTCCACTAAAACACTCCTCTGAACCTTCCAACAGATTAAAAAACCTTAAATAAAAAATTTATCAAATAAATGGGACCACTATATAACTAGCATCAAGACTCTTATTAATATTTGAATCATCCTCTTTTTCATCTCTTTCTCCTTGCTCACTCCTCTAACCTTCCTACCCATGACTAGTTTCAAAATTTTGCCTGTTTCCTTCGCTCTACTCTACCAACTATTTACACATGCTTTACTTTTTTGTTAGGTTTGTATAATTTCATAATATATATATTATAATTTTATTTTAATTATTATTAAAATTTAATATTATAAATTTAAAATTTTAATGTAAAAATTACATATACACTATTATACAAATCTATATTTTAGAATTTTTTTATCAATACTAAATGAAAACCATTGTTGTGTGGAATTTCATTATTGTTATACCTAACACGCAAGATTTATAATAAAAAAATTAATCCATCTTTCAAAATATATTTGAGTAGACATCTAACCAGTCTAAATGATATTTATTTTAGGAATAACAAAAGTAATACTACACATATTATTTTAATGATCCTTGAAAATACTTACATGTTATGTAAAATTACTAAGTTTTTATATCTAGGTTTTTTAATCAAAATGAATTCAAACTAAAAATGTTCATATAATGGGTGGTTTCACACTATAAATGTGGGTCATTATAGGTATACTTCAAACAAGTGGCACTTACACATATTGTTCAATTTATTTGACGTTATAACTAAGACCCAAGATATATTTTATAAGTGAATTCATCATGAAAATATTCTTATAGTGGTTGGCCACCCAATCTAAAATGTGAACTGATTTATGAATGATTAAAAAATATCACTCTTTTTATTTGGACAATACCTAAATTATATTACATGTATTATTGAATTTAGTTATTTTTATACACATCACCTTAATTTCATATTTAAAATGAATCCATATTGAGAAAACTTTATTTTCTAAATGTATTCTCACTATAACTAAAATAACATAGATCTATTTTTGTATTATTTATTGTTAGATCTTGGTTTCCTATTCAAAATGAATCGATCATGAAAAATATTTTAGAGTGGGTGGCTATGATATCCAAATTCAAAACATTATAGTCATAGTAAAATAAATGTCCATCAAACTATTTTTAATATGCTTGTATAGTAACAACTTCTTCATTTTATTTTTTGTTAGATTTTTTATTTTTATTGAAAATGAATCGATATAAATAAATATATTAAAGTGGATGGATATCCATTATAAATTTTAACAATTTTAGGTACATTACAAGCAAGGGTTATTCTTCATATTTTCACTATGTCTGATGGCTTACATATGTTGTTGATTTCATTTTTTTATATAACACCTTATCTTTATTTTAAAATGGAATCCATCCTTAGATATATATATATATATATATTTGAGTGGTGGCCAACCACTCTATATATGAACCATTATTATCATGGCAAAAAGAGTGTCAATAGTCTTATTAAAGAATATAGATCATTCATCCAATATGATAATTTAGTTGGTAGACCTGGTTTGTTTTCATCCATCATCCTTAATTAATTATTTTATTCACATCTATTGTTGGATTTATTTATTATTGGACCAAATGAATTTTTTATATATATTTGATTTAGTTATTTAATTTATTTAGACATAAATGTATGATATATGTTTCATATAATAATTTTATTTTATATAGTTTAAAATTGAAATATATTTATTACAATGAGATAATTTATGTCAATAATTATTACAAATTATTATTATTGTTTGTTTTATTTAAATTTTAGTTAATTATTTCATAATAGGAAAAATGGATTTGATTGAGCACACCTCATATAGAGATATTACATTTATATGGTTTCATTAACTAGGAAAGAATAGATGAAGAATGGTTCATTGAGATTTACTATCTAGATAACTACCATAATGATTTTTTGTTATTTAATTTAATATCAAGGGAATATGAATCTATTATAATTGTATTTGATATGATTTGTGTTTCTTATCATTTAATTTTATTTCAATTAGAATATACAAATAACTCTAATGACTCATGTCAAGTCATTCAAATGAATTTAGAGGTGACATTGTATATTAAAGGTGGAATGGTTCATTTATCTAAACACCAAAGGATTATTCAATATATTTATATTTTGACAAATGTGGTGTATAAAATAGTAAATATATTTTCAATGGGATTATGATTATATTAAAAAAAAAACTTGTTAGTATGGATTTAATTCATACGTTCATCACCACTTAAATATGGATAAGAAATTTGGTAAAATAAAATATCATTAAAAGATGTTTAATTTTATGAGGAAAAATTTGTCCATATTATAAAAAAATCCTTCAATATCATAATTCTATGAATTATAATACTCAACATGGGAAAAGACTACTTTAAAACATGCTAAAAAAGAATTTAAAAATAATGAATCTTCAATATCTTAGGAGATTCAACTATTTTTTTTAATGAAAAATATTTCAAGATTGGAATTTAGTGATGTCACTAGCACCTTATAAATATTAGTACCAATATCTTGATGGAGATAATGCTGATAAATTGGTTATATCAATGTTATGTAACCCAATGCTTACTGAAAAGGATACAATATTGTTTCCTTTCAAGAAAAAAATTTGAAATCATGAATGTAGAGTTTGAGAAATAATTTCAAGATCTAAAATTGATTTTTACATTATTAAAGGACAAATAACATTGAATCATAGAATACTATCTTGGTAAAACATAGTTTTATGTCTATACATGATAGAAGCAAACAAAGGACTACTTGTATTCTATCACCAAGGCCATGAAAATAAATAATAAACATTTGTAAATAATAGTACATGGAAAATATGATATGGGTTCACAATAAACTTATTGTCTAGTTATATAAAGTTAGATCAACTTGGATCATAGAGAGGAGACCATAAATATTTGATATCAGACCTGAAAAGAGAGAATATTAGAAAGTATTTAATCTTTTTTATTAAATTTAAATATCATTAGGAAATTTATTTTAGATACATTACTAACCCTCTATCTTCATGCTGTGAAATAGTTCTTTGAAAAATAGATCTTGAATATTTTGAAAAATAAAAACTATAAAACATAAATGATATGTTTTTCATTTCTCTTCCTATCAAATGATATAGAGGAAAATGGATATTATATTTTTATATCTATAAAAATGGTGGGATTACAATTTGTAAAAAAAAAAAAATTGATCTAGATTTGAAGCTAAATTTACTTGATATTATAATAATAATTTTTGTAGAGGAACAAAGGGTATGTCTACATAAGGTCTATCCATAATTTTAGATAAAATTATAAACAATGAAGTTTCACTATGAACATACATTAACCATGGTATTAAGGCATACAATTAAGTTATTATTCTAAAATAATAAGAGAAAATATAACTTTAAGGGATAAAACTCTAGTTTATTTCAAACCATGAATGCCAAAATAATTTGGTTTAATAGGGTGCACTTCATTCGATGCCATGGAAAAGTTTGATATTAGTGAACTCCACTTTTTTCAAAAATTTTAGGCTTTTTGATATTGGAAGGAAAACACAATATAAAAACAACTATGGTAGGGAAGAGGAGTCAAAAAAATATATGAAGAAACAACAATGTTAGAGGATGCTAAAACTCTTTTAAAAGTCTATATAGTATCTTTCTTTAGTATCACATAAATGAGGGATAAAGATACACATGAGTTTGCATTCCAAAGTTATTTTCCATTTCAAATTATTACAACTTTTAAAATATTAAAATAACATTTTCCTCCCATTAGTCCATAAGTTTTTATTGCTAATTTTTTATTATGTTGTAATAAAAATTAAATAAAATCACATTTTTTAGTCTAATAGTTTGTGTTTTATATTTCTTATCCTCATTTTGTAAGCACACTTATTTAATTTATTTGTTTGCACATTATAGACACCTTAATTATGTCATCCTAATTTTTTCATCAATACATCCTAATTATATTTCACTAACACCACCACGTTAATTAATTAACACCATTTAATCCTAATACATCACTCCATGGATAAATATCTAATTAATAATTATGTAATTAATTCATCACTAATTACATGAACATATAATTAATTAAAAATAAATAAATAAATATCTTCAACCATATAAGACTCCATTTTTAGTCCTCATAAAAAATAACTCACACCCACTCATCACTCCATACAATCAATTAACTCCTTGGTTTATGCTTGCACATCCAAAAAGTAAATAGATCAAGTTAATAAACAAATTAATCAAATTAGTTTTAAATAAAATCAAGGTATGAAAAATTTAGATCAAGTGACTTAATCTCATCCATATAAATTCAAATTTTCTAAATAAATCAAGTTAATCATTCATCCTTCCATCCAAAAACATATAAATTTAGCCTTCATTATTAATTCTCACATCTCTCACAATTGGATAAACATTTTCATCCAAACTAATCTTGGAAAAATATGGAAAATATTTATAATATTTAGTATAAATAAATCAATATTCATAGGTATATGCTACTATAATCTTGTATGGTCCTTTGAGTAACTACAATCCATTAAATCATGAGTAAGGAAGATATTCACTTGGTTAGTGAAGGTATTATTTCTCTCTCTCCTTGGTCAATTTGATATTCCATTTGATTTATAATTAGGAACTAGTTTTTTTAATATTTCTTTTAAGATCTAAATTTCACATATAAATTTTCTAGCATACCTAGTGGGACTTCATTTTTCTAATTATATTTTGGGTTTCTAAGAGGCCTATTGATTATTATTACGATTATGATTTTTTTATTTAATTGGGTAAAAATTATAGGTTTTACAAGGATCCTATAACTAGGTTGAATGAATATAAAATCAAGTTATCAATGAGAAAAAATGACAAGCAAACAAGTCTTTTAGAGTAGCCGATGAAATAAAGGGTCTTCTAAATATCTTTCCCAAAAACACCCATTAACATATGCCAAATTTCTACCCCAGAACAAGCCAAAAATAAACAATAGATAGGGACAAAGTTTAAGTATAAGAATTTTCATAGTCTTTATAATTCATGATGTGGTCATTATTGTAAGATATATATCTTACTTAGTTTTTTTATTTCTTCATCTATTTGCAAGTTCACTTACTTAGACCTCCTTTCTTGTCCTACTCTTTCTTATTTTTTCATGTGAGTTTGGGCTAGGGTTTGGCTGTATAGTATTTAGGCCTTCCATATTTATTACACTTTGTGCTACTTAATCCACTCTTCATTTGCTTATGGCTCTTAGTAGGGTAGTGGTAGGTACAAATGCTTCCATCACTCCTTTATCCTTCATGAGAGACATAATTTTTTCTTAGTTAATTTTAGGGTTGATCCCCCTTTTCCTAATAGACTCCCAATCTTTTTTATATATCTTTGTATCTCTCTTAAAAACATTCTATTATTACATACTTTTGATTATAAAACTTTCCTAGTTATCTAACTTATCCCCAAGATCTATAAGTTTTAGGTTAAATTTTAAGTGAAGACCAAAGGTGTCTTTACTCTCACTTTTCTACCTCAAGTCCTTTAGGGAAGACAAATAATTATTCCTAATATCCTCCTCTATGTTATTAACCCCTTTCCCATTTGAGATATTTGGAATTTGGTCTTTACATTTTCTAGATCTTGACTTGGGTATAATCTTTAATGGGTGGGAGATCTCAGACTAAACCTTATTCCATAAATGTTCAAAAGATTCTTGATATTCCTCTATAAATTATTAAATATGTCTAGGGTCCTCCTAATAATCCTCAAGCATCTCATTTTCCCCTGAGTTCACTCATTTCCCCCTCAAAGAATTCCCTCTCTTTGAAATGAGGAAGATTAAGTCATAGTGAATGAGATTACTATAGGTATTTGATTTGAATCCATTCACTATTATTTCAAGAGATTTTAATATGACGTAAAGAAGGATAATTTTATATCATTTGAAGTGAATCAAAAGAATAAAATTATGGGAGAATATGACATGGAATTTACCTTCCAACATAATATATTTCATAATTTTCAAGCATATGTCTAGCTAATCCTTTGGTAGGTTTGTCCTTGGAAACCCCTTCTTATCAATGATGATATCCTCATATGAGTTTAATAACTTCCTCAAAAACCCCTTATCTTATTTATCCTTGAAATATTTGGTCCCCTTGTAGATTATGCCAGTGACCTCCCTAATTAATTCTCCATATATTTTCATCTTTATCCCCCTCATTTGTACCTTCATGTGATGCTAGATTTTGGAAAAGTATGTTGGCACATCTTCATCACATCCCACAATTTTGGCCATTAATTATGCCAAACCATCCTTTACTAATTTTCACCAATTTTTTTTATTTTCCTTTGTTTGACCATAGTATATTAGCTCATTTATGTCCCTATCCCCACCTATTACCACTTTCTTCCTCTTTTTCTTACTCTTGATCTAGACCAATGTAACCAATGTCTTCACCTTCTTAATTCATGCTATCTAAGTTATGAATTAATATAGATGTCATGCCACACCTTAATCCCACACTTTACCCTTTCCTCACAATTATGGATTGGGCCTTTGTAATTTGTAATTATTATTAGCAGTCTAATCCTTTAGAGTTATACTCTCTATGAGGACACCCTCTCCTTAGACATGATGATGGTAATGATATTATTATTAATTAGGTTCATAATCTAGGCTTGAAAATAGTTAACCTTATGCCACACCTCAAAACTCTTGATATGGACCCATAAATTGGCCATTCCATCAACCACCTTGTTACCCTCCCTATACACATGTCTATGGAGACTTATTTGCATATTTTTAATAACTTATAAATTTATTTAACTTATTATTTAATAGACTAGGAGGATCAATAATTTATATATAGGGCATTGAGAAATTTTAGGGAGTCCCATTCGACTATAAATTTAATTATTATACCAAGATACACCACCAATTTAATGCCCTAGAGAGTTGCCCATACCTCAACCACATCATTAATTTGAGATCCCATGGACCTTGTATAAGCAATAATTACTCCCCCTGATGAGTCGTAAATAACACCCCTTACCATCCCAACTCTTTAATTACTATTATGAATGATTTGATTCATTTTTATTTTAATCTTACCAACATTTTGACCCTTTGTTCATAATTTTTTCTTTTTTTCAAGATTTCATTTTTCTATGTAATAACATCTCTTTTTTGTGCATTCATATTTTTGCACTATAAAGTGGTGTTTCTACACTTAAAAGTGGATTTTGTTTTAAATTTACGTGTTTTCCTCTAGTTTTTGGCATTTATAAAACATGTTATTGCATTATTATCATTGTGTGGGGTTTCTACACTCCTAAGTGGTATTTATATATTGTGTTTTTGCACTGTATAATGGTGTTTATACACTGTGTGGTATTTCTTCACCCCAGAGTGAAATTAATATAATGTGTGGAATCTATACACCCTAGATTAAAATTTCTATAAGGTGTGGCACTTTTCATTCTAGATTGGCATTTTTTGCACTACTGACATTTTTGTTTTTGATAGTGGTGTTTTTGAATTAGGTTATGGCATTTTTAACTTTTGAAGCACATTTTTAAATTTTACATTTTTTGTATCTCTTATTTTATAACATGCATAATTTATATTTTTATTTTAAATCACACTAACTCTTTTTTGTAGTAAATAGCATGTTAATAATCCATAAATATCTAAAACTACTAACACTTTCATATGAAACTATGTTGAAAGAATACTTATAAAGTAAACACATGAATTAGTTAATATTTTGTTTTGTTTTTTTAGTTATTTTTTTGTGTGTGGTATAATATATGTATTCTTTTTTATTTTGATTTAAGGTAATATTGAGAATTATAAATGATTTAGATCACTTGTGTATCTATAGGTCAACCAACATATGTTATTTCCTTGTGTCGTAAGGTGATCTTGGAAAGGAGAAATGGTTTGACCTTTATTTTATTGTTAATGGGTTTGGGGAGTTAGATTTCATCACCAATAACTAGCTAGAGTCTGTGTACCTTTTTAATATAAATATTCATTAGAGTAGTTGTCATTATTGGCTAAATGAAAATTTAGTTTTACTTAGTTTCTATAAAGTGGTGTGGTTAACCACCAATACTCAAGCCTTATAAATCACCCTTGTATCACAAATTTTTTCTTCACATAATGCAAGTTATATTGAGTACTCCCTTAGAGATCTTGTATAAACCTAGCTTAAGATCCATCTAGTCATAATTGTGTAGTGGTGTTAGGAAAATAGTATTCCCTAATATTATCCTCATTGTACTCTTGAGGTATATTTATGGGCCACTATATGGTTGTACACCTACTTGAGTGGAATAAGATGTTATTATGTGTAAGTTATTATTTTTCCCTTGTGTAAAACTAATATAAAAATAAATTCCAAACAAATCAAATGTCACTTAAGACAAGATACCAATCTAGACAAAATGTAGATTTCAATGACCTTTTTGATTCAAATATATTCGTTGGTGAACCTTTCAACCAAGGCCTCACTCATGATGATGATAATGATAGATTTTATAATGAAATTAAATATTTTTATAACACCAATGATTTTTTTAAAAGAGAATAAGGTAGAGCCTAGGTAGATCAATTCTTATTTGAAAATAAAGATGACATACTTGTCAAACTTATAGAAATATGAGCCAAAAATATATAAAATTTTAATCATTAAAACCTATATAAAATAACAATCTAAAATGATCAAATCCACACAAACCAAGAACATGCTACTTATAGCATGATCCTATTAACCAAAAAAAAAATCAAATTTAGAATTGAGTAGTTAGAAACCCAAATCCAAATGTTTCAAGTGTCAACATTACCAAGGGAAAAATAGTTTCAAAATATCAAAATCCTTAATACCAAAATTATATTATGTTTTAACAAATTCCACAATTAAGTCAATAGTTGTAAAAATTACCCTTCCATAAAATTCCTTCAACATCAAAACCTTAAAAGATAAATCAATAATCTAACAATCAATAATCCAATACTAATAAGTAACCAAAAAATTATCATAACCCCATCATCACCACTCGAGGGTACATCATTTTCCAAATAAAGGAGATTTATGAAGGATTATCTCTATGTAATATAGTAAGAAACCCATAATCAAAACAAAAAATACAAATTTGAGGAACTGGGCTCATATCCCTTTGATAGAGAAATACTATGATTACCCTTTACCTCTTACTTTTAAATAACCAAATTTTAATAACAAAAGGGAAAGGTTGATCAAATATAATGTGAATAATACTTATTCATGTATTTACAATAGGTTGTATATAATGTAAATTACTTAATTAGATTAATCTATTGAAGCTTAGGGAGCCAAGCTTTGCAATGGTTTTTACATCTTCTTAAGGGATCCATCAAAACATTTTTAGATATATCTAAAATATTTTTCAAAAATTTATATTTAATATTTAAACATGAAATTAAAATTATGGACTTATGTAACACCAAAAAAATAAATTGATAAAGCTTATCTTCATTAATATAAAGATGGAGAAGCTTATCTAGTAGATTCCCTCGGTCAATCCTAGAGGAATAGTTGGTTAGTATCTTCATTTGAAATATTAAATAAGAAATGTACTTTCACATAAAATTTAACTATGATAATACCTTCTATGATAAGATGAAAAAAAGATTTTAGATTGATAATCCATTATCACTAATATTTGGTGAAACTTTTATCAATAAGGAACATCACAATAACAAAAATTCCAAATTCCTTAATAAAAAAATGTTGTTGTTAACATATTTACTGATTAAAAATACCTTTATACAGTCCAAATTACTTCCAACATTACAAATCCTAGGAGTCTTCCTAAATAGGAGATCGAAATATGCCATTATATTCATTTAGGGGATCCTTAGAAGTTAAATTTTATTGATTGGTCATTACAAATATGATAATTTTTGAACAACTATTCATTTTGATGAAATCAAACCAAAAACCACATGTTATTAAGATAATTAATATTGTGACTTAACAAAAATAAAATGACATTCAACCAATTTACCAATTTATGCATGAAGCTAAAAAATTATGTTCAATATTTGATTGATAGAGGAGATATATAAATTAAAGGAGATGCATCCACATTAAATAATTAACATTTGGGAATATACAAACACTTATTTCCAAAATATGATCAAGCTCATCCATAACCAAATTAATGTCAAAAAAACCAAACCAATAATGTCAATTATAAAAAATCCATCCATTATTTTTATATAGTTGTTGGTCATATTAATCATATAATCAATCATGTCACAACCATTAAAGTCAAACCTATATTGTGTTGTCACAATTAAGCACAAAAAAATCATTGTCAAATGACGTCCTCTACTTACCCATAAAATATAATACAACGTTATCAAAATAATTTATAAAACCACTACATAAATAGCCAGCCTAGATATTATCAAAAAATCCACTATTTATAAGGATTTCTTGTACATAGTGCTTCAAGAGCCAAGATTTCCCAATGACATTGATGTATCCCAATTTCAATCACTCATTGGAAACCTATCTTCTAGTCATCAAATCATATTTGACCAACATTAAAATCTTCCCATTGACCCATAAAATAATATTCCTTTTTATATTGAGGCCTTCATCACAAAAGATAAAGTGGAAAGTTGGTTATAGACTATGGATCAAGCTTGAATATTTTCACTTTGAAATTAATCAAACATCTTGGTTTCTCTAAATAAACATTGAATCCAAATACCATCACCATCAAAGTGTATGATAATGTTTAAAATTAATCAATGTGTAGTGTGTGTGTGTGTGTGTGTGTGTGTGTGTGTGTGTGTGTGTGTGTGTGTGTGTGTGTGTGTGTGTGTGTGTGTGTGTGTGTATCTATGTATGTATGTATGTATGTATGTATGTATTTATGTATTTATATATATATATATGTATGTATGTATGTATGTATATTATTATCATGGTTGGAGATATCACACAACAAAAATTTATCCATGTAATTAATTTTGACCTTTGTTAAAACATCCTCCTCAGTCAATCATAAATTCATGCTATGCAATCCATCCCATCCACCTTTCATCAATACATCAAATTTTTGTATTTAGACATGGAAGTGATTTTCCCTAGTGATCCTCAACATTTAAAATATTCAAAATGTTAGATAACTATTATCATCAAACAATTTTTTCCCATAACCTAAAATGCTTCAGTAATGGATGGATCCATAGTCCTAAAACTGTTAAATCATTCAACATACATACACATAAATAAACTCCCATCTACATGAAATACCATATATTATAAACCCCATTTCAAGATCCAAGATAGTTTCCATGTGGTTAAAATACTCATTTATCTTCAAAGTCATGGTAAGCCTAACATGAACAAGAAGATAGAACCAATCTCATATCAGTTTGACATAACTAATTTTACTAACTCAAGTTTTATTTCAAATGAAAAAATTGAAATCTCTAATGACTTTGGGATATATTATGATGGCTTATCAACTTTTTTTCAAAGTGGTGAGTATCCTATATTAAGAAAGACTTGTAAAATACAAAATAAAAGGACTGGGTATTCATGAACCAAGGATCTGAGAACTTATATGCATTTGCACAAATAAAGAATCTTGGGGTATCATATACAAACCCCTTAGTGATTAATATGGGTATGTTAATGACACTTATAATATATATAAGGAATATTATTAAAAAATTTAAATACATTCCTCTCATAGTATCTATTAATATATATCTAACACTAATGTTTTCAATGACACTATTTTCCTCACCATCAACCATGACTTCTAATACCTTGAACTTATTGACTAGGACCAACAAGATCAGATACCAATAGATTTATTTAAAAATTAACCTATTGAATAAATCATGGAATTTGAGATAGAATCCCATTATGGGATCACAAGATAGGTTTTCAAATCAACCTAAACACATCAACATATTTTGGAGAGTAGGAAAAGTTCCTTAGTCAAACTAAATTTAAATATTAAAAAAAACTAAAACTAAAACATTTAAGTCCCATAGTGAAAATTATTTGAGGTGTTATTAGATAAAAAAATTAAAATAAATAAAATAAACATGATTCTACTGGTGAAAAACTTTATAAAGAACTAATAGATGAGGAACCTAACCTTTACCCTATGGTTGGACAATTATAAGATAAATCTAAATTAATTGTTAAGGAAATTATTTATGTAAATATTGGACTAGAAGAGGATCTTAATATCATTAAAATTAAATCTAATCTTATTCTTGAGTAAGAGGAAATTTTGGTTGCCCTCCTACAATAATGTTTGGACATTTTTTCTTGGTCATATGTTAATATTCTTAGATTGGATCCATCCCTTAGGGTGCACCACCTTGTTGTACATGAATATGTCATAATAGGTTTTTTTAACTAATAAATATACACCCTAAATTGGATCTTATCATTAAATAATAAGACAAAAAATATCTTGGATGTCTAGTTTTTATTTTTTCTTTTTGAAAACCTATGACACTATATGCCCAAAAATAAATCAAAACTTATTGCCAAAGCTAATCCTGTAAAGTATCTTCTATCACAATCAGATCTTATAGGTAGAATGGAAAAAGGGTTAATGTTTTTCATTGAGTTTGACATTTAGTATGTAAACCAGAGATCTATAAAGGGATAGGTTCTTGTAGATCATTTGGTATAAGAACCACTATCAAATAATCAAAATTTGATCATTAGGTTTCTTAATAAATCAATTTAATATTTTTATTAATAACTTAAAAGGAAAAATTACTTTAATGGAACCTTCACCACTCATGACTTGAGGGAAAACATATTTTTCCTTACACCTTAGGGTGGTCTCATTACCAAATCATTTATAATTGAGTTTCCATGCACCAATAACATCATTGAGTAGAATGAACTCATCTCAAGCCTCAAATCAACAAAATTTTTGAACATTCAACACTTATTAGTTTATGGTGACTCATAAATAATCATATAATAATCCAACATTGAGTACTAATCCAAATATTAAAAACTCATTCTATACTAAATAATGGTTGGTAGTTTAAATAAATACTTTGAGTAAATAAACTTTTAAAAAGTCCCTCATTAAATAAATAAATCTCTAGATGCCATGGATACCATTGGTTCTCTCCTTAAGATGCAAAAGGATAACAAAAAATATCAATTTTTGGTTAAACAACTAATGATCCAAGGATATGATGCTCCAAGATATGATGACATTTAATCTTACCTCCATAACCACATCCTCCTTTATATTTAACATACTAAAATAAAATCATTTTCCAATTTTCCTCCTACTTCACCCTCTTTGGAAGTAACCTATATTATATGAGATATGATGATACCTTGTTAAGATGTTAAAATTTTGAAGAATTTAACTTATCAATCAAGTAATTTCATGATGGAATATAGGGAGTGCACACCACTAGCATGGTTTTTGTAAATAAATAAATTAGAATAGGATACCACTATCCTCCCATAGAAAAATAAACTTTTTGTTTTGTCATAAAATATATATCTTATTAAAATCATGGATACCTCATCAATGCACCTTCCCTTACATTGTATCCAATCATAAATATGGGGACCTTATCTACTTTTTGGATTTATATCATTGGGAAGATAAATCCCTCTTCTTATGATTCCCAAAAACACATAATCACATTAAATATTTACTTTACCAAATGGGTAGGATCCATCCACCACACATTCTTAACTAAAAAACAAATATCCAAGTTCATCCTTAAACACCTTATTTGTCATTATGGTATCCCTTCAACCATCATTATTAACAATGGTAAGTCCTTTAAAAATAAATTCAAATCCCTCTATTACCAATTCTAAATTAATAATTAGTGGTTCATACTCTATTATCCCCAAGGTAATGGCCAAGCTGAAACATCCAACAAAAACATTATCAAAATAATAAATAATATTGTCAATGACATTTTTCAAGATTAACATCTTCAACTCTATCCTTTCTTATGGGATTACCATACCAATGTCTACAAACCCATAGAGGTAACACCGTATTCCATTTTATTTAGAGTTGAAGTCATCTTACCCATTGAGATTGAATTACTCTATTTTTTATCTCCCTACAAGTTCTAATCAATGATGATGAATATAAATCTATGAAGATTCATGAGTTATAAATTAGTGACAAAAAATTTTGAATGTGCTAGATCATTTGAAAACATATAAAAAATATACACTTATAAACTAAAACAAGCATATAAAATCCAAATAATTTGAAATCACTAACTCATCCTAAAATAAAATGAAAGAAACACAACTTAACACCATTAAAATAAATGAAATTTTGAACTCAATTGGTTAGGTCCCTATGCCAATGTTGCCAAATTTTGGTTAGGAGCATATAAGTTGGCCACACATTATGGAAATGAGATTGATGAACCCATGAAAATAATGCATATCAATTTATTTTATACTTAAAGTATTTAATGTTTCTTTAAAACAATATATAAATAAATAAATGAATAAAAAATGTTTTATAGCACCTTTGGCAAGTACCATGATGAAAACCAAATTCTAACATCATGCGTAAATATTATATCTATTAGTTCCCTACACTTGGTATTAGGCCCACTCCATTAAACCATAGACATCATAAACCATCCTTATCATTGTACCATCATTAACATCCTTATTCCTTATTTTGATCTTGATAAACACATGGATCAAATCTTGAGACATGTTTTGGAAATATCTTTGTATTTAATATCTTCTTCATAGCACACTGCAATGTAGTGTTAAAATTGCTTGTGGATGATTGGGAATTGGTTCATCCTATCTCGAATATCTCTAACATTATATCCACTACCAAATCCATCCCCAATTCTATAACTATATTCCCATTTATTTGTAATATCATCATTAGTAAAAAAATCCATAAAATTTAAAAAAATAGAAAGATAAAAACCCAAAAAACTATTTTTCTTGTCCTTAGTCCTATTAAAATCCTTGTTCAAATTTAAAAAAATCATTTAAAATTTATTGGAATATATAATTACCAATCCAACACCCTCACATACATCATTTTTTAAGGAAAAAACAAATCTATTATTAGCATCATCACTAAATATTATGTTTTTAACTTAATAAAGGGCATTAACATAATATAATTTTTTATTTGTGTGTTCTTCTTAATCACTTGTTATTATTAATTTTTTGTTTGTTTTCTTATTTTTTTTCATGTATGTCAATCCTACTATATATTAAAACAATTTCATCATGCTTATCTATATCATGTTATATCCTATCGTATGCTCCCTTGCTCTCACCCCCACCCCTCTATTTTCTCCCTAATTATTCCAATTTAACCCATATTATCATTTAGAGACCCCGTTTATGACTTTAAACCCTAAAAATGTTAACAATGTGGCATATCCCTACCAAAAATACAACCAGGGGAAACTTTGTGCACCAGTCTTTTTTCCCACATTTTTTGAAAAGTTATCATTTTTTAGTCTCAACACTCTTTCAAAGAGGGGCATATGTAGACACCATATTTTTTCACCTTGATTATACCATCAATCCATCCTAACTAGTTCATATTAACAACTCCATATTAATTAATTAAGAATATTTAATCACACTGTATCACTCTATGGATAATTAATTAATTACTTATTATCAACTAGTTTCCTGCATACATAATTAAATAAATAAATATCCTCACCCATGTAAAAATCCATGTTCACTCATCAAAAATCAATATTATCCACTCATCAATCCATTAAATTAGTTAAATCCTTAATTTATGTTTATAAATCCACAAAGTAAATAAATTAAAAATTAATCAAATCAAAATTTAAAAAAATCAAACAATACAAATCAATTTTAAACAATTAGTCCTACACTTATATGATTATTTATTAAAATTTATTAACCCACTATAATCAATGATATCCATAAATGATGAAATAGACATAGACACGACTTCAAACCTATGAAAAACAAGTGTCTCTATTGAATAACATGATGACATGATTATAGAATTAGACGATCATAAATATGTTATGCAATTAGTGGTGATGGAGACAATAGGTACACCAAATCAAACACCATAAATTTACACTTTTGGCTCCCAATCACATATTATGAAATAATTACCACTTGATAATTTTTTTTTACTTTATTATTGTAGTTAGTTCTATTTTTATACATGTAGTTGAGGAATACATTTATATAAATTTTAATATGAGGCTTAAATATAATAAAATTTGATTATTATATTTATTTTTTCTATCAAATCTCAATGTTATTATTTCCTATAGTTCCTCCCAAAAAACACTTATTTGTTCTTGATTTAGATGTATTACTAATAAAAAAATATAGTTAGAAAAAATAAAAAAACATTAAAAATAAACAATGACCAATATTAACCAATAGGAATGGTGGCCAAATTTATAACTATTACATTTGCACAATTTTGACTTGTATTTTGAACTTTATCTGATATAAATAAAAACATATAAATTTTTTTTGTAAAATTACTACAATAAGCTAAAGTGGAGGAGTGTCTTCTATTTTGTTAGGGTGTATATCATTTATTAATAATTGGGATACATTTTGGGTAGATGCTAGATTTCCTTATAACACTGAAAACACTATTATAGTCAATCATGTCAATAATGGTGTTCCTAAAGATAATGTTTTTAATGGAAAAAGGTCACTCAAGGCCAAGAATTCAAAATGGGCTAATGTCTGATGAAAACATTATTCACACAAGTAGCCTTAATTAGGAATGAATAAGATGTGAGAAAATATCTAAAGCATTGTAGCCTCTCTATTGAGTGTTATGCTCCTACAAGTAATTATTAAGGTTTTATGACATATCATAGATAGATTAAATTTGTGATATTCAATTAATCATAATATATTTATTTTAAAATTTATTTGATATGCTTGTTTACTCTATTAAATATTAAATTTATACTTCCATTTTTTACCTCTCTGACAAAAATGATAATTTATGCATCTATAAATAGAATTTTAGTTAAAAGTTATATATTTTCTTAATTAATTTACTATTTGCATGCAATGCTAACACATCTATGCCTAGATGTTAATTAATAATTGGGTATTTTTCCAAATTGATTCATTACTATTGTCTTTAATGTTAACCTCCATTTTGATATTTTCATTATATGTATGTGAATATTGAATATCTAATTGATAATTAGATATTTTCATTCATAATAATTTGAAATGAAAATGCTATATGATAGACTTAATTTGGAATGACAAATATTAGAGGATAAATTAATATATATTTTTTAATTAAAACTTTTTGATTGCTAGCTAGAATGTTCCTTTCATATTGGTTTTAATATTTAGTATAAATACAAAATATTATGAAATTATTAGTGGATTTCTATTATTGAAATGTTAATTAGAAGTTAGACAATTTACAAGTTTTTATGAATTTTTTTATATTTTCAATTTTTAGACATATAATTATGAAATTGATAGTGGAGACATTAAACATTACTTGTCTAGTTCAAAATTTATGTTTAGAGTCACTTTTTTTGTTTGTTTGTATCTTTGTTGAATTTTTAGTCTTTTTAGTACTATTACATACCTAATTCATTAATATTTTGAAGAAAATACAACCATGGCATTGTATGTTGAATATGATCTTATTTCAATCATGTTATTTTGGGTACTATTACTTACTTGATTGGATCTATGATGAATTGAGGTTATTTTCAATGTTATTACTTGCTTAAGTTAGAAATTTTTTTAGTGAAATATGATCATAATTGTAAGTGGATAAAATTAAATATTTACTTGCCTAATTCAATTTTTATATTTAGATAAATTATTATGTTTGATTTTATCTTAGTGTATTGATGTTATTTTCAATGCTTTTGATTTTTGAATAAAAAAGTTATTATTTTACAAAAATTCATTATGGTTTATATAAAGATATTTCTATACTTTTGATTAATATTTAAATATTTATATTTGGATTTATAGGGATTATCAAATTTAAATTACCAAGCAGGATACCTAAATTTTCATATTCATGTTACAGGTACTTGTGTTACATGTTTAGCCCTAATTTATTGGGGATTTCAAAAGTAGATTTTGATACTAGGTTATGGTTTACTTATCTTCACTCAAGATTGATTCATCATTTCATTTGTTATTTTGAATAGCTATAAAATTTAATTTTCTTTTTACTTGGCATATATCATAGTGTAAGATATGTGATATATTTGTTCGATAAAATAAAATAAATATTTTTCCAGTGTAAATTAAAAAAATACAATTAACTATATACAAATACAAACATGTAAATGAAAAAAATAACAAATCAAAAAACATGATTTGATTGAAATGAATAAGATACTATTTACTTTGGTTTGCCTTCGAGTTAGAAATTCTATGACATACTACATTATGCCAAACAAATATTTCCATGCCTATGTGCATGGTTAGAGCATGTGGATCCACACAAAGATATGTGTCACTCTTTGGAAATATATAATAAAACTATTAGATATTTTTATTTAGTTTATTTTTAAATGAATTTATAAATGGGTAAAGATATTACAAAGGGTTCCTAGCAAACCCTTACATTGTTCTAGTATACACTAAAAAAACATAATTAACTATATACAAATAAAAACATGTATATGAAAAAAATCATAGATTAGAAAACATGATTTGATTGAAATAAACAAAATGCTATTTACTTTAGTTTGCCTTTGAGTTAGAAATTATATGGCACACTACATTGTGCCAAAAAAATATTCACACACCTATGTGCATGGTTAGAGCATGTGGACCCACACAAAAATATGTGTCACTCTTTAGAAATATATAAGCAAACTATTATATAATTTTATTTAGTTTCTTTGTAAATGAATTTATAAATGTCTAAAGAGATCACAATGGGTTCCTAGAAAACTATAAAAACCCATCGAGATAAGAAATGAAAACCCTATCTTGGAATGTTAAGGGTTTGAACAAACCTAGGAAAAAGAGGACACTTTATAATCTTATTAAAAGAGTTAACCATATTATCTAGAAAACTAAAATGTCTAAAACTATTCTAAAATCATGTGTTGTTAAAATTTGGAGAAATGCCCATGTTTTAGCTTTAGACTCTAAAGGCACATCTAGGGGCCTAGCTATTTTTTTGAATCCAAAACCTCTTATGGAAGACAAATGACCAAATTTACATCATTTTTAGGGACTTAGATATCAGCGATAGATGGATCATCTACAATTTCTATGACCCACATGTTAAATAAGCTAGAAATAATTTATAGGAAAGCTTATTATCCTTTCATAGGACTTGCATTAGTTGGAATTAGATTGTTGATGGGTATTTCAATACCCCACTTACTCCTAGGGATAAAAAAATGAGGGCATACGAACTTCATAAAAATTATGATGGAATTTAATGGCTTTATTGAAAATACAAGTTTAATGGATGTAGATCTAAATCGTAACCCATTCACATGGTCCAATAAATGAATAGGTGGAAACTTGATCCAGGTCTGACTTGATAGATCCTTAATTTCCTTAAACTAGGATATCCACTTCACTAGAAAGCTCTCCTCCCTTCATAGAATTGGGTTAGATCATAACCCTTTGATTTTTAAAGGAGATAAAATATCAAAACCCAAATGCAATCCCTTCATATTTTAAATCATATGGCTCCATCATCATATTATAATGGAATCCTTAAGGGAGTGGTGGAAAGAACCATTTTTGGGTTTAGACATGTTCATTCTAACTTAAAAACTTAGCTTCCTCAAAATGAAGCTAAAAATTTGGAATAAAGAAGTATTCAATGACATCTTCCTATAAAAAAGGGAATTAGAGGTGAAACTATAAAAACTGTAAACCTTTGTGCTAAGGATTAAAAAAAAATAGATTCACTTAAAGGAAAAATAAATTCTATGTTATTTCCACAACCTTGAAGCAAGGAAAGAAGCTTATTGGATACAAAAGTCCAGGTGCACCTAGTTGAAGCAGGGGGATATGAATGCCAAGTTTTTCCATCATTCAACTATAAGACATAAAAATATTAACACAATTTATAAATTTAAAATTTAAAATGGGTCTATTATCAGAGATGATGAGGAGATCTCCCATCATATAATAACTTATTTAAAAACCTCCTCATAGAAGAAGGTCACCTAGATGAACAACTCATTTCTAGAATGCTAAATAAAATTGATAAAGTTATCTCTAAATTAGACAATGACTCACTCTCTAAATTACCTTGTGAAGAGGATATAAAAAGTGTAGTCTTCATGATGGAATGCTTCAAATCCCTAGGACTTGATGGCTTATCCCCATTTTTATTTTATAAATTATGTGAAATAGTTCATACTGAGGTTGAGGCAATTACTAGAGAATTATTTCCAATCCAAAACCACCCTCAAAGAAATGAATAATATTTTTTTAGTATTGATCATTAAAAAATAAGTTGTAAATAATGTTTAGGACTTACATTATATCAACCTTTGCAATACCATGTATAAAATGGCTCATGAATAAGATAACAGGGTACTTTTGTGGTTGGAAAATAAATAACAAATGGTATCATCCTATTTTATGAAGTCATTCATTTGATCTTAAATTCCTAAAGGTATGGAATGTTCCTTAAGTTAGAAATCATGAAAACTTACAACCATGTCTCCTGACACTTATATTGATTATGGAAAGGTTGGGTTTAATTCAAGAGATAAGGAAGAACATTTGGAATTACATAGCCACACATAAATTTTTAAAGGGTTCTTCCATATTTCTAGATGACTAAGGTAGGGAGACCCCCTCTCTCCATGCCTCTTCATTATTTTGGTATAAACTTTGGGAAGGAGTTTGTTGAAGGCCGCTCAGGGACTGATTAAAGGAATTTAAATAGCTCTCAACATTGAGCCTATCATGCATGAATAATTTTCAAATGATATTATCATCCTAGGGGAAGCCTATATAGAGGAATACAAATGCTTGAAACTCATATTAAAAAAGTATGAAGATTTTTTAAATTATTGGATCAATTTTTTTAAAATCTCTCTATTTTCATTAACACTCCTCTCATTCAACAAAAAATAATTGCTAGAACCTTTCAATACCAGGTAGGCAAATTTCTAGCAAGTCATTTTGAAAATCCAATTTTTAAAGGAAAAATGGATTGTGAGATTTAGAACACTCTCATTGATTGAATCCAGAGGAAGCTTTTAGGATGGAAAGGTCACCTTGTGACACTGGTAGGGAAATACTAGCTTTTCAAAGCCTCTAACCAGAGTATTCCTGTATACCCAATGTCTATTTTTAAGATACCCTCCAAGGTGGATGTTAAAATTAAACAAATTTAAAATATTTTTTTATAGAGGGTCATTGAAGATAGATTCAATTACAACCTCATATTTTGTGAAAAATCTTGTCTTCCTAAGGAAAATGGAGGACTAGGTCTAAGTAGCCTAAAATCTATGAACAAGGCCCTGCTGGCAAAAATGGGTTAAAGACTCATGAAGGAAGATAGTTAATGGGAAATTTTTGTAAAATAAAAATATTTGGAAGGGTTGGAAGTTGAGTATTTTCTATGGAAAGAGGGTCTTGTGGATGGATCTGCATTTTGGAAGGCCATCAACAACTGCAATGATCTTCTAATTAAATGCATTAAATGAAAAATTAGAAATGGTGAGAAGATTGATTTTTTAGAAGATGATTAGTTTTCCACCACCCCCCTTTCCTCATAATAGGCTTGGACCAATTACTATATATAATCCAAGAAAATATGGGGGTCAAAAGTTTGATATTATTGGGTGTTGAATGAAAGATAAAAAAGTTGGAATTTACTCCCCACTGAAGGACACATATCTAAATAAGTGCATGTGATCTAGACCCTTAACTCCTCTATAATTCAAATCCACTTTCCTACATTCTTGAAGGAATATCACTTCATATGGGCTATGGAAGATAGTGGTATGTACTCAGCATCCTCAAGACATGCCACTGATATTAAGATAGAAAATGAATGAAAATTTAGGAAAGATATTTGGATAAAATAGTTGACGCCCAAAGTCAACTTATTTTGGTTGGAGGCTTAGAATAAGATCCTAATAGTGGACACCCTAGGTAAAAGAGGACTGATAATCCCTAATAGATGCCCATTATGTATAAATGTGGAGGACTCAATCCAATAATTATTCCTAACTTATCCCTTCAGTTTGACATTATTTAACTAGATGTTGAATAAATTCAACCTGGTTTGGGTAAAAACAAATAGTGTGCTTGATCTCATAAAGTAATGGAAATAACCTTGGAATCTCCCATCCCTAGAATTCTTGTGGTAATTACATCTCCCACAGTAGTTTTAGAGTGTGTAGAAGGATTAAAATGATATCCTTTTCTCAAATAAAAGGAACTAGCCTAAAGGGGCCTTTATCCATCTATGTCAGTCTATCATAAAAAATTTGAAAACTTTTCCTCCCATGGATAAAAACTTGTGACTTGCTTCAGCATAATTGATTTTCAAAAACTAGGATGTGGTTCATAAAGTAATTTCCCCCTCCAAATATCTTATCTACAAACACATAAAAAGGAATACCTATAGTTTAGGCTAAATTGAAATTTGATGATGCTTCTAAAGGAAACATAGGACCTATAGGTGGGGAAGGAGTCATAAGAGATTCATAAGGATTGTTTATTGGTGCATATTAAGGGCCTTTGGGAACTCAAACAACTCACCTTGTTGAATCCAAGGTAGCCTATTGGAGCATCCAAATGGCCCCCAAACTTAGGATATAAAGAATCATTATTGAGGTTGACTCTTTAAACATACTAAAAGATTTGAATGGAAAAATAATCCTCTCACACATAATAAAATAAATCATGGATGATTCCAAGAAACATTTGAGGGGTATGGCATAAGTCCAAATTATTCACACATATTGTAAAGTTAACGATGTGGTGGATATGATTATATAATAAGAGTATAACTCCCTCTTTTAACTAGTTGTCATGAAGGAGGCCACATCCTTGATAACATCTAATTGGCCATACATAATGAAAGTATAACAAGATATGAGGGATATTAAGTTGACACATACCTAAACATCTCTCATCAAGAGATGTGTTTTAAAAATTATGAACCACCATTATGAAAGAGTGGGGTGGATTTATTTCCTAAAGATGAAGGTAGCATGATTCCCAAGCCTATTCCAAACCATTCAAACTAGTCTATTATAAAACCTCCTAAACACTTGTCTTAGGTTAGCTAGTACATAACTAATTGGGGGTGATAAAGAGATATTAGAGCTTACCTCCTATTATGAGGTACATGGATTAAAGAAAGTCTATAAAATTTTATAGTGGGGGACCCATAAAACTAATGTTTTATATTATCAAACATGATGTTGATGTTGTAAATTATTTCATCATTGGATGGAATAAGCATATGGTGGTGATGTAGGGAATTAAGATTGAAGTCACCAATAAATTCATAAGGGAGGCCACCAGTATGTCATGTAAAGGGGTGAAGGCTTATAAAGACCTGACTAAAAATCAATAACTCATTCAATTCTTCTTCTACATGAATGAGTTCATGAAAATGGATGAGAAGGGTTTCCCTCAACATAATATCCCATAGAAATTATTAGAGGTTTCCCTCTAGGTGATCAAATACTTGACTCTTGATGGTAATTATACTTTAATTTTCTCCCATAATTTTTTTAAACCATTTCTATAGTTATAATATTATCCTCTCATTTTACCTATCAAAGTCTTTGAAATACACAACCCTTGCCACCAAGTTAATGAATCTAACCCCATACTGCATCAATGACTTATACTAATATTGGTTAAACATCCTAAGGTGGGGTCCTCCTCTAAGGAGTCTTTCTTGATTTAAGACCCATCCATAGGGTAATTTTATCATCATAAATATATTTAATAATTATTTATATGAATATAATTATTTGTTGCATGAATTATGGCCATGGTTACTATGCATAAAAGATGTCACAGATGTAAGACAAGTAGTAAATAGATTGCATTGAGTGTAAAATAAATGAACTATTTGAGATAATTTTATTAATGGTATAATTTTTTTAATATTACCACTATATTATTTAAACTATTTTAAATTAAAGATATTTTTCATTCATATTAAAAATGACAATTTTGATGTTTAAATTATTACATGGTTTTTTTTCATAAATTCACTACACTAAATTTTGCATGGATATTTCTGATATTTTTCCTACACTTATATTTTTCATATTTTTTCCATACTAAAGTTTACATAGATATTTGTGGTTTTTTTTATCACTCAAAGGTAAATCTAATAAAAAAAAAATTTGTGATAAATTTTGCATGAATGTTTGTGATATTTTTCTTTCACTTATACATACAGAAATAAGAAATAAACTTTTTTGATAAATCTGTTTCAATTTATCATGGATAATTTTAAATAAATTATATTAAAGTAAAAATATTAAATGTTATCATTCTTTGGAAAAAAATTTAATTGATTAAATAAATTTAATTTAAATAATTACTTCAAAATATAATATTAATTAATACTATGTTTTATAATGAAACATTGAATTGATTTAAAAATTAAATTCAAGAATATAATTATTAAAAATAGAATTACAATAACCTTGAAATTGGAATGTGAAAAATATGATATCTAATACAAAAAATTCTAAATTTGATTCTGATAATAAAATTATATAATTCTAATATTTCATACTATAAAAGCTGGCAAAGATAGTTTTAGGTTTTAAACTTGACTGGACTATGTCCTAATTTAATGAAATGATGGTTCAAGTTATACCTCAACAAAATCCTACTCCATAAGTCCCTATAGTTATGAGGTAATAACATGATCTCAAAAATTTAAAAACAATAATAAGGTTTATATCATTTTGAGATAAAAATAAATAAGGTAATATGTCTCTCAACTTGGTAAAAAATTTATAAAAAATTTCATAAGTTTTTTCCCATAAGCTAAGACTAACATGATTAGTTATCACATATTGATCTCATACTTGCACAAGTTAAAGATATCAAATAATTCTCACCAAAATCACATGCTCAACTTAGTGAAGAAAATGCAAATCTAATAAATGAGTAAAGTTAAAAAAATAAAATCCTAGTTAAATCTAAAAAGATAAAAAAAAATTGTCAAAAAAATCAATTAAATGTAATGAGTACTTAACTATTTTGAAAAAAAAAAAAATAATCTAATCAAATCAAATCAAAATATAAGAAAATATAATTAAGAGTAATAACATTTTAGTAAACACTAAAAAAATATAATGCTAAACAATCTCAATATCCAATTAATAATTTAATCCATAAAATGTTGATTCCAAATTAATTTAAACTTCATAAATCAATGCCAAGAATATTTTTAAAGAATGCCAATTAATTGGAGAATTACTAGTCTCCCCAAAAAAATATTGTATAATGTTGTTTTAAAATGACACCAAGGGGAAGTAGGGATATAAAGTATCAATGACCTATTAATATTAGTCAATACCCTTGTGAAGTGTGAAGTATGTATAGAAAATATAAGTTTTCAAGACCACTTTACACCTGCAAGATACAAATTTCAAAACATGTTTCCCATGTCATGGAAAATTTTCATAATTTATAGCCATCATGTCACTCTATGTTACACAACCTCATTAGCTAATGCAAATAAAATGACACTATCCTGTAAAGGATAAGAGAGGTAAAACCTATTTAATTAATTTATAATCATATCCAATATAAATACTCACAATAAAAAATTGTCTATATTATCACTTAGGTGAAGCACATTCTTACACCGAGTCTGTTAGTTCTCACATGATAAAAAAATATTTCATTATTTCAAAATAAAGTGATGGTTAAAAAATCACAAGAAATATATTTAGTATTGTAATATGAACCACTATCATCATCAAGATGAAATTTTAAATATTAAGGGATCAAACCACTCCGTGGTGGTTCAAGACTAGAGGAGTATTCCATGATCCCATCCCTAGAAATAGATGTGTCTCCCATAATATACCTCTATGAAATGTAAGGAAAATTTCTTAGGTGAACATAAATATTTACCCACATAATACCTACAACATGTAAAAATGTGGTACATTTGATTTTTCCTATAACTTAAAATTCTAACCATTATCCAAGATTCTCAATATAAGGTGATTGATAAGCTTATAGGATATTTATGCATGAGGATCATGAACTCAATATGGTAAAAGAATTACTTAACATGATACACATTATGCACTCAAGATTATTAGTCTAAAGAGTTCTTGTACAAATCTCATGTATCATATCCAATATGGTGCCCTATAAATCAACCTTCCAAAATAACCAGTCAAACCTAGAAACAATTATCTAAGGATATAAAAAAACCATATTGTAATAAATTAAACTTCGTAAATATAGGGGAAAGACATGACAAAATGAAAACTAAAATAAAAGAGACACTCCTAAATAAGTTTTAAATCAACCCAAATATATAAGTCATTTATTCAACCAGTGAAATGTCATGATAAAAATGTGTGACACATACATTCATTAGCCATCTATACCAAAATATGGCCAGAGTATTCCAAAAAAAATTAATGTTGTTTTGTGGTTCCAACACAAGACATGAAAACCCCCAAGGAAATTTTAATAACCCTAAATTAATGCACTACATGTCACATAGGTTGTATGTATTTATGTAACAAATAATAAAAATATAAAGTATTTATCCAAACATAATATTATGTCACAGCAAAAAGGTTGGCTAACACAGAATCTTATATGTCACAATCCAATACATATCCCTATGTTTTAGGAAAATATAAAAACATTCTACAAGGACAATATCACTCATTTATCATAATCATGCTTAAGAGAGAATGATGGAAAACCTATTCAAGGGTTAAATTATATTTCTAACTCCACAAGAAACTTTCCAATTGGCAATACCATCTTAGTTAATAGGAAACCCACTCTAGTGGTTGACACCGTCATGTAATAATGATCATATAGTAAGATATGATGATGAGACTCACTAGTTTAAATAAATTTTTTACATATATGAAAAATTAACCAAGGAATTATTTACCACAAATAAGAATGTAGGCTCAAACCTATTGAGTAACAAAGAAAAACATGTTTATCATGAGGTTACCTACCATATAGGTTTTCTCCAAATAAAAATTAGTAAAACACAAAGTTTTTAAAAACATAAATGATCTTAATAAATGGGTCATAGCCTCAATGGTTTGATGATTAAAACATTTATATATCAACATTCAAACTAGATTTGTATTCCTTAAGTATTAATAAAACATGTTGTAAGAGCAAATTGTTACATTTATAAAAACATCACAACTTAATAAATTCAATGATCATTATTTCTCAATTTTAAATGCCTTATAAGGTTTGCATGTTACTTTACAACCATCATCAATGCCTGAATCTAATGGAAAATCATTCCATATTTAGGTTACCAGTAAGGCATATATCACTAAAAATGGAGATAAATATCACTCATTAGAAAATGTTAAAAAAATGACCATTATAGGTCCATAAACACTCCTTTTTTATGGTATCACTAAGCCGATCACATATTTTTATATTATAAAACACTCATATGCACTCTGATAGGTTTCAATAAAGAACCTCTTTATAACTTTCTAAGTATTTTATTCAGTTTTATGACTAAGCTTGTCCACAAGGTACCCATAGCCTTCTATAGTTTAATGGAGACAAAATTTATTTTGTACACCTAATATTTTAACTTTTATAACATTATTTATGATTTCTCTTGTACAAGATTCTTAGTGCATTAATACCCCTAATTTCATGACTTAAATGGTGCAATAGAAATCAGGTGGGAATGGATCTTGGTAATTTTTAGAGATGTTTACACATAATACTATCATACCATCATTATTCTAAGTATGACCTCATTTGAGTATCTAACTATCTTACATCTCCACATACTTTTAGTCCAAATTTACAATATTTTATATATCCTACTATATTAAGTTAGTTGATACATTTTATTTTGTACTTAGTATTTCCTATACTATATCACCCACCATGATAGAATTCTGAGTCAATCTTCTATCATTTCTATTATATCATCCTAGATGATATCATACTATTTTATCCAACATCTTCCAATAATATTATTTTGGTCGATATTGTTGACCTAGATTTAAAGTTTAGTTTTGGGTATTTAAGCCATATATAGGGGTCATATTTAATTCATAAAATATATTCATATTCATACACTCTAATTTGGCTTGCATTTATAACCCTAATTAATATTTATGAGGGTTATAAGGTTACAAACTTTTCTTGGAGGTATTTTCTTGTGGAATCATTGAAGCTCAATAGGAGAGGTCTTTGGAGATCCTAAATAAGGATTTATAAGTATTAATTTTACCATTTTATTTCTTCAACCCACAAAATCTCTTGCAAATGGAAACTTAAGATAAAGGTAGAGTTTTAATTATTGATAATTACACCTAAATTTATATATTTATATCCCTATACATTTTATTTTACTTACTCAGTAGATTGCATATTGTTTATTTATTTTTGGGTGTATGTGTGTATCCTTTTTTAGGATATTATTTATATCAAATAACACTTTATAGATATACGGTTGCATAGGATTTCCATTTAGAACCTTAAGTTGCATATACCCCTATATACTTGACCATTATTCCTTATGTTATTTACAAAAATTTTCCCATCATTATAATTTACTTGTATCTCTTACCCATCATTAAGCCTTAGTGAGATTTATACCCCAAACCAACTTCTAAGGATTTATAACCATTTCCTCTTAAAATTTGAGTGTATATTACTATTTTTTATGTCCACAAATATTTTATGTCCCTACCAAATTATCTAAGTATAAACATATTGTATTTACTGGCCATATTTGAGTTTTAGTCCATTGAGAGAAGGAGGATAGTTGTAGGTCATCCTATCTCATGTATATGTTATGGTGAACCTAACATGAATAAAATACATAACCTTATGATTTCATAATTTTCATGTTTTTAATCTTAGGTTCATAGAAACATATTTAAAATCATCATATATATTTTAGAATGAGTTTATTGACTATATAGATATAGTTTTATTAGTCCTAACAAATGTATCAACCAACTTGATATAATTCTATGTTTGTCTACAATTATATTATCTAGGATGATATCATTATATATTATGTTGACTATATTTTCTAACTTGATATAGTTTTTCTTTATGAGTTTTTATTTCCAACTGTATCAGCCAACTTGGTACCATTCTAAGTTTTAATTTCTTTCATTACATGTTTCATATTTAAATTTATAAATTAATCTTGTTTATTACTATATTTATTTTTATCTTATTAAAAATGTGTTATGGTAGTTTAAAAACTCATAGGTGGTATCATTCTAGTTAAATTTATCATCACTTTTACCTGAGCCATGATGTGAAAGGTACTTCCCTAGTACTTAAGCTATTAGATAACACCATATATAGAATTTAGCTTCCATGTAATTCACATTATATTTAAATAACCTAGGGTTTTGGTTTTTATCCAATAGTAATCCTTTAAATTGTTTGGGTTTTCCCACCGGTAAGTGATTATTCCTAATAATTTAGTCTCAACATAATTTAAATACTAGATAATGTAGCTATGTGATGGTGTAATAATATATAGTCAGTGCCCTTTTGAAAAATTTCACTATTTATGCTTGAGTGAAATATATTTGAGAATAGACAAATCAAACACACCTAATTTATTAAAAACTTCTAGTTATGTTCTTTTATTAATATTTATTTTCTTGATTTCCAAACTATATCAACCCAACAAGTATGGTTTTGTACATATTACCAGCTACATCAACTATCCAAATATAGTTCTAAATTTTCCTTCAATTGCATCAGCTAGCCTATAAAAATTTAGCTTCACCAACTTACTTCAAATGGAATTAGCCAACTTGATACAATTTATTTTGTAACATTATTACATCTATTAGTTTAACTTAGTTTATTTCTTACAATTTCAGCTAGATCAATACATTTAGTTTAATTAGTATCTAGTAGCATCACATTTTTACCAAATTATATAATCCAAATTGATATAATCTATTTTAAAAACTCAATAACTAACTATATTAATTAACATGATACATTTTATTTTTATAGAATTAGTAATCAATGGTATTGTCCTACTTGATACCATTTGTTTCCTTTGATAAAACTTATTCCACAACATTTTTTTAGTTATCTCCACCATTATTCCTCCTTCTATAATATCTATTTCAAGCCTAAATATATTCAAATTATTTATGGGATTTTATTTCATTCACGCTTTGTATATCATCGATGACAATTCACCATGGTGTAATTTATCTCAATATCATATTAGATATATCAAATTTATCATGGTTCAACTTAACCTAATTTTATATATATGAAATACTAACCAAATTATTAAGAACCTTTATGATAATGTTATTTCTACTCCAAATAATAATGGAATCCTTTACAAAAAAATTATCATCCACCATAGTAATTGATGAAACCAACACCAATTTTGTAAATATTCCTCACAAAACTAATGTTTATAATCCTTCATCTACTTTCGATCCTCCTCCACTTAAATCCAATCATAATCCCAACCCTAATTACAATTCTCCCTTATATTCCTCACACATACTTACATAAATGAGTAACTAAATGACTCTGATGAAAGCTTTAAGTAACAATCAAATAATAAATCTACAAAACAAAAGCTTATAGTTTGTTAATCAAGATCAAAAAATCATCATGAATCAAAAAAATTATCATTACATACCTTATCCTCTTAGGTATGCCAATGGAAACCTTATTCCTCAACTTGCAATTTAAACTAAGATGCTTCAAAATATTTAAAATGAACCTTTAGATCCTTTCATTATGTTTATTTAAATTTTAAACATTTCTCCAACCATCACATATTATAGGAATAATTATCCTACCTTACATGTTTAATTTTTTTAAATATGTATATGGAATGGATTTGAACCAAAACTCTTTCTAATAACAAATTTATAGCTAAAACCTTTATTGGATGTGTTATTATAGTGGTTAAACCAAATTCATATACATTCCATTACATAAATATAAGACTTATAATAAAATCAAACATAGAAGAGTTACTAAAAAATATAATTAGTAACTTCATTAAGGCTAAGAAACTTCCTAACAAAACTACCCACATATTCATCAAGCGATGGGAATAATTATTGTATAAAGTAGAACATAACATGAGTGACGAAAATATCTTTAATGTTTTTTATATTTCTCTTAAATCCCTATTTAATAAAAAATTAGGATCTTATCCCCTCAAATTTTATAATAGGACTTATAATAAGTAAAATGACAATATTTACTTATGACTTAATATGAACCATATAAAAATAAAAATAAATAATATTTTAAAACCTCAACCAATGCAATAGATACTATTTAATTTCAAAATAAGCTTCCTTAATCCAAATTAGTAGCATCTAAATTCGTACTCAAAATCCTCTCATCCCTCCCTTAACTATGCAAAAAATTGACAAGTTATCATCTCCATCTAAACCATATTTATACTCTTCTCCTTCTATCCCACATAACCATGGTATGATCCTAGCAAGTCATGTTGGTTCCATTCAGATATAGTTCACTCTCATGAGACTTCATGCACTCTAAAAACATATGATAGACACCATCTTGGGATAAAATTTTAATAATGACCTCATCACCAAATAAATTCATAAATAATAACTAAAATCCTATAATATCCATTTTTATCATTCTAAATAAATAAAAAAATATATCAAAAATCATTTCAATTATCTAATCCTAATAAACAACATTCATATTAATTTTCTTGTGCAATTGATGTTGACTATGATCAATTTTACACTAACTCCCAATTTTTGAATATATAAAAGTTTAAATAGCATCATAATCATACGCATCAAGTTAATATCACTAATATTAAGAAGCCTTCACCTAAAGAGTTATATTCTTAATATATTAATACCACAACTATGTCTTCTTCTGATTCAACACCTAGTGATGAGATTACTCCACATATAGAGGCTCAACATAGTATTCCAAATCATTCTAATTCCATACATACTAAAGTCAATATCAAAAATCAATCTAAATATTACTATGGTTCTAATCAAAAATAAAAATGAAACTTCCTATATTAACTTAATTTTATACCTTGAAAAAATAATTTAATGAAACTCATGAGAGAATCAACATATCATCAAAAAGTTTTTTAGAAACAATTAAAATATATGTAAGAATACCCATATATAAAAATTAGACCACCTATATAAATTTATGAATCTCTCACACCCATAGAAGCCCATTTTATTGAAACAATTTCTCATACTTCTTCCTCCAAGAAAATTTCCATAGAGTTTCCCCTAATAGATATGATTGATGATCAAATCATATTTCATGCCAATGAAACACCTTTTTCATTTAATATTTTGTTAAAAAATACTCTAACAAGGAATTTTTGTATGGATGAACTTTTAGTAATTAATTTTAGTCCCATTTGGTTAATCTAACAACCTAGGTATTCAAAATATGATCTTAAAAAATTTAGATCACATGCATTTAATCTGATAAAAGTAATAAAACTTTTCCTAGTTGTATTTGAATTCCCCTCACCATTTTTTCCAAAATAATAAGAACCATATTATGGATTTAAATCTTCCATTATCATATACTCTCCTTTAATTTCATCCTTGGACTCATCGTATGAAAGCTATTGTATCTTCTGATAGCTAATACATTAAGTTCAACTATGATGAAAATGTTACAAGCATGAATTTGATCATAAACCATGGGGTCTCAAACTACCCAATCCTAAAATATAATATCACATCCTCACCATTCCTCATATCAATAGTCATACCATTATTTAGTTTTCAATAAGCATCCTGATTTGAATGTCACTCTTTCAAATTCAAATGATAGAAAACCCAAAAAACTATAAATAATTTTCAAACCACTAGATTACTTCCTTACATAATATAATATATTCCTTCATATATCTTACCATGAGATAGTATAACTTCATTTTTAATGATGATACTGAAATCCCACCTCCTTACAATTCCCATATTTATTTCTATATACAAGATGATTTCATTTATAATGGTATTTTTGTGGCAAAACTTATTTAAGACCCTTTATCATTTTCACCTTGGAATTTTAGTCAAATTGGTGTATTCTCAAAGTATAATTTCAATGATAATTCTTAACAAATTACACATTCTTCTAACATCTCTCCATCATATAATGATGTTAATCCCATTTATAGAAATTGGATGCAATTTATTAAAATAAAACCCTTGGTAAAATTCATGCATTTCATTTATATTCACATTTATTATGATTATATATATTATGATAATGAACTACAACCTCAAGTCTATGTTCATATTATAAACCCACTATTATAAAAATCTTCATGTGTTGTCTAGTAGCTTTTTATCCTCCCAACAATTCTAACTACATCAAATAATTTGATACAGTTCAAAATAAATTTACCTTAGCTAATTGTATCAAGCCACCTAATATATTTTAACCTATTTTCCAGCTTTATAATTGTATCATCCAACCTAATACAAATAAAACTAAATCTCACAATGACACCAACTAATAATTATGGAGTGTCGATATACTTCCATTAACATACACATATTATTCCAACTATATTGGTAAACTCAATATATTCAATATCACTACTATCTCAGCTAACTATACAACCATTGTGATATATTTTATCCATGTTCATTTTTACAATACTGTATTAGTGAGGCCTATGTCATAAGTCAAAATTCAGCCACTTCAACTATAGATCAAAACATTACCTTGGATGTGAAAACCACTACTATAAGATAAATTGACTCATAATTTGATAGAAAATGCAATAAGATTTTTGATATGGAGGGATTTTTTAAATATTAAGTCCCATTACCTATGCTTTCTAGTGACTAAACCATTTTATAATTACTTCATTCTAGAGAGCCTCAAATTCCATGCCAATATGAAAAGATTGGCTAATTTAAGAAAACTACTCCATGCTTTGTTAATTTCACTAGTAGTGTTGATCCTAAGCCTAAACCTATTTAGAATATTCCTAATGTAACATATAATTTTCAATAATAAAATGTAATTCTTATCAAATAAACTCGAGAACTCAATTTTGATACAACTTCAAATCCCAAATCGATCCTTATCTCTAAAGATATTCACCCTAAAGATAAGGATAATGAAAAACTATTTATATAAAAATATCATGAAATATTTTCTTGGTCATATGAGGATATTATAGGTATATACCCTAGAATAGTTACCCATAACATAGTAAATATCCAAATGCAAAATGGTGAAAAACTCAATAGAATTTTCCTCCTAATATTTCTAATTAATGTCACAAATAATTCATTAAAATTATAGATCCTAAGTGTATCCAACCTAAATATTAATTTGAATGGATATACACCATAACACTCGATCATAATAAATTTACTATGGTCATCCAAATTTGTATTGAATTTTTTAATCTTAATTTAGCATGCCCTAAATATTTTTTACCTTTAATTTCAATAGATCTATTTTTTATTTCACAGTTGACTATGAGATATTTTCCTTCATGGATGGATTTTGAAGGTGAAATTAAATTCAAATTTACCCTAAGGATAAACATAAGACTATATTTACTCCTATGTGGGGACCATAATGTCAAGATGCCTTTCATCTTTAAAAACATTGGTATAACTTAGAAATGTGCAATGATCCACATTTTTTATAATCATATACATAAATAGTCAAAACCTATGTGGCTGACCTTATACAGAAATCCAATCATCATGAAAATAAAATTCATGGCCTCTATATAATCTTTGAATAGATTATTAGATAATAAGTTAAGCTTAAACCTTATAACTCTATTTTTTATATTACCTAGATTTATAGATTGTTAGTCTCAATATGAAGGATTGATGTTGATACTTATAAGATCAATATTATTCATAAAATTCTTATACCTAAATCCATCCTCAAAATCTACACTTATTTTTGGGAAATTATGTGAATCTTCATATTTGTTCTTAAGTTAGCTTATTGAACATATTTGGTAAAATAACTTATCAATAAATGTGTTTCACTTGAATAAAATAATTATTGTTAGAAATAATTTATAACATGAATAAATATTTACTTCATCCTCTTACTTTATTATCACCTTAAAACAATCACCCACTCATCTTGTATACATAATTTAACTCCATCTTAATCAAGGTAATGCTAACACAAAAAGGCAAGTCCAACAAAGAATATGATATTTAATACATTAATCTCATCTTAGTATATTATAAAACTTACTATAAAAATTAAAGTGTAACTACCTATTAATTTATTTTTACATCAAAAATATTTGGTATTATCGTATTTATTAGAATACGTATGTCATAGTCCATTCTTACCCTAATTTCCATTTTTAATCTAAGCCTTTATTTCCTAGAGATAGAATCAACAAATGGATGGTACTCTTGATGTAATTTGACCATAGGATTATCACAAAAAATTAATAAAAGATAATTTATGGCCAATAAACTTGATACCATATATATACCATCTCAACTACACCTTTAGGATACTCTTCCAGATGAGGTCATCCTCTTGATCAAAGGCATTTATCATATTATTTACCTTAAAGATTAATTCAAAAATTTCATGGATGATCTCAAAGCTTGAGTTCTTAAAAAACCTATTTTTTCATTTTTAAGTATAAACCATCTACAAAAGTTTATTTATAAAAACTACTTATGGTCACCATAAACTTGCATAAGGATACTTAGACAATACATTTTTGTGGATTGAAGTAACTTCAAAGAGTCAGGACAAGATGTGTCATAGCTTATCATTACATAAAAAATTTATTCTATATCTTAGATTTAATTTAAATGTTATTTAAAAATGGTTGAATACAAATTTCTCATCCTTTAGATGGATGTAACCATCAATTTATATATTTCCTACTTACACGCTTTAGTTGATTTACAACTTATATGTCATGAGATCAGGGGTACTTATCAAAACAAATTTTAAAAATTTATATAATATCATCAAATAAATTAAACTCTAGAAAAATTTGTTTCATTTTTTATCATTGAGGTAATTCAAGCATATAAAAATGTAATATCCCACTCTATTACTTCTTTAGTTTCTCTCTTTCATCTTCATCAAGCACTGCATGACTTGAAGTTTGACATCCACATAATGAAATTTTAATATACTTTACTACCAAGTTAATATTCCATTATTTTCCACATCAAAACTATCACCACTAAAACAATATTTTTGTACAAAATTATTATTCAATTTATTTAACACTATACTTATCCTCTTGAAGTTGATTATCATGAAAAGACTAGTTTGTAAAATAAATCATGTAAATTTATTATTATACATAATATCATTTAATCTCATAATGTCTAACTTAAATTAATCTATTGGGTTACTAAAAAATAATTCCCTTGCCTTATTTAGAAGTCACATGTATTATTTTTATTAGTCATTGTAGTGGATATGCTAAAACTAATAAATGCTTATGTTTGGGATACTATTTCCTTACATTTGAAAAGTGTGCCATCACATTTGTAAATACATTTAATCCTTTCCAAATATATGATGATACTATTAATTTTCCTCAAATAAATATTTAAATCCTTTAATCTCCCTCCCATTATCATTGTAAAATTATCTTGATCATAATATGGCCATGTCTTCAATATTAGGTCCACTAATTACTTTACCAAGTGGGCAGAAGTTATGCCCCTTATTAATGTTATTAAAATCACTATCTCCAAATTTATCCTTAAATATATAATATTTAATTTTAAAATTCCTCAAACCATCATATCTAATAATAGTGGGAATTTCAAAAATAAATACATGAGGTGGGTTTGTGCACAATTTTAAAAAATCACAAAATTTTGAAAATTTATAACCCTTAGAGCAATGGGAAATAAGAAGACAACAAAAAAATATTTAAAGGTAATTTTAAAAATTATTTTTTGGATTCTCATTTTTACTATAATTTCAAGATATATCCTACACTTTGGGATTATTGCACCAATATTCATATTACCACCATGACAATCAATTCTCACTAGATTACAAGTTTAATGTGTATAAACATAATATTTTCAAACTCTATCAATTACTAATGCTTTTGATCTTGCAAGAACCCATTGAGTCTCAATCTCTCTGAGTGCATGCCTTAAAGGGTGAACCAATAAAGGGGTGGGTAGATCATTGGTGATTCACAATATTGGTGTCCCTTACTACCACTTGCTATCTACACAACTATCTCCTAAAAATATCCCCCTAATATTTGATTCCTCTTTTTCCCCCTCCTCTAGTCATTTTCCACTTTCATTATCCCTTCCCTAGCCTAAAAACCTTTTTATAGTTTACGTCACACTATTAACCCCATTTACCTTATAATATAATTTATAAAACTTATTTAAGGTCTAGGTAATCCCTTGGCTGACCTAGAGCAAGAACTAGTTTATTTTTGCTAATAATGCTACAAGGTTGATTGGGTTAACGATGTTTTCCTAAAATTTTAAAAATGAATATTTTTAGATCCACCTATATAAACACATCAATTTTTCCATTTTTAATATAATATAATAATAAGATTAATATATTACACATCTGCTTATCCACCATTCTACATGAGGAGCATAGCTTAAGGATTCATACTTTCTTTGGAGATACAAATATTTTATTGTGAATAAGTCTTTTGGATGCATAGATAGGTTGTGTATCCTATATATTATTTATCCTTGCCATCCTTACATAAAATAACAACCTCTTATGAATCACCTTGGCCAAGGGAGAGATTAAGGATCTGTATTTTCATCTTCAGAGGTAAGAATCCCTAAATTTGTTCTTCCTTTGTAAGAGTAGATAGATATGCATTTGTACTTCTCTACCATGCATTAGGTTTATATATACAACTATGTGATTATATGTCTTATATGCATGCTTAATTTTCATTTTGATCACCCCAACTTTGTATCATAAGATTTGGTAAGAATTAGATTATATTTTACTTGTCATTAGTTTAGTGAATATGAAAACATAGGACCTAGTTAAGGTTTTCCATAGGGTTTCCTCATTCCTAATTAGGGATTTAAAATTTATGTATATTCAGATCTAATTATTTTTTTTCTAATGTTTCATTTATTCACTTGATTATATTGGAAGAGAAAAGTAATATGGATGCTATTTTTTTTTGAATATTTGATGAAATTGATCAAAGGGAATTAACTCAATATCTTACACTAAATCAAAACATAACTGATATGTTTATACTTGAAACATGACATGAAATAAAATAAAATGATAGGTTGTCATATCTGAGGAAAAGCAAAAGCCTTCAAATGAGATCCATAAAACTTTTATATGTCTTAACTCTATGATAGGTTTTAAAATTACTACTACCACTTCTATTATTCATATTTATACACATATGGTTACACCTGTGATGTCACCCATGGTGTGGGGGAAACACAAGTTTTTACTAATTTTTTAGTGCCTATCCTAAAATAATACATTAATATCATATTATTACTTTACTTATGATATCATTATGTACACATAATAAAAAATCCCTCATGTATAATGTTATATATTTTTAGACTAAAGCATTGCATTTACAGAAGTCTTATTCTAGATCAATTAGATTTAATGATTATAACACATTAATTCATAACCCATTATCCCAAAATATTTTATATTATCTATTACCTATAGTTTTTTTTATCTCCTAGGATTACATATATGATGGAAAATGTGATCTATAAAAACACATAAGAGAATTTCATGCAACATGTTTGCATTATGCCTTCAGGGATAGTTTCTTAACTAAATTATTTATACTAAGTATTAGTGACTATTATTTATGTTGGTTATATGATCTCCATTTTAAATTAGTTGATGCATTTAATCCTTTGGATGACTAGTTTCTATAACATTTTCTAATAAATATCAGTGACAAATTAATCATATGCCTAAATTATAAAGCTTAAGAAAGATTCCATTGAGCTAGTCAATGAATATGTGCTTCAATATAAGACCATGAGTCTATTAAATATATAAAATTATATTAATTTTAATATTCCCAAAGATAAATTTTTTATAATATATATTAAATCAATTTTCAAATTCCCCTCTGCATGAGTTTATTATGTTTAAGATATTACATTAATTTTATGACTTATGCCATAATATTAAGGATCAAGAAGTCAAGCTCATATCTATAAATAAACTAAAGTGTGTTATTAAGAATATAAATAATTATACTATAAAAATTAAAATAAAGCCATGTTACAATGTCAAAAAATGATATTAATAATGATGTGAAATTAATATTTAAATTAGTGTCATGGCCTACTAATCGATTTGTCCTATCTACTCCAAAAAAGAGGTAATTTTCATTATTACCTAAAATTATTAATTATATATTTAAAAATTTACCTAAGTGTGAAATAATTTCTCTTCATCCCAAAAAATGCTAATATGATTATGCCTCTACCTAATGGATATGCCAATAATGCATATTCAGATTATCATAATAATGAACCCAAAAACTATCAAGACAATAACTTATCAATAGGCAAAGCTTATAAAAACAATAACTTATATTGATTCATATTGAATGACTTGAAATAATTACAAACCCAAACAATTATTAAATAAGACTCAACTTAGAATTAGATTTGACATGCAAAAAAATTTAAAAAAAAACTAAAATGTAAAAAAAATTATATTTTTAGTTGCTCTTATTTTTAATAAGTTTTGCATGCAAGTGAGTTTAGATCTAAAAATATCCAAAAACAATATAAAATATAAAATTATCCTATGGTACTAAATTTGATGTCTGGTCCTAAAAGTATACAATATCTAAAAATAGAAAATTACATAAAAATTTATTAAACGATAATTTTGGACGCTCAGATGATCACGTATGGCTTCTAAAAAATATTTAAAATAAATATAAGAAGATAGGGAAGATTAATATAGAAATTAACTTTTTGATATTCTCATTTTGGCATGTGGAAGATCTCAAATGGAGATATGGGTCAAAATTTATGGCCTCCAGAAGATTGGCCTATTTTTTTTACATCATTCTTCTTTGGTTAAAAAAAACTCAACTCCTGTGAGTTGCCCTGATTATACTAATACCATTTTTATTTTTCAATATTATTCAAATCCAATTATATAATCCAAGTTTTTTCTTCTTTCTTAAATCCTTCCCACCACACCAAATACGTGTTATAATTCCCTTGCCTTGTGCTCACTGTCTTCATATCTAAAACCCGCACTATATTTTCCTTCTTCTTTAGAACCTATTGCTACCAATTTACTTATTAATATTCATCACCTTCATCATATTATCCATTAATTCATATAAATTTGAAACATTAAATACCAAGGAGATATCAAAATTCTATGGTAAAATCACCTCATAAGAATTGTTATTGATTTTTTCACAATTCTACATGGTCCAATTTTCTTGTACTTAGAAATATTGTACATGCCTTTTGGAAATATTTATTTCATAAATTAAACCATTACCAAATATCCTTATTTAAATACCTTTGATATTCTTCTAACATCTGATAATTCTTTAGATTTCTCATTACTTTCCTATAACTTTATTCTTACTCCTTGCAATTGTTGTATATGTTTTGCAAATGCTACTGCATCATCCCTATCTTGATCTGTAATTGGTAGTTGTACCAAATCTAAAATACCCATATGATTTTTCCCATAGATAATTTTAAATGGTTATTTTACTATTGATTTATTCATTGAACTATTATATGCAAACTTAAGTTGTGGTAAAGCCAAGTCTCATTGCTTGGGCTTCTCTCCCATTATGCATCTTAACAAATTTCCCAAGATCCTATTTACAACATTTGTCAGTCCATTTTTTTTGGGTGATACGTTCTACTAAATTTTAGATTAGTACCCATATTCTTCCACAAAGTCTTCCAAAAATGACTTCAAAATTGTGTATCCCTGTTTGAAGTAATAGTTTTTATAACACCATGTAATATCACAATATCCTTAAAAAATAATTCCACAAATCTAGTGGCATCATTGGTTTTAATACATGAAATTAAATTAACCATTTTATAAAATATGTCTACAACATCAAAAATTGAATCATTACTTTTATGTGTGTTTGGTAATCTCAACATAAAAACCATACTCAAATTTATCTAGGGTCCTCTTGAAACTAGTAATGGCATGTATAATCCAATATTTTGTGCATTCCCTTTAGCCACCTGAAATATCCTACAACTTTTCATATATATCTTCATATTTTGCCAAAAATATTTTCCTCCACCAAATTTAATGTCTTCATCTTATCAAAATGTCCATCCAAACCGCCACTATGTAATTCTCTTATTATATTATCTTGAAGAGACCCAACTAGAATTCATAATTTTTTCCCTTTGAAGAGATAACCTTCTTGTATAAGATACTCATCATGAATATAATTTGTCCCACCTATTAATGGATTCTTTTAGTACTCAACTACCTTTCTAAAAATATGGATCACTATTATATTATTCTTTGATAGCTTCAAATATAATTACTTCACTCACCATAGTAGCTAATAATGCTAATATTTTACTCAATGTGTTAGCTACCTAATTTTGTTTTCTTGATTTATGTTTCAACATGAAAGTATACCCCTCCAAGAAAGATACACACATTGCATGCATACTATTCAATTTTTTTGTGTACTCACATACTTCAAAGTCTCATGATCATTAAATGGGATAAAATCCTTAGGCACCAAGTAATGCCTCCAATGTTTTAATGCTTATGTAATTGCATATAGTTTAACATCATATGTAGAATAACTTTTTCTCACCTCATTCAATTTCTCACTAAAATATGCTATTGGCTTTCTTTCTTGAATCAACACAACACCAATTCCAAAAAATGAAGCATCACAATCAACCTCGAACACTTTGTTAAAATATGGTAATGCTAAAATCGGTCTTTCTATAATATTCTTATTCAAAAATTCAAATCTTTTTATGGTTGCTCAAGTCCATGAAAATTCCTTCCCTCTCATGTAATCTGTTATTAGTGCCATAATACTACTAAAATTTTTAGTAATTTTTTTGTAAAAAATTGCTAAACCTTGGAAAATTCTTACCTCTATAATGTTATTTGGAGTAGGCCATTCACCAATTGCCTTTATCTTTTCTTCATCTATTTTCACACCATCTACTAAAATTACAAATTTTAAAAATACCAAACTATTCTACGTAAACCTACACTTTTTCAAATTTACATACAACTTCTCCTTTCTTAACAAATCCAATACCATTATTAAATGTTGTAAGTGTTCCTATTTAGTCTTACTGAATATCAAAATATCATCAAAATAAACAACCACAAACTTACCAATATATTTTTGTATAATTGTATTTATCATCCTCATAAATGTGCTAGGCACATTAGATAATCCGAAGGGCATCACCATCCACTCATATAAGACATCCCTACTCTTTAATGGAGTTTTCCACACATCTCCTTCATGAATTCAAATATGATAATAACCACTCAGATAATTTTTGGTAAAATATTTTTATCATGTAAGCACATAAATCATATCATCTAAATGAGGTATATGAAACCTATACTTGATTGTAATTTTATTTATTTATCTACTATCCAAAAACATTCTCCATCCTCCATCTTTCTTTGGAGTTATCAATGTTGGTGTTTCACATGGACTCACACTCTCCCTTATCAACTTATTTATTAATAGTTTAGTAACCTATTTAATTAATTCTACATGTTCTACTAGAATCATCCTATAAGCTTCTTTATTGGGTAGAGCTGATCCAAGAATTAAATCAATGTGATGTTGAATATCTCTCTTTGATGGTAAACCATCTAGTAACTCATCAAGCCTAACATCTACATATTCTTTAAACACTCTTACTGATTATGTTGTTATTTTCACCATTTTGTGTCTTCATTATTTACTACTAATACATAATCACATCTTGACACCTTAATATCTTGGATAAATTCTTTAGTGGTGAGCATGATTTATGCCTTCTCTTCCTTTTTAAGAGGTGAAAAAACTAAATTTGTACCACATTTCCAAAATGTGTGTGTTGTTTGCTCCATCATTAATTAAATTCCTATCAAATTACCATGGTTTTCCCAATAACACATGGCATGCATCCATCAAAATAACATCACACCATATCTCATCATTATAACTTTTTCCTATAGAAAACTTGATTAAGCACCTTTTATTTACTATAACTTCATTCCATTTATTAAACCATAAAATATGATAAGGATCAGTATTCTTTTCACATTTCAAATTTAGTTTCTCTAACTCTTCTTTAGAAACCATATTCTCACAACTACCACAATCCATAATTACCTTGCATACTTTTCCACCCAAAGTGCATCTTATTCAAAAAATATTTGATTACAGCGATGCATCACCACCTTTTTGATTTTTCACTTATTCCTTCCTTGGAATGATCATTTTTATTCTCATCATGATATTCTCTCCAACATCTACTATTGCAATTTTAGTTTTGTGCTCTTCTATCTCATCCTCAACTAGATTCACTCTTAGGCAATCCTCTTGCTTCCTTTATTTATCTTAATAATGTGAACACTCAAATAATTTGTACCCTTCTTATCCACATATTTAAAAAAAAGATCTATGTTGATTAAGAAACCATCCTCTATCACCACCATAACCTCATCCTCTCTAAAATCCTCTTCCTTTTTATTGGTATTGAAACCTTTGCCTATTATCATCTTGCATTTTTGAACCATGTGATGATTCACCTATATTAGTATTAGACCCACCTCTAGTGGTATTAAACCCACCTCATCCCATTATTAGAGGGGATCCACCTTTTCTTGGACCAAGAGATGTTCTTCTAAAATTTTGTATATTTTAATTTTCTTCTACCTTCAAAGCTAATTGATATGCCTCCTCTATGCAAAGTATTTTATGCATGCTTAATTCATCTTGAATAGTAAATTTCAAAACATTTATATACCTTGAATATATATTCTCTTTTGTTTCATCATGTTCCACCTTTATGTAAATCTTATAAAACTGATCTATATACTCTTGTATACTATGGTATTTTTGCCTCAAATTTTGAAATCTTCTGTATAGGTTTTATGTATAATCCATAAGAAAAAAATTCTCTCTCATATTCTTATCCATATTTTTCTATTAATTAATCATCTCTTTAAATTTTATCTATCTCTCTTTCTATAGGTGCTCCTACAAAATCATTGCATGAACTTTCAATTTCTTGCATGCAAACTTTACCTTCTTATCTTATCTCATAGTCTTACACTCGAAGAACTTCTCCATGTTATTCATCCAATCTATCAACTCCTCTAGTTTTAAACTACTTCTATAATTTGTAACATCAAACTTGATTCCTTCATTTCTTCCTTATAAATCTTGAACCATCCTCTCTTCCATTGATGTTGGTTGATCTTGTTCTTCTTCTTGATAAATTTATTCATCATGATTTGTGTCTTCCTCATCAACACCTTGTCTTTTGATCTAAATGGTGATAACCTTGATTAATTTTTCCACTTATCTTTGTAGCTCTTTCAAAGTCTGATTCATCTATGCAATACATCCTCATCCTCTCACCATTTATTATGCCTCCAAGATTCAAACTTGCTCTAATACTAGATAATGAACACAAAAACTATCAAGAAAATAAATTATCAATAGGCAAAGCTTATGAAAAAAATAACTTATATTGATTCGTATTAACTGACTTGAAATAATTACAAACCCAAAACATGCTTAAATAAGATTCAACTCTAAATTAGAGTTGACATGAAAAAATTGGAAAAAAACATATATTTTTAGCAATTGTTATTTTTAGTAAGTTTTGCATGCAAGCATGCATATCTCTAAAAATCTCTTGAAATACTATAAATACAAAAATTATTATATGAGATGAAATTAAAATAAATTTGATGTCTTTTCCTAGAAATATATAATTTTTAAAAATAGAAATACTAAAAAAATAATTAAATGGTAATTTTGGACCCTAAAATGATCATGTATGTCATCTAAAAATATTGAAAATGAATATAAGTAGATAGGGTAGATTAATATACCAACAAACTTTTTGATACAATTTTTTTGGTAGGTATAAGATCTCAAATGGAGCTATGGGTCAAAAGTTATGGCTTCTAGAAGATTAGCCAATTTTTTGCATCACATAGATGTGTGGGACACTCTACAAATAGATGTTTTTCACTAAGAAAAAATATTTAGGATCTCTAAATTTTAAAAATATTGACTTGAATGGTATTATTACACATTAAAATTATTTAGTGCCATAGCTTATTGATAATGAAAACTTGAAAATATTTTCCAATCATTTCCCAATCATGGGACAATACAAAGAAAGACTAATCCTGAGGTGCATGTGACTTAATATGAACATCCTCCTTTGATGAAATATGAGCATTCATTTTATGTTTTTTATGGTACACTTAGAATACAATGTCTATAATGACCTATAATTACATTTAATGATAGTGATATTTTGGATGATAATTCTAGTTATACATAATTTTTTGTATGAGATACATTGGTTTGAAACCTATACATAGTGTTATTATAGACAATGGTTAAGATGAACTTATTTTCACTATGTCAATCCTTACTACTCTTAAACATACACACTAGGATTTTATTGATATATCAACTATTCAATGGAAATAAATATAACCATTTTAGGAATATAATACTAATTAAGGTAGGCCCTATTGTAATTACTACTTTATTCATAGTTATACCAACTATATAGGTGTTTGACATTATTTTATGGCATAATTGGATATATAATCATTGTTCAATATAATTTTTAGTATATATATATGTGTGAATCATATACATGGAATTATAGTGGTTATAGTTCTAGTTATTCCATATGAGTATCCTATTTGGTTGAAGACTTTTTCTCCTCAATCCCCACCACCACCATAGTTAGTTATATAACTTATTCAAGTTCATTTTATGTTTATGTAGGAATTTCAAATAAATTTTATTTTATTTTATATACAACTATCACTTATACTACCATTACATCACAGGTTTATTCAAGACTCATGGTAGAGATTATTCACTCCATCACATCCTAAGCTAGTGTTATAGATAGTTCCACATTTTCCAAAGTGAACACAAGAAAATGTTTCTATTATAAAATATTCTCCATGTTATAATATTATTACTATTGTTTCTCACCATACAAATGATCATATGAGTCATGATGATAATGATGGATATATTACAACATGATATCACCTTTCAGATTCATATATAAATATATATGGGACTACTCACTCATGATAAATGATTATTGATACATTTGATATAGAACCTACATGTAATAATATCATTGATGAGATCATTGGTTATCAAGAACATAATATGAAAATATTTTTAAAAAAAAAAATTAAAGAAAATTCTTAAAAAGACTAAAAAAATAAAATCTTCCAAAAATAAAAAATTAGGACCTCAACATGACATGTTTTGATAGTTATTTCATTGATTTATATTATTTATTAAATATTTGGTAGGTAACATATCCTTTTTATACACACATTCATTTCACAGTATAGATCAATGATATGAAAGACATACATGTTATACATGATACATAGATGAATATATGTGGGGAAATTATATACCTAGGGACTATACCAATGTTGTGGTAATCTCATTTTATAGGTCACATTATTACATTTTATATATATCTATGAACTAATTTATCACATTAGGCTCTATCTTGTTTATATTATTTATAGTGATACATTTCATGGATATGCTACTTTGATATGTTATGGCATTGACATGGATTGATGGTGTAGACTATCTTAACTTATTATATGCTTCATTTTTTATATTTAATTTCATATAGGCTAACCATTAATTTTGATTTTTGTGGGTCTTTCTTTATCATATGATTTTTTTCTCATTCTGTAACTTTGATTTTTAATTATATGTGGCTCTTTCCTTAAGTGACATTGATGTTCATAGTGTAGCATTGATTACTCATTGTGTGCAACTATTTTCTTATCTAAGATTGAATGTTCATTGAGTGTATTTTTTGTGCATACCCTTCTATGTGAAATTGAGTGTTATTGGATGTGATTTTATTATCTGTGTCATAGTTATGACACTATGTGCTTATGTGTTGATACATTTAAAATTATATATAGAGCTTATGGTGTTAATTTTTTAAATATTATTTTACATTTATTTTAATATAATAAGATTTCATTTTTGAACTATTCAGATTTTATGATAAATGAAAATAACACAAATTTTAATATTAAAAAAATTTATGACTAAATAATTAAAATTTGTTAATGTTTGAAAATACAAAGATAATTGATATACTTAGTTTATTTTGGGTATGTGCAAGACTGAGACTATATGAAGGTGGTAGGGATGACTAAAAATGTACCAAGAGTAGTTATGATCTAGAAAATGGATTTATGGTAATTCTTAAATTATTTTTATCATCATATGCATATCTACATCAAATGAAGGTATCTTCTCCTACTAGATTTTGTCTTTAAGTTATGCCTCACTATTTATCATAGATTACTACTTTTGATTATACACTAAACTCTTATAAAATATGAGATACTTGTTGCATTCTCAAATTCTATAAGTTTTAATATTTCACTTTAAAGACCTAGTTCCCCTAAGACACTAGTTTAGACTATAAAAATAGGGGGAAAATGTGGGTTGAACTGAATTCAACCACTCTCCAATGATTTTATTAACACTATCAACATTACCAACACTCCAAGGAGGGAAATAAAACCACACATAGTTCTCATAATTAGGCATATGTGTGCACTAGTGTTCATTTTATGAATGCAACCTATAATATATATTTCCACACTTTAAAATGGAAAAGTTTACATACTTAGGTACATCATAATTTACTAAGGCTTACTCTTTATGTTTAGGTTATGATTTGGGAATTTTATATTAGTCCCTCTCATTTTTAAAGCATTGATATAATAGTCTTACTTAATTATTGATGAATAATTATAGATATGTAAATATTATTAGTCTTATTGTGTATTTATATGAGACTCCTTGGGTAAATTATCATGCCAATGATATGAATATTATATGGTATGACCCATAAATATATTTTTAATCTAAAAAATACCATTTATTGTTTTTTTAACATTATTTTTAGATATAGACACATTCATAATCACATGGGTGTTTGATTTCTAATGGACTCATCTGGGAAGTAGAAACTATTATATACTGACCAAGAAACATTATAAGTATGATAATAATTAGGTTAGGCACAAATTAGGAAATTCATATACATAAATGATAGGAAATAGGGAAATTTGGGATCATATAAAGCATGTGGATACGATAAATAGGTGAGAAAGATTCATATGTGTATGCACAACTCATTTGAGATAGAGAAAGGTTAAGAGTGATAATGTAAATTTCTTAATACCATATTTTAGTGTCTATAAATCCCATATTTAAACTAAATAAATTTTACAATAAAATTATTTTGAAATTCATCTTAGTGTGTAAACACATTTTATCTTTAGGATAAAGATCTAAATGTGCAATTTACTTCATGAAAACTTGAAATGAACATGTATCAATCAATGTTCATTTACTAAATGAAATTTAAAATAAATTGATAAATGTTTAACAATTTTTAAATTTATGTTTGGCTTAGGGTTAAAGGGGTATATTATCATATACATAAGGATAAATAAAATATTGTAGAGCAGGTCAATTAATTAAAAAATTATATAAATGAATATTCATAATTAAAATGTTAAATTATTCTAAATATAGAAAGTACACTCAAAATAATATTCTATTGCATAAACATGAATACAAGATAATACTTATCTTATATTCAAATGTGTAGAAAATATGATTAATAAAAATGTGGAAACAAATAAGGATAAGATCAATATAAATCATTATAATCTATAAATATTATTTTTGGGGGCCTGGACACTTGCATCATCCCTATGACACTTATATAGACACGTGTCTTGATATCAATGGATCTATAATGTAAAATATATTAAATGTATTGTCGATTGACCACCTAGAGCATTATTTTTTTTATATCACCTTTTTATATATTTTATTTATGAGCACATAGTGTATATGATTATATGTGGATAAAACTCTAGCTCTTCACCTTATGTCTTTTTATATTGCCAAAAATGGGTTCATGGAATCATAGTGTCAATATAACCTCAAGGACCCCTCTATCAGTGATAAATTCCAACATATAAAATACTCCAAGGGGGGCCTCTAACATAGGTTATTCTCCCCTGGCTATTAGCTTGCGTATGTATAAAGGTGCAATATACTATATGCAAGGGCATGTAATGATCTATCTTGTAACATGAAAAATACTACTCATATGTTTTTATTTAAGTGATTCATACCTATAATATGAATGCTCCTATGATTGATATGAAAATAGGGAATAATAAGGTAGTATAACTAAGTTGTTTAATCAATTACGTGAGCTTGAATAGACATTTTCTTGGTATTTTTTTGATAGGTAATGAGTGGGATTTGATTTGTATTTATACCACACTTTTTGAAAATACTCATGAAAGGGTTAAATAAAACAATTTTTTTGAGCCATAAGATTTGAAATCTTTTCAAATTAGATGACTTTTGAGTAATGGACACTTGATAAGAATCTAGACGTTATCTACATGCAAGTGTCCATAAGTTATATGAAAATGTATAATGGGATATAAAGTATTTGTGGATATTAAATTGATGGTGAATGATATATATTATATTTTAATGTTTTTAATAGTGTAAGAGATCTATTTCATTATAAATGATAGGGGTTGACCATAATATAAGCAATTAGGCATAATGAGATAGTGAATGTGAACCTTTCGACATTAGGAAAGTCTAGAATTAAAGGGTAAATCCATGACAAGCATTTCTAAAGTATAAAATATAATATGATATATAAATCATATTTTAGTATTTATATTTATCCCCCACCCCATTTAATATAGTAGTTCATAAGGATGAAGTTACTAGGTTAAATTAGATAAATACATACCTAGGTGTGTATAATACACCTTGCCTTTTCTTTAGCCACTTTAAGTGTTTTATTGGTTTATGATATTTAACAAAGAAAATGTTATATTATAATTCATTTCATATAATATTAAATTTGATATAATTTAAATTATTGAAAATAAATATATCAAAGAAGGATTACACCTCTGTGTAGATGTGACCATGTTTCCCTTTGGTACTTTTACTTGGTAAATATGCTTCCTTATGAAACATTTGAGATAATAGAGGTTAAAAACATAACCTTGGATATTTTAAGAGGGATATTTTAATGTCATTATGCCCTCATTTTGGTTCAAGAGTGAGTGTGACATGACCATTAATATCATTGAATCTCAATCGCACAACTCAAGTGACACTACAATAAAAGGCAAGTTAAGTGGTATAACCAAATGAAATCGAAAAATAGAAGTATTTTATGATTTTTAGGTCATTTAACCTCAAAAACACTAATAAAAATAACCAAATACAATAGATATAAAATGATCAAAATGGTTATTCCTAGTGAAAATGGTGCTTCTTGATAAAGTATTAATTTTTATTGGTAAACAAGTTTTAATAAGTTTGAAAATTTATTTACATTTTTTTGTGAAATTACATGGAATATTAATATATAATGTGTCTCAATATTAAATATTTATAAAAAAATCCTTTCATCTTTAACTATGTATAACATCTATCACAAATTTGAAAAATTATTTCCCAAATATGTATAAATTGATGTATGTGTATGAGATTCTAACCCAAGTGTATATTTAAATAATGTAAACTTTAATGAAAATATAGAGATTATAAGAATTATATAACTATTTATACCATGTATTAGTATTTACCTTACCTAAAAATGATAAGATAACTATATAATCTATGTATGAATCATGTACCATATATGATTAGCATGTTTGAGTAGATATATCAATTAAGCTTATAGTATGTGATCACAACAAGCCATAATATGAATGATATAGATCATGGAAATGTCTTGAAAGTAAAAATAAAATATTAAAAAATAATTATGCAAACACACAATAAAACTTAATCTCACACAAATGGAGGTCTAAGGAGACCAGAAACAAGGGGCATATTCAAATGCCCCACACTTGAAAGAATGCCATAGTCTAATATCTATATATAAAAAGGAACAAACATATAGTGTAACATGGAAGAAAAGGAACATATTAAAATTTTAGATAATAAATACAATACAAATCAATAAAATACACTCAAGGAAGTGATAATGTGAATAAATGAAGTATAAATAACCAACACAGACATATCATACTAGTCAGGTTGCATATATGTATTAGCAAATAATTTTATGTAGCATAGCATATAAAGTACACTATAAAAGATGTAACATGAGTATAGGGATGTGTAATAAATAGTATATAATCTAAACATGATATTATATCAACTACCATAATGTAATGTAACCTCTACCAATCATGATCAAGGATGGTGGATGCCCCTAACATAGTGTATCATACAGGAAGAGGAAAGGACCCAAATTTATATGTATAAGTATTATGGGTATAATTTATGTCTTTATAAAAATAAAATATTCATGAAAAATATGTGTAGATAAATGATATGCCACCTATTAACATAAATCAAACAACATAGATGCCAAGGAGCTAGTAAACATGTGAATGCTGAATATTTTTGTATTTTTTAATATATTTGAATGTTTTTATTTTTATTTTAGAATATTTTAGTTTAAAATATAATATTTAATCAAATTTATTATTTTAATTAAGTTAATAATAGTTTTTCCTTCAAGCGTATCTAGGTGATATACTCATTTCCCAATATTTTCATAACTGTGAATGGGCCCAAGCAATATACTTTGAACTTTCCTTTTCATAATTTTATACATTGGTATTATTTTGATTTTATTACAAAACTAATTAACCCAAAACAAATTCACATGTATAAAAAAATTTATGCTCATTTGACATAATCTTGATAGACCTATAAGTGTTCAATAATCTATGTATATTTTGCACTCAATTATTCAAGTTGATGTAGTTATTTATCTCAATAGTCATCATCTTTTATAATATCCTCAAGTGAAAAATTGAAGTATTGGAAAAATTTCAAATGATAGACCTAACTCAAACATAAACCAATGAATAAGGTGTGGCCTGAGTATGTGTATGAACACTGGTGTGGTATACCCATAAGGCATACACCATATATTGATGTCAATTTGTACTATATCATTCAAATTTTTTCCAAGTATTTCGATAATAGTTTATTGTAGTGTATCTTAAGAATACAAAGACATAAATGTTGATTATTTCCTTACTATTCAAAATGATAAAAATCCATGCATAAAAGTACACTAGAACTAAACACTCTTGCCTAATAACTAGGGGGAGCATAACATAATAAACAAGATTTTAAAAATAGAGATAAAAATAATGCAAGTATTTTATCTCTTTTGTCAAATTTGATGCCCACTTGTTGGAATAAGGATGTTTATTATTATTCTATGATATTAGAGACCCTTTTAATTTCTTTTCCATGGTGGTATCAATTCTCCAATGGTGACTTATGGCTTGTTGTGAAGCTGGTCATAAAATGGGTATTATAACACTACTCTAAATGGATTCTAAAAGGCATTCCTTTAGAATAACCTTACACAAAAATCTGTTTGGCATATGGTCTCGGTTGTTGTATTTATAGCTCTAAGAGCTAACTATAACCCTAGGGAGGTTGTGTTAAATTATATCTTTGGTTGAGTGTAAAATAACGTAGGTTGAGTTAGGCTAACTGTGAGTTGGGTCAAAATACTCATGAAATATTCACACCTTAGTTAAAGATATGTATGAAGTATGAGAACTCATTTTATATATTTATGAGGTTTTGACTCACATTTTTTGAATATTTAGGAATTAATAAATCACTTTACTACCTTCTTTAACCTTTGACTTCATATTTGATGAAAAATTCCTTTTTTGATAAATAAAATTCACTAATTCAACTCAAAATCTTTGATTAGGCATGTTAATTAAGATTTAAAATTTAATTAAACTTGTTTATTGATTTTTGTCTTTTGGTAAATATATTAAATGTTTTGAATTAATATTTGAATAGGCCAAAAGTGTCAAATTACTAGGTCATATTCTGACTAGGATGAAACCAAAGTAGGTTATTGGTGCATACATAGTAATACCCCAAATATGTAAGCCTCACTAGGTTTAGGATAAATTAAATCCCTTATGTAGATGAAATTATAAAAATTAAGATGAATTCTAGGCTTATATTATGTTGTGTGCTATAAATTGAAATGAATCCCAGTGTATGCATGAAAATTTTCAAAATTGAGTGTCTATAGTTTGTCCTTATTTAAGAAGGCATTGTGAGAGACATGCACATTGATGTATTTTCAAATAATGTAAAAGTAATTAATATAAATATTTCATGCCAAAAAATTTGGTCGATAAGCCCTTGATACCCCCTAAAGGGAGTGGGTTCAAAAATAGAGTTGTCAAACTTTCTCTCAAAATGAGGAAAAAGACACAATCTAGATGGTAACTAGGGATGGAATTACTAAATTACCCAAAGGTGGTTATAAATAGTAATGGTAGTGGAGTCACCAATTTTCCTATAGGTAATTATAATAAATAATTAAGGGTGTGATAATAGTTTTCCCAAAGGTGGTTATAAGTAGTGGCACATGTATTCTCCATTGTAGGGTGGTGGGATGAATACTAATTTACAAAAAAATAGTTATAATCAATAATGGAAAGTGGAATACTAATTTACCCAAAGGTAGTTATAATAAGTGATATAGGTATTTTCCTTTGTCAGGTAGCTGGAGTGGTAAAAATAATGATTTTACAGAGGCATTTATAATCATTAACATGGCACATAAAAATAATGATTTGCCCATAGGCTATTATAATCATCAAATTGGTAAAAAAATGATTTTCCCAAAGATGATTATAATCATTCACATATTTAAATCATGTGATTTAATATGAGGTTTCCCTAGAATGGTATGATATAAAATTTATTGATAAAAAAATAATTTACCACACCAAGGCATATTGGAAAAGGTAGCTTATGTGATAAAACAAAAAAAATAGATTATGATGAGTTGGTATAGAATAACATGTTTCTAGCCTAAATGTGAGTTTGAAGATGCACATTAGAATAAATATTGGGTATAGATAGAAAAATAATGTTGTTAAATGGGTCTTAAGAAAATCCTAAAAAAATGTTTGATTATAATATAATTGAAAAATAAGGCATGTAAGATCGAAAAACATGTAAAATAGACCATAGATGTGAAGAATACACTTCTTGGAGAAAACATAATAAAATATAGGCCCTTGGGGGGTAAAATTTCAAATGTTTGGCTATATATTCACCCTTGGGGTAGAAATTAATTCATTTTCACCCTAGCCTATTAGATTTTATGAGATCTAGTTTTATGTGTAGTGATCTAAGAAAAATGGCCTACAGAGGAGCTAAACACCACATTTCAAAGTACACAAGGGAGCACATGAGACCACCCCATGATGGACCACCAATGAATAATGTTAAACCCACCATTAATGTCATTTTTATCACATTTAGTGGAATACTTAGGTTGTAAAATGGTGAAGTCACCATTTGTATTTTAGGCCAAATGATAACTTCTTAAAGGAAAATGGTAACTTCATGTGAATTCATTATTTCTAGAAATGGAAAAAACACTAAAATTGGGTGGAAAACACTGAAATGGTGATTTTCCTCCCTTTTTAGATAAATTTTGCATTTTTCTGAAAATAAAAATGATGATATCACCTAAAAATCATAATATCACCTAAATTATGACTTCACCCTTTAAAAAAATGGTAACTTCACCTTGAAATCCAAAAAAATTGATTTAGGGACCCAATCAGGATCTAACTCCTTAGAGAAGGTCAATTAGGATTAGTAATTTAGTCTTAGGCTCATGTAGTAGTATATAGTTAGGATAACACTAACTTAGCTATGTATGTAGGATCAACTACTAGTGTTGATGTGCCATATGTAATGTTCATACTATTTATGAACCTTTAGATTTAGATAGAGGGTACTATTGGCTTACTATAGGAACTAGACCTTCATGATGTGGCATAGATGCTAGTCATCTGAGCATATTTGGCCTACTTGAGTGCACTGGTTGAGCATTGGCATTACCAAACTTATACATTCCACCTACCTACTAGAGAGGTAACTGTGATACTAGATAATATATAATGTATCCTCAAGTTAATGGTACATAGATAAAGACTATTTTGGACACCACTAATACAATAGATATAAGTTATTGATGAAATAGTCAGTTACTAAGGTATCCCCATGTTTTATGGGAAGGTCGATATAGACCTTATAGTGAAATATATAAACATATGACATAATGATTTACCTATTGGAGATCTACCACCATGATCTCTTATTTTTAGGGAGGTAGTTGTGATTATTTCCATCATTAGTGGCATCTTGTTGCCTAACAAGAGGAATGGGTACTTTCATATGGGCCTAGAGGTGTAGTTCAAAGTATGTTTGATATGTCTAAATGGTTTGTTTGTGGACCAACTATCCTAGCACAAATTTATAGATATCTTCATATGATAACATATCATTGTGGATAGAGCATTAGGGATTCCTCTTTTCTAATAGTCTAGACCTAGGAGAAAATTTTGATTGAGTGAGTAGTAGGGATGCATTGATTACAAGACCCAAAGGAACCATTATCATATGACTAGGATCTGATAGGATCAAGTAGTCATGGGCATAAGGGGGAAAATTCATTTTTATCATCACGTGTTTGATGATCTTACACCATAATTTTTAATTTGGACGCCCTACCTCACATACCAATTATAGTGGTTCAGATACATGAGGCATATGGATTATATAATGACTAGATATTTTTTTGCTTGTAGTCAATCCCACATTATCAAGGAGTACTACCTTGATTAGGTAATTTTATTGTTTGAGTCCACATACGATATACCTAAGGGAACTAGATGGTTTACCCATATGACATGAGAGATTAGTTGGGGAATTCCTATTATCTAGAGAGGTGTGGCTACAATGAGATATTTTAGTGTTACTCAAATTTCCTAGGCTTATGTAGGAGGAACAATAGATGTAGGTGTCACTCCAACTTATATACAATGGCGGGTATAGGGATGACCTCTAAGGCTAACAATACTATCATAATTATGGGGATAGGTGCCCATAAACATTGAGGATATGGATGATGAGACGTCAAGAGATAATAGAAACACCTTTTAGGATAGTGATAATAAGGGGGGTGATAATGATGATGATGGATTTGATGGAGCATATGACAGAGGAGATAGATATGATGGATTATATTTTATGGTGCTTGATCCTATCACTATAGGGTTTATAATGGTTCATGTGGATTTAGGCTAGGTAGGGCCTTATTTCATAGCTATAGCATCTAGGGACATAGGTATGATAGAGGTGGATATTACCACTTGGATAGGGGAGATTTCAAGCCTATAGTGGCAAGTGAATGATTTACATAGCACCCTAGATATGAGGGATAATGAGATTACTTAGCTTTAGTTAGAGATCACTCAATTGAAGGTTAATATAGATAGGATGGTACAAGTAGAGGAATATCTCACCCTAAGAAGGAACATGCCTTTAGTGACATAGATTTGGCATTGGCCATTATTTATAGGATCAAGAAAGAGCAAGATGTAGCTTGAAGAGATGTGATACATGCCAAATATATATATATATATATATATATATATATATTTATGGAGTGCCTTCAAGCTAAGGCCAAGGCCTCTTATTAATAGTGAGACTATGATATGACCATGCCCAAGGATAAACATGTTACTTCATCTGAGGTGTGGGATGAATAAAGGGTAGTTAGTATATATGGTCAATATCACACTAGGGATCATATTACATGTGCCTCAGGTCAATCTATCCATCAACCATGACCACCAACATTAATACCTTGAGGGCCATCATGACTATATGTAGCCTTAGGTCCCATGGACACACAAAGCTATATTTGAGCATAGGGATCTTGTCATTTTGTAATTTTGACATAGTTTTGGCATATTTAATTTTACTTTTACTGTCATATTAATGTATTTTGAGACACCTTTATGATATTTATATATTATTTAAGTATTATGACATCTGAGATACATTGAAATTCAATCTATGGTCCTTCAAGGCTGATGTACATGTATATGATATTCCTTTAATAGATATACAATGGCATGCTTATGTTGTTTTATTTATCTCATGCGTAATATTGGTTAACATTATGCATGTTTAGCATTTTTGATGCTTATTCGCATGTATGGTTTATTCATTTATTACTTATTCTATGTTTATGAGATGTTTTTCCATTACTTATCATCTAATTCTTTTTTATGACTCATATGTATTCTTATTCAAAAATGCACGTCTATATAAACACATAATAAATAATTTTTAGTCTTCTTTATTACTCATGGATTTAATCATGTGTTTATGTATTTGGATGGTTTGGATATATTATAGAATTACTTCCATTGCATTGATTTGATAGTCTTTTTATGCCTACTTCTTATTGTAGCTTATGATATTATGAATCATAGTTATGAGTAAATAAAATGGTAATATATACCCTAATTATGGGAAATTTAGCTTAAATGTAAATATAAAAACCTAGGCATAAGATATGAACAATCAAATCCCACATGTAAATATTATTAGATGGTGGAGATTGATCTTATTATAATACTTGGTTCCCAGCATAGGGTGTGTGGGGGGTGGGAAATTCTGACCCACTATGGTCACCATGGGGATCCAGGGGTGGTGACCTACTTGGAATCCCTCCTTGGTGGGGGTTTAGGGGAAATGCTCCCCAAATCAAAATTTAGTTAAAAATGTATTGTAAAATATTGTAATTTCATAGTAAATTTGGACCTTTCACTATTAGGTTGTAGATCTAATGGTAGAGATTATGTTTATGCATTTTTAACCTATATGTAACCCTCCTTTTGATATGAGGGTATTTTAATTATGGTAGAACATTGTATGTGAGTGAAGAGGATATTATAGTGGATGTATTTCAGGTCATATCCCTTCACTTTGTTGGACTAAATAAAGAAAACAATTGCCTATTTTTGTGTGGATGTAGCCCATATTGGGTGAACCATGTTAATCTCTATCTATCTTCTATTATCTTTTCTAAATTTTAATTCTATTTTTATTTCATTAATATTTATCTATGCTCTATATTCCTAAAAAATATAATAAATAAACCAAGTGTAAGACTAAAAACAAATATTCACAAGTTGAGTACAAGACATGGATAATAAATACCAAAGTGCAAACAAATTTTAATAATCATATGGAAATGAAAAAATAAATACACAAAAAGGAAAAAAAAATGAAACAAACAAAAAACAAACACAAACAAATAGACACATAAAAATAGAAAACAAACAAACCAAATAGATAAAAATAAATAAACAGCAAACATAAACAACTATATAAAACAAAATAATAAATAAGGCTAGAAATAAATAATAAAATTACAAATAAATAAAAACAACCATACAAATAAATAAAAAAACACCAATAAACAAAAATAAACAAAGAAACACAACACAAATAAACACAATAACTAAACAATACAATCAACTATAAACAATATAAAAAAAATAGAACAAACAAAGATATATAAAATAATCAAATGAACAAATTAAAAAAAAACAAATATATAAGAAAATAAAATGAAATAAATAAAAATCCAAAGCAAAGAAAAATGCCATAAATAATCTACTCTAAAAACACAAAGGCTAAAAAAAAACAAAGCTAAATCAATAGTAATATACAAACAATGGCTAATTACAATGTTAGTAAAATAAAATAAAAATTATTCATTCATATGTAATAGAGGTGTTACTCTTGGTGACAAGTTAACCCCTAAACTAGGTATCAATGACATGGTTAAAATAACACAAGAACAAATGGCACAATGTTGCCTACAAGATATAGGTAACAATGACATAAACAAGATGGCAAACATTACCCCTAGGTTATAGGGTATAACAAAAAAAAGAAACAAAATGGGGGGATACAATAAAAGGAAGGGGTGGCCAAGTTGACTCCAAATTCATAAGTTTATTCTACCTGCATATTTTATGCCAAATGTAGTTCTCCCATATGGAATAGAAGAAAATGAATGATAAGAAAACATGATTGACCTATAGTGGAAAATAGGAATGGTCTCACAAAATAATGAGTGCAAAATAAAAGAGAGGCATGACATTAAAAATCATTAAATTTCAACACAAATGAATTGTGCATTCAAAAGAGCATGGTTTACTCTAAAATCACACTAAAAAACAAGAGACGAGTATCAACTAATGAACTAAATTGGCAATTCATAGTGTTTACTACATCTATGGACTAGACAAAAATGAACATGTAAATTGGTGAGAGCATTGGTAGAGGATAATTTTAAAATGGTGAGATCATTTAAACTTAAATTACTCTCAAAAATTTGAGAGTGTAATAAACACCAAGTGGTCATTAGTGCATCGAGTTTAAGTGCACAATGCTCACAACATCAAATCATAAAATGTTAAGATCATATGGCTAAGGCCAATAAGGATGTAAAAACTAAAAAACAAGTGGTTACTTGTGAAATATATAGGATTCCCAAAATCTTTAAGGTAAATAAGTGGTTAAAAAATAAAGGCAATGGTTGTCGAGCTAACTTGAGATAGCCCATGTATCTAAGTGCTTCGTATATAGTTCATGTGGACCTTAGCCTGATGTATATCTCCCATAAATGGGAGGGAAAATAGCAAAATGGTCTTGAAATGAATTTTAATAGGTAAGATAGTCCATCCTATAAAAAATTTATGACTTTATATCTCTCATGGAAATTCTAAGCTACTTTTCATGGTTTTATGATTTTTAGGATTTTATTAGAATTTTTCAAATGTTTAGGTGTTTTTGAACTATTTCAAATATTTTTATAATTTTATATGCATCTCCACTCAATTGAGAATGAAAATATACAAAGTGTTCCAACTTACAAAATTATTAGATCATGGCTTAGGTTACTCATAAAATGGTGATAGCATTCAAACTTAAAAATGCTTATAAAATGGCAAGAGCATTCAAACAAGGGTGGCCTAGTTAACCTCAAAAAGTATTGAGCACTACTTAAATATTCCAAAGGGACCTTAATCCATTTTAATTCTACCTATAATGGTGAAATTTGGAAAAATATTCTAATAGTTTTGGTGTTTTTAGTATCTCAACTCAATGGAGAATTATGAGATACAACACGGCCTAACTCACATAATAGTGAGAGAATTGCTTATAAATTCCTCCAAAATGATGAGAGCATGTAAAGGGGGTGATTAATCTAACCTCAACATAAATTTAGTGTTGCCTACATATTTCTGTAGGACTTAAAGCCACTATAGTTCTTCCCACACAAAAGGCATCTGACTAAGAACCAATAAGTTTAGATAAAGGCAAATGGAAAAGTTATGGAAATAGTAATGGCAAGATAATGCAACAATGCATGGAAAAGTTATTGTTCCTAATTTTTTAAAAGGTGGTCATAATTAACAAATAATATAAAAGGGTCAATGGTACTAATTTTCCCATTGTTAGATAGAATTAGTAGCACAAGTACAAAATGTAATAAAAAATGAAGGATGAAATTTCTAGGACCATTATCATATTGCTTTCATATATTACCATTCAAACGTTTAATTACGAAATAACTATTAAAACTGAATCTATCATCAAACACTAAACATGCCTAAAATACAAATGAATCAGAACCAAGCCCAAATGAAGTGGGTGGGAGTTAGGTAAAAATAATTGGCTAGTAATAGGCTAAGCCATGGTAGAATGGTATAAGATATATTACAAAGAATGGGTATAATGTAACATACCTTAAATGATCCTTATATAATTGATTCCCTCAAGTTTAAAAAAATTAAGGTGCATTATGTTCATTGGTTCATCAAGTTCATCTCTTTATGGTGTGGTGAGACTATATGCCCCAAAACTATAGTTAACAATAACTACATAAGTCCCTAACTAGTTTGGTTGGAACTTTCCTTTTTTTTTTGTCTTGGCATTGACATTATTATGATTTTAATTTAACATAAGTTCACCAAGCTCAAATTCATAGTGCTTAACATTTCAATTTCATATTCATCCTAATATGTTACTATATCCATGAATATCATTCAAGGAAGCCATGCACATTTCATGAATAGTTACTTGATATTCCTCATCATCAATGATGTTTTATAATCAAATTTGGAGAGAAGGCAACTCCAACTTGATAGGAATAATTAACTTGATGTTTTAAATAATTTAATAAGTTGTAGATCATATAGAAATATGGAATGTGGTAATGTATACACAAGGGTATTAAATAGTTGCAAGTGTCAGTTACAACCAACATCATTGACAATATTCTCTACAATATTGAAAATGGTTTTATTATATGCCTCAAATTGGTCATTACCTTATGGATAATAATCAATAGATAAATTTTATTTGATATGGTATTGGGTATAAAGTACTTTCACATTTTTTTTTTAAATGATTCACTATTATCAGATATAATATCATATGGAATAGCATAATGGTAGATGAGATGGTTGAATATAAACTTGGATATCTACTTACTAGTGAAGTAAGTAAAAGGAATGGCTTCCAACCACTTAGTGAGATAACCAATAGTACTTAAGACATGTTTATGTCCATCTAAGGATGTATGATTGATATTTCCTATGAGGTTGAGTCCCCATATTGAGAATGGCCATGGCGTTGTAAATGGTTTGACTATCTTAGCTAAATCATGAATTATATTAACATGATTTTGACACTTCATACACTTTTTCACATATAAAGTTCTTTCTATTTTTTTAATCAACCAATAATGATTAGTACATAGTAATTTTTTGGTTAAGATTGCCCCATTGATGTGGGATCCACACACTCCATGAAATTTACTCAAAGTTTCATCATAGCTTCTACGATATAAGTTTGGTATAAGTAGGGTATAATAAGAGGCTTTGTGGATGAAGGATTTATGTTTCTTAAATGATAAATTAGGTGGCATAGTTTAGTCATGGAGATAGACATATATATTAGAGTACTAGGGATATGTGGGACCAATAATGTCATAGACCATGTTGATGGATGATTGTTCATGTGGTAGTGATAATAGATATTCAAAAAGAAATTGATAATCCTTTACTCTATCTATGATCTAAAACATGGAGCCAATAGTGGCCATAACATCATTTGTTCTATTATTGACTCGAGGTATTATTTCAAATTGGATGTCAAAAATCTACTACTTGAGAGTATCAACCATATATTTATAAGGCACCAAATTCTTATCCTTTTTTTGGTACTAATCTATGGGCTAATTGATGATTAGCTGAGAATCACTATGAACTAGTAAATATCGTATATTCTACTATACGTTTTGACAAAGCCTTGCAATGAGTGCTTCATACTTGGCCATGTTATTGGTATAGTGAAATACAATATGATAGGACCTGGGATTAATATCCCTTTATGGCATAAAAAATAATATTCCAACCCCTAATCCATGAGATATGAATGAACAATCAAAGTACATCTTCCATTATTCTGCCTCAAGAGGTTTTTGCTTTTATGGTGGTCTTAATGGCCCCATATGTAAATCCAAATGTAATAGTATCATGAAGAGGGGATTTTATAGGCTGATCTATGAGTAATTTCCACTTAATGGCATTTTAATTATCATATTAAATTTCAAACTCACTCAAAATCATGATCCATTTTTCCATGCAACCCTGTAGAGCTATTTTAGAAAGTAGATACTTGAGCGGATCTACTTTAGAAATAACAATGGTCTTTTTGTTTAGCATGTAATGACATAACTTTTGGGAAATGAAAACCATTAAAAAAAAGGATTTTTCAATCATCATATAATTTTTATCATATGTGACTAATGTTTATATTATATAATGCATTCATCATGTTGTGCCAAAAGTGCCCCCAAGGCATTTTCAGTCACTGATAGGTAAAGTAGTAATGGATTGTTTGACATTAGTGTCAATAAAATAGGTGGATTGGCTAGATATTATTTAAGATGATAAAATTATTGTTAACACCATTCATTCCAAGAGAAAGTAATGCCCTTATTAAATAAGGGTGTAAATGTATGGCATTTTTCAGCCAACTATTATATGAAGTGTCATATTGACTAAATCTTGATGTGTAAACTATGGAGCTACTTCAAGGTAGATGGTAGTGACATTTTTGTAATGAATCAAAATTTGGATATATCAACATCAATACCCTTATAATATATAATTAAGCCTAAAAATATATCAAAAGTTACATGAAATACACACTTCTTCAAATTATCTTGACATTATACTCATAAAGTCTCTTAAAGATTATGTATAATATGGCTGCATGATCAGCATGGGTCTTTAATTTACCCAAGATGTCATTGGCATAGTCCTCAACAATGTCATGCCTCATATTATGTATAATTGAAATCATGTCGCATTGGTATGCGGTTCCTTCATTTTTAAATCTAAATGACATCACCTAATAACAAAATATTCCCCATGGAGTGGTGAATGTTGTCTTGAATTGGTTTTCTACTGCATTTTGATTTAATTATAACCTAAAAATCCATCCATAAGAGAAAACATTCCATATATTCCCATTGATTTGACTATCATGTCAATATTAGGCAAAGGAAAGTCATATTTTGGGAAGGATTTTTTGATATTTTTAAAATTAGTGAAAATTTTGATACCTTCTAGTTTATTGATAACTAACACAATGTTTTAAATCCACTATGAGTAGTCAATTGGTCTTATACATATTGTATCTAAGAGTTCTTACAACTCTTTCTTGACTAGAAAAACAATATAAGGATACATCTTACATAACTTATTACTAATAGGTTTGGAATCATGATGTATAATGCGATGGTGTAAAACCAAGGCAAAGTCCAAACCTAGCATGTCCAAATAATTTCATGTAAATATGTTAACAAACTCCATCAAAAGGGCTGTAAAAACTTCACATTCCTCCTCATTGAGGAAAGTGCCTAATTTGATCTAATTTATGTCCTCTAGAGTCCTAATATTAAGCTCTAAATTATCCTGCATAAGAAGTGTATAACCATCATCTAAAATAATTGATAAGGATTTAAATTGGTTTTCAATCGCAAATTCCTTTAACTGGACTGGCTCATCTAATTCTCCCAACTAGGATGAATTAAAATCTCCTAATGTTGGTAAAGGCCATGAAAAAAATACTTTGGGGGTACTCAAACAATTTTTGTAAAATCTTTCCACTCTTCGGTACTGATATCTAGTCTATATATAGGTTTTTTATTATAGGTCTCTTGTGCCTCTAGGAAGAGAGGTGAACATTCCCATCTAATGGCATTTAAAACTAGTTTTCACCAAGACACTTACCTTTTTATTTACTTTTACACTATTCATAAAGTGCCTCAAAATTTTTTTCACTTTAGACCTAAACATTTTATTTTCATTTTATTTTTGGCTAAGGAAGTTCACCCACTCTCTAAAGTAGGCAACAAGATCCCATCTAATAGAAAAGCCTTTCTAGTTATCTTTATGAGGAATATGATTTTTAAATCCCAAAAAAATTATTATGACCTAATACTTTCAAACTCATATAATGGACTTTTTAACTCTTTTTGGTCCCAATGTATCAATGATGGGTGATAAAGGGTTAATTTTGAAGGTTGATAAATAAGCTTAATAGTGTAAATGACATGAGGGTTAAACAAATTTATGGAAAAAAGGTCATCATAGATGTTACAATCAGATGCTACATCATCGTCATCATCATCTTCACTAATTGATGGTGTTAGAATGCAAATAAGGTATGTAGGGTCACCTTTATGTCATTTAAACATGATATTATGGGTTACCTTATAATTAATCATTGAGACTATTTCGATCATGCCTTGATGATGTATCCCCAAGACCTATACCTTCATAAGCTAAGTGATCCATAATCTAGTTAAGATAGGATACTTATTTTTTGTGTAACAATCATATAACTCATTAGTGTAAATCCATGAATCATTTTCATATAAGGGGTCATGTTTTAGACTAGAGGCTAGTTGGGAAAATAATGGGTTTATTTATCTAATATTTTCCCTTGATTTTCCCCTCCATGCAAGTAATTTTATCCTTGGGTATCCCATATGATTTTGTATTTTGAGTTAAGTTGGTAATATGGAAGGCATTATGGGTTATGTGTTCTCCAAGACCTTTGTTAGATATATATAAGTTATTTGTAAGGTCTAGGGGAGGCATGGATCAGGTATAATATAAGCTATTTGGGTCAATGTAGTTGGCTTCTGGTCTTAATTCAATGGATTTTCCTTTTTTGGCTCTTTCTTCATTAGATTTGTCCATAGCACTCAAACCAAATTGATAGTTATAGATTTTATACTCAACCATAGATGTTTACAATATTGATATGGTTGTAGATTAGTTAGTATAATTACTTCCATCCCTGAATGGGGAAATTTTATACACTAATGCAAAGTGGATGGTGTAGCCCTAATTTCATGGATCTAAGGTTAACCTAATAATAGGTTTTAAGATAGTTATAGGTCCAAACCATTGCATAGAGTGTCATGGGTCAAAGTCCTAATGACCACTGGCAAGCTAATTATACCTTGAGATTATCATTCTTCATTATCATATGCCTTGATAATGATGGTATCTAGTTGTAAGTTAGTTGTTATATATCTAATATGTTTGATCAACTTCAAATACACATGTTGAGACACAAACCATTGTCTACAAGGACGCATTTAAATATATATTTTTGATACCAACCTTGACGTAAGATAGATTATTATGTAGAGGTCCCAAGGATGACAAATCACTTTCATCAAAGGTAAGACATTGGTCAAGGGCCAAGTGTCCTACCATGGCTTGAAGTTTTTTGGGAGTGATGTAATCTAGTAGGAGGGATTGGTTCAGGTACTCATTCAAGATGTCTTTGTAGATGCTAGATGTACAAAACAAAACCATGATGGATATGTGCCCAGGTGTCTTCTTAAATTTCTCTATAATATCATAGGTCTTCCCCTCAAATTTTTAAATTAGTTATGTGTGATATGCATGCAAGGTTGAATAGTTTCATTTATAGTATTTGGTTTCAGTCCCTTGATAGTAACTTTGGTTCATCAAGTCATGGTTATTCTAATTTGATTTGATACTTGGATTTGGTAATTATATGGGTAGGTAATTTGGCATGAAATAATAATGAATGGGTGATGCGGATCTTTTTTGCTAATACGGTTTGAAGAAAATTTACCAACATAAGGGAGTTGATAGGTAATGTTTAGACAATAGGTAGTGTTGGGTGAATGTCTAGGTTTTATAGTAGTTGGCCGAGGGTTAGTGGTGATAGTGGAAACATGACTAATTATGGCATGTCCCAAAACATTGTTAGAGGTATATGTGATGGAATGATGGCCTATTTGGTTAGTTTGGTTAGTTTACCCTTGGTTCAAACCATTTTTATATTGTTTTTATGGCTTGAATTATTGTTGTTGATTTTATGGTGGATTTCTATGCCATTATTGTTGTTGTTAGTACTACTTCTAGTTATTGTTACTGTTATGTTGGGAAAATGGATTTTCATAGATTCCTAGGTTATGATTTGTTGTAGGACCATAAATATCTCTTTGTATCTCTCCATTTTCTAGAATATTATCAATCAAATGCTAGAGTTAGATACACTAACATATGGAATGTCCTATGACATGATGGTACAAACAAAATTCATGTTCCTTCTACCAATCAAGAAAAGGAATCCCTTTCAGAAATAAATTCAATATTGGCCAATTGATCATATTTTCATGAACCAATATTCAAAACACAAATTTAATAAGTTTACTAGGGTCACTAAATTGTCTAGTAATGAGTGGTCTTCTCATTAGACGAGGGGATTTAGATTGATTTTGATTATGTGGTTGTTGGTTTTTTGGAGGTCTTGGTTAAATGTATGGAGGTGGTGATTTATAAATGGGTGGATGTAAATGGACATCTGGTTTTTTCACCACCTGAACATGGTGTAATTTAGTGACCACATTGCCAATGACACTATTGTTATGGTTATGAGGTTTTGGTCACTCATTTTTGTTATCTTCAGGTGGAATTGAAGCTGGTATTTGAATTGGGTTCTAATTATGATTCTATCCTTGGTTTTGGTTTTGGTTCTACTGACCTTGATGGTCATTTTTGATCTAGTTATAAGAAGACAACTTGATTATCCATTTCTTAACAATGGATTTCTCAATATGCATTCATTTCTCTATAACCTCTTCAAATATATGAGAACATTATAGCTTGAGATGGTAAGGTATCTCATTATGTAGGCTCCTATTAAATATTACAACCAACTATTTATCTAGAAATTATGAGTAAACCAACTCATGAGTGATCTCCAACATTACAAGTATTCAATGAAGCTTTCACCAGTCTTCCATTTAGCTTGGCCCAAGTCCACAATAATAATATCTTGATCTGTATTATATTAAAAATGTTATACAAAATTCTTAGAAAGATCATTAAAGTTAGGTACAAAATTATTTAATAATTTTAAAATCCATTCCAAGGCTTGTTCAACAGACTCCTCAGAAAGATAAAAAGCAAATATATGTTTCTATATGCCATTGGTTGTCATGCGAAAAATAATTATTATAGATGATATTTAGTGTCACATTTTACCTTGTACTTATCAAATTTGGGTTGCTCATAACCTAATATAAGTGGTATTTGTATATGATCCATGTTGAATGGATAAGAACATATTTCATCCAGTTTAAATTTCTTTGTTTTCTTTCTAGTCTGAATAACTTGAATTGTATCCTTAATTTATTATAACTCTTGGGTAAGGAATTCATATAGAATGGAATTTTACTATTTGGTTTGAGAAGTCAAAGGTGGATTACCTTGACCAAGGTAGGCATATTTTGGAATGTTGGTCAAATTGGTCAGATGACTAGGTATATGTATCTGTGCATTGAGATTATACTATTAATATAGAATATACTACTATTAGAATACATTATAGTTCATATTGGTTACATAACCTTGGTTGGAAAATTATGGTTATGGTAATGGCATTTGTATCAATGAGAGGTGTTGGTATTACTTGGTTTGGGAGGGAACTTGACACTTACTCATCGAACCCTATTTTATATAGGGAACCTGTTGTTGACTAGATCCTTGTTGTTGAAGGTGTTAAAAATTGGATCCCTATTCCATGTGTAATAACCATTGGTAAAAAGGTAACTATTACCTAGATCCTAACATCTACTATGCATAGGAACCTTTTTGTTGATTAAATACATGTCTTAATAGGCACTTGTTGGGAGTTTTTATTTTTTTTTGTTCACCAACTAGAATTTTTTGACCAATAAAAAAAAATTATGGATTAGGCAACATTTGGGATTGTTTAGGTATATTAGTTTGTGATTTTTATGGTAGAATATTTGTTTCCAATATTGATGTGGCATAATGTTTTGTGCTTATTGTGGTTGTAAATTGGTCTATTATTAGATTGTTGGTCCCTATTTCACACTTGAAGAAGCCATTAGTTGAGGAGTGGAGCTTACTTATTGATTTTAGGAAATATGTGTACCTATCTCTTATTGTTATAATCCACTCATGACATTATTTGGAGGAATATATTTCATATTTCTAAGTGGTAAATTAGACCCACCTTCATTTAAATTGTAGTTCACTTGTGTGTTATCAACAACATTTTGAGTGAGGTCTCCCATTTGAGTGGAAGTATTTTCTATCATTATGGGAATATTAAACATGTCACCAACTAGCATGATTTGGATAAATGGGATTATGTTTTTGTTTTCATAAACCAAATATTCTATTTGTTTCCCTATTGATAGAGTTAGCTCATTAAGTAGTGTGTTATAAATAGCCATTGCATTAATACTGTGAGATAGATTTAGTTTTTGTATGCTTATTGTACCTATTTCATTTGATTATCCATAGGGCCTTTCCATTTCACAATCATATTGTGTCTCTATGGAAATATTTGGACTAAAGATTGACTATAACTATTTGATCCCTATTCAAATTTTTGGTTTTGAGGTGCATCACTAGGAGTTCTAATCAAACTACTTGGGCTTTTGTGTCAAAATTTTGGTAGAAATTTGGATCATACTTTGAAATCTCTAGCTAAATTTTTTCCTTTATTATATGAAAAATTATAATCAAATAAGTATAGATCATAAATTATCTATGTTTGTGCCATAACATAGTAGGGATATTTTTGTTGACTATGTTCAATGCTAGGCATCACTTGATCAAGGTATTGTGTTACTTACTCTTGTTCTTGGCTTGGACAAGAAAGTGTAGTCACCAAATACTACACTAATGAGTCCAACCTTTTTTCAACCTATAGAATATTATAATATGGATAGGGATCCATCTCATCAGATACATCATTGACATACATCTTTTAAACAAAAGGGTCACTCATCACAAAGTTCTCATAGTCTTTATTATACATACTCATGTTGTGTGTGTAATGATGCATATTTGGATCTATGGCTAGGTCTCATGAAAAAATAAATGTCTAAAAGGTATAAAATAACTAAGGTCTAAAAACAAACAAGCTTTAGCTCAGTAAAAGAGGCCCAAAGGATAAATCAACTAAACTATCAAAGGAAAAGATAAAACAAATTCAAAATAACTCTAACAAACGATATGGATTTTCCCAAAGGTGGTGATAATAAGTGGTAAGGGTAACATAAAATCTCAAAACTCATCTATAATTGAGGTACTAATTATCTTAAAGGTGGTTATAATTATTGATAAAAATATCTATACAAGTTAGAATTATTGTGAACAATGTCAAAGGATAAAAACAATTTGCCTAAAGGAAGTTATAATTATTTAATGTGAAATATAAGGCTAGAGTCATATAAAAATTAATTAAACAAGAAATTAAAAACAAATTAAAATAATGAAATTGTCTTGTTTGAAAATCGGTAATTAGATCATTAGGACTCAACATTTTATTCATAAGAGACTATTTGATTATGAAACTAGGACATTTTAAACTTGGCACAACAAACTTCAAACAAATAACATGGTAATAACTTGGCTTAAATGATGCTCAAACAAGGACTAAGACAATAAAAAAATACTAGGTCTAGGCAAGGGGTCTTTTAGATCAAATAGGAAATCAACCTAAGTAACAAAATCAAAACATAAAAGGTAGACTACCTAAGCCCAAATTAGACAAGGCTTTGGTGTAAACTTGATTAGTTTAGGATTTTTACTTTGAAAGATTAAATTTTAAATTTAATACAAAAAGACTCAAATATTCTAAGGCAAAAATTATAAACTTAAAAATGCAACATAACCATGTGTTTTAAATAAAAAGGTATAACAATAGTTCTAGAACTTGGTTCTAAATGTGACAAGTGTTTTGAAACTATTTAGGTAGCATAAAAATGCTCCTTCAAACAAATGCTAAACCATGGTTTTGGACTAAAAAATATAATTCAAATGTTTGAGATGAAATGAGTAGTGTAATGACACCTCATTTTTAAAAATTGGCACACAAATGGTTCTAGAGTAAAACTCTTAAGGAAAAAGTGTGACACAAAATAATAAGAGTATCACCTCTTATGCTAAAGTGGTGTGAAAACAATGTGATGGTTTTGGAATTATTTTGAATTGATAATACAAATAAATAATTTTAGTCTAAAAAACACACGTAAATAAAATAAAATATAAATATCACTAATGCCTCATCCTATCCCTAAAACTAACATGGGGGTGTGTAACTTCTTCCAAAGTTTCCATCGATATACCAATACTCCAAAAGAATTAAGTGTTAATCCCAAAATTATAAAATAGGTGTAGGTGTATTTTTTAATACCCCCTTTGTCTATCAAGCATTGGTGCATGACAAAAACTTAGAGTGAGGATCACTTACCATTTAGAAATAAATTTTATGAAAAATGGGGTTAACTAAAATATATAAGTTTTTGAAATGTACTAAATGGTCCCAAGTGTGGCTAACACAAGGGTCCATCATGTCAATATGATTAAAACACACTAACTTAATATGTAAAGGTCTATTCCTTTTCACATGAACTTCATCTATGTATTAATTAGTGATGTCTAATGTTTATCAAGAACTAACTTGAGTTTTCATTAGGATCGAATAGGCTAGGCACTTAGCCCCTTGGCAATCCTAGTATTACATACCCAATTTATATATCCCATCATGGAGTGGGATTGGTAGGATTATTTTAGATGAAATTCCATGTCAATGTACCCCTACATAACATGTGAGGAAGAAATGAGATCCTAGCCACAGGCCAAATGTAATAAAATAAAATGGAAAGACTTTAGAGGTCATTTTTGGATCACCCAAATAACTTAGTGCTTAGGGAGAACATATGTGACATTATTTTCAACAAGACTAAAGGAATAAGGAAATAAACCAATCACTTTTGGTCACCTGAGTTCCCTATAATGGATGGAGGAGAGTATACATGTAATAGTTTTTCGCTTTCTACAAAAAAATAATTTAATCTATGAACTTTGAAACTAGATAATAAACAAAGAACAAATAAAAAAATGAAAAATATCTTAAGATCTCTAACTAAAGTGTATTTCTTTTTAATAGCACCAAATCAAATGTGAATGAAATTTTGACCCATTGTTCTTATTTTCACTTGTAAAAAATTTGAAATGTTAAAATTAAAGTTGATTAGATTGATTTTAAGCCCCAAATAAAAGTGTATGTGAGATTTAGAAGTGTTTAGAAATTTCTCTCTCTACCTTGGTTCTTAAAAAAATGTTATGGGGTTTGCTTATGTTTATGCCAAAAATTAAATCAATAATTAACATTATATTTTGAGCTCTTAGGGTTTTGAAAACACATAGTGAATTCCCTATTTGTGAAATAGAGTGAAGACATTGCTTTTAGTGAAGCCACTAGTTTCCTAAAAAACATAGACACTAACATAGACTAATTTTTGGAAAGGTCATTGTTAAATAGGGTGAAGTTATTAATTATATTTGTAAAATTTGTCTATTATAGGTTAAAAATAGGTGAATTTGTCAAAACCAAATGGAATTTTATCCAGCGAAGTCACTATTTAGTAGGGTCAAAGCTGCCATTTCTAGATAATAATTTTATCGCTTAGCCAGTCAAAGCTACCATTTATAAAAATTAAAGATAAAAATTAGAGAACAATAGTGGTGAATTTTCCATTACACAAGGTGAATGCACTGATTATATTAAAAATATAATGATAAGATTTTTAAAGACAAAATTCTAAACTTGAAGAATTAAATGATTTTGTTATAAAAAATAAAGGTTACACATCATTCTCCTTGACCATATGGGATGTGTGGTCCCACTGGGTGTGCTATTATGTATTTTAAGAATCCAAAGAGAAAAAAAGTGTGGATTAGTTCATTTTTAGAAAAAAATTATAAAACTCCATGCATAACAAGATACTAGAACTAAACACATGTATAATAACTAGGGGGAGCATAACAAAATGAACAAGATCACAAAATAGAGATAAAAATAGCATAAGTATTTTACCTCCTTTATCTAATTTTGTGTCCACTTATTGGAATAAGGATGTATGTGCTCAGTCTATGACATTATAAACTCTTTAAAATGCTTCTCCATGGTTGTGTAATTTCTTCAATGGTTACTTGTGGATTGGTGTGAAGCTTAGCATAAAATGGACATTATAACACTACTCTTAATGGCTTCTTGAATTCATACTTATAGAGTAAGCTTACAAATAAAATATTATTATCATATGGTGTGGGCACTTATATTTATATCTCTAAGAACTAACTCTAACCCTATGGAAGTTAGGCTAAATTATAACTTTGGTTGAGTCTAAACTAACCTAGTTGAGTCAGGCTAACCCTAAGTTTGGTCCAAACATTCAAGGAATCTTGACACCTTAGTTTAATATATTTATGAGGCATGAAAAATCACTTTAGATATTTTTGAGTTTATGAATCACCTTTTTTTAATATTTAGGAATTAATAAATCTATTTATTAGATCCTTTGACCTTTGACTTCATATTTGGCTAACAATTCATTTTTTGATAAATAAAATTCACTAATTTAAATTGTAATTTTTACTGAAGAAAGTTAATTAAGATGCGTAATTCAATTTAACTTGATTATTACTTATTGGATTTTGTAAATTGTTTTAAATGTTTTGAATTAATAGCTTAATAGGCCAAAAGTGACAAATTAATAGGTCATAATTTGACTAGGCTTGAAACTAAACTAGGTTATCGATGCATACATACTAATACCCTAAATGATAAAGCCTTGCCACATTTTAGAGTAATTAAATCCATTAAAAATATGAATTTTGTAAATTCAGATGATTTTTAGGCTTATATTTCATTGTGTGCTAAAAAGTAAATTGAATCCTAGTTTAGGCACAAAAGTGGCCAAACTTGAGTGTCTACAGTTTGTTAGTTCTACTTGATCATTACCCTGTGGATAATTATTTATATAAAAAATGTGTTTGATTTTGAATTTTAAATAAAAGAATTTAACTATTTTATTTTTAAATGGTGGCCCATTATCTATAATCATGAATGAATGTATGGAAAATGAGAAATAATATTGGTAATTAATAACCTACATATGTTATCCCCTATGATAAACTCAAGTGGAATTGCTTACACCTATTTGGTAAAATATTATATAGCCATGATTATGAATTTTTGGCCACCTATGTATACCATATTGATTTTTTTAAAATTCCCATAGAAAAGGCCATGGTAAGACAACTAACTATAACTCATGAGATGGATAATGATTTAAATTGCTATATTTATAGCATTGTAAATATAATTTATCATGTTAGATACATTCTTGTTTCAATATATGCTAATAATAATCATATCATAATAGTTTATATGACATGGCCTTGCCGCTAAAGTATGCCCCATGATCACTATTATGCATTTGTAGAAGTGTGGTTCATGTTTCATCATTATTTAGGCACTGTTGGCTAATTTTGGTCTATATACAAAAATTTGCCTAGGTAGATCAATTTCTAGAAGTTCCTAGATAGAGTATCAAGCTGAATAGAGTTCCTAATTGAGTGGGTGATTAAATAATTAATAAGAAGATCAAATATCACTTGAAAAGCTTTTGAAACACTTTAAACAATCTTAAAGTGAAATTTGTTGATCTTTGGGAAACAAGTCTTGAAATAGGTATTTGGTTACAAGGGAAGAGATGTAGCAGGTTATCATGATGATCATGCCCTTCATGGACATAAATCAGGTTTCATAGGTCTTAAAAACTCATTTTGAGCCTTGAAAGTTCTTACACATGTATATAAGATCTAGAATATCATCAATACATCATACAAAAATGGATAGATCAACTTGATTATGTATTTAATAAATGCATTTGGGAATGCCTCCTAGGATAAAAGACCACATGGACAGGATGATTTTAGTTCTAAGATCATCCTTTACAAATTTCATATCTCGATGTCTTTTCTATCTCAAGATATAAAGCTTCAAAGTTATACTTGCATAGTGAAACATACATGGGGACATTAAGTTTAAGCTTTGTGAACTAGGCATTTAATTCAAATGTTCCAAGATCAATGGTTAGCATTCAATTAAATAAAATATAATAATGAGCTATGATATACCAGGTGATAGTGGGTCTAGGAAAATCAATAGTTCACATTTGATCATAGATTCCAGATCAATGACGAGCATCAAGTTATAAATTTAGAATGAACATGTCGATGATAAGTGTCAAGATCTCATGCACTTGAATAGAGATATAATGGTGCATGGTGATTATAGGGTTAGTGGATCTAATAAAATCAATGCCACACATTTATTTGTATATTCCAAATCAATAGTGGGAGATGAGTCAACAAGCCAGTAGATCTCAAAAGCAAATTAGAAGCTACCAAGTGTCTTAAGTATGTTAAATCGATATAATATCTATGTCTCATGTTCATTCATACATGGGAAGATATACATTGCATGATAGTCAAGATGAAATGGTGTTCATCTAAAATCGATCAAGAATGATGGTTAGTATTAAAATTTGAAGATAATAGGTCCAATCAGATCAATGATGCTCATTCAAACACTAGGAATTAGATCGATGCTCAATATTAAAGGTCAAAAAACAAAATATTTCAAGTGAAGAAAAATTGTGACCTAGGTAAAAATAGAGGAAAATATTACAAGGATAATCTCATTTCCATTAAATCTTGATCAAATGTCACAAGTGGATATAATTATACAATCATGCCATGAACCTCTAGTTTAAATATTTAGAACACATAGGGTCCATCCTTTAGGGTTGCAATATTTTTAACAACTATGACATTTATTATTTAGGGAAGAATTTATGAACATAATGATTTCTCAACTTCCATAGGGTCCAAAGGTAGGTAGGCCTATTTAGACCTAATATATAGATCAAGAAGGAAGCCATGTAATCTATAGGTCTACATCAATATAAAAGCTATAGGAAAACCAATATAGGAAATATATGAGACCTATGCTTAGATATTAAAATGGGGTAGATATGTGGTTAATTAAGTAGTGTGTCATCTTCTAATATATTCATATCCTCAACAAACAAGAACATATAACTACTAAAATTAGACATGAGCATGGCTCTATCAAGATCAAAGACATGAGGACTTTGTCCTTACTTAAATGCAAGTAGGAGATGGCATAGGAATTCATAGATCAAATTGGGGGATTGAAGAAAGTAGTTGGATCATTCAATTTTGTTCAAATACATAAATATATTTTCTCCAATAGACTTAGTCATGACTCATAATGCAAAACAAACCCTTGTCTTCTAGTGGATCTCCCAGCCAATAAGGAAGCTTTAAGGTTATTAGAGCCAAGTGCAAGTTAACTTGTTGATGATGGATTAGTCTTGATTAGAGAATTAAAAATGGAGCTTCATGTCTTTTATAAATCCTTTTTAAGGATTTTCATTTATTAATAGGATCATGATTCACCAATTTGGTAACTATTATCTTCTAGTGCACTTTTCTCAGCCAATGAGAAGATTAGGGGGCTATTGGGATAAATAAAAAGTTAACATGTCAATAAATAAATGGTGTTAATTTGATAAAAAATGTGATGGAGCATTCATAAAATGTGGTATTTCAATTAATGATTTATGTACTCATGATCCCTCTTTCCTCCCCCTTTCTCATATATTCCCCATTATTTCCCATTGGAAAACTCTCTCTCATTTTTTAGAATAAGAAACTCTCTCACTTTTGATAATATTTCTCCCTCAATTATATAAGAGTAGAGACTCTTATATGATAAGGCTAGACCCTATCAAAACTTGTATGAAATACCTCTTGAATATAGTAAATACTTTCTTTACCTATCTCTTATTTTTGGAACTATGTTCAGTAAGCTTGTGCATGATGGTATTGTGAAGGAGAATCTTCCATGTACTTTTTCCTCTTTTCTTAACTATTTTAGAGTGTTCCCTAGTTGATTACAGGTCTACATATATGTTCTTTTTTCCATTAATGTAAGCTTAATGTGAGTCTTAGAATTCCTCCTAACTTCATTCATTGTTTCCTGAACCTAATGTATGAACTACTTATTTAATTAACTAGATTTTGAGATTATGTGAGCTAGTAATATCTTGTGCTTCTTCAGTGTATGTTTCATTCTTGTGTGAGTTCTCATTTAATTGGATGCATCACCTTGTTAGCTTTATTAGGATGCCTATTTCCCATTTATAACCCTTTTCTTAGTGAAAACATTAGTATAGGTGATCCATCAAGAGGAAGCTGACATTATTTAGAGGTACAACCACACCATAGGTGACCCACAATCTAGGGTTTTACCAATAGTGTAGCTTAATTAGAGAGACACTAAATAACCCCCCCCAAGGGTTAAAATTAATTCTATAATAATTTATGGTACACCCAATGGGACATACTTTCAAAGAATATTAATCAAATTTTTATTTTGGTTTGACCAATTTGTAGTGGTTATAAATTCTAATCAACATCATCTGGTGACTCCAAAAGAAGATTCAACATCTTGACAGTAGAATAGTGACTAAGTCTCATACCAAAGGTGACTAAAAGATCAAATTCTAGAGTTATTCCCTTTGAATTCATTAAATTTCCTTTAAATTCAATCAAAAGGTTAAATTTTTCTAATACACACCCATATAGAGGCAACTTTGTTCCTAGGTCAATTTCAAGGCTTACCCCTATAAGAAGATCTTTGTTAAACCCTTTCATAGCTATGGCAATCCCTAGATCTTTTATGGCTTTTAATGGCTAAAGTCCTCTATCCATCCCTCAATATGATCCTATTCCATTAGTATCTCTTAAGAGTGTCCCTTATTTTATTGGAAACCAAGCTACAACTCCTTATAAATACCTCCTCATGGATATAACCAACTTCCTAAAACATTCATGATATCAATGAGGAAAATGTGGCAATTAGGTTAATAGCTATCTCTTTCAAAGGTAAAGCCCTAGATTATTATAGAAGCCTTGTTGTTAATTATATTTCCACATGGGACCGATTAGGAGAAGATTTTTGTATAATATTTGAGGATAAAAGTGAACATTTGTCACTTGTAGAGAAATAAACTATAATAAAAATATCCCTTTATGAGGTCATACAAGACTTCAATACAAGGTTCTAAAAAACTTGGGACAAAATCCTAATCTATGTTAGGCCTACCCCTAACTTTTCCTTCCTATGATGTTTTAAATCCCTTAATAATGACATTAAAGTAATGATCCAGTCTATGGGAGGTAACATATTACCAAATGCATATGAGGTGGCAATCAGAGCAAAAAATTGTTTAGTCCAAGTTGTCAAGCTATTACCTAGACCACCAATGTATTTACTCCTTAAGATCAAACCATATCCTATTTATATTCCTCCCATTGATGTCATTCCTTATATGCATAAGAATTATTTCTATACCTTCAACAAATCAATAAAATTCTTCCACTAGTCAATCTAGTAATTCCTAAGAACATCAAAACTTTCAAGAACTTACGATCATGTTTTAATCCATTGGGAATGACCTACTGAATGTTAAGAGGAATAAAGCTTTAAATAGGCATTACCAAGATTCATATCAACCTCAATAGAAATATTATGAAGGAAATAGGCCACCCTACAAAGGAAACTTCCAAGGCTAAGGTCAAGGCCAATGACAAGGGAAACATAATTATAATAGATAGAGTAACTATAATCCAAATGTTGCAAGCACTTACAACACCTTAGTCCTTATTCAGAATAATTTTGATCAAGAAGCTATAGGGACCATGCCTTCGAATCAATATTTTGGGAAATCCATTATCCCCAACACCAATTTCACTCAATATTTTAGTGATCAATGGCAAAAGGCTACCAATTATGGGTAAAACCAAGCTCTTATGCTGAAAACATAGAGGTACCCAAGATAAAAAAACTAGAAGAACCTCAGCAAGGTCAAATCCTTGATTAAGGACCAATATATTTGGGTAATAAAATTGTTAATTATGAGCAAGAAGATTGTTATGAATTTAATTAGTAGGCTAGTTCTATCTATGCATACATCCTAGTAGTAGAAAATATAAGGTTCAAAAGAAGGAACATGGCTGGTAAATAGGAAGTAGTCAAGGAGCCTCCTACCATTACTCCTTCAATATCAAGCCAAATGGACCTATTTTTCTAAAGGATCTAATAGATCCAAGGAATCAAGATCAAGGGAATGTATTTGTTCTCCAAATCTCACAAATTCAAATTAGTGTTGTGGCTCCCAAAGCATAATAAAAGGTTGTTGGTTCACCCATTAACATTGTAAAGTAAATGAAAAGGTCCAGTGTGAGTGTGAAAATATGGGATATGCTTTCCATGCCTAGTCAAGTAGAAATCCTTTAGGAAGGATTATCAAAGATCAAGATTCCTAAGAAGGAACCAAGCAAAGAGAATATGGTTTTCATTAATGCAACCAAAGGACCAAATTAAGGGCAAGTAGGTAAGGTGGTCAAACCTCCTCCCTTATAAATTTTAGTAATCATTAGTGACTTTTTAGTACATAATAACTTGGTAGATAGTGGGGATTGTACCTCAATAATGCCAAAGTCCATAGCTAATTAGATTGGTCTATAATATGAGCCCCAATCAAAAAGAGTGTTATAGCTTGATACATCTTCCACCAAGCCATCTAACATAATCAAAAACCTCAACTTGACCCTACATGCTTACCCTAACATCTCAATAGTTAAATATATGTTGATCCTAGATGTACCTTCTCATTTTTCCCTATGCCTATCCAGGGAGTTAATTACAAATATTGGAGATTATCTTATAGTAGATTATTTATACATGGAATTTAGAATAAGATATGGGACCAAAGTGTCCATCAAGGTTGAGCCCATTTCATAATTACACATAGAGCCTTATGGGTTAGACAACATAAACCTCAATTACACCATCATATATGAGTATTAACATATGGTTGGTCAAGAATTAAACACTCACCTTGAGGAAATACCAGACATGTTCTTAGATGAAAAATGGAATGATAATCATTTAGTTCATCCCTTGGAAGGAGTTAAATAGAGATACATGGGTGTTTATTTCATATATTAAGAGAATCAATCCATGCCATCCCTCATTAGACCTCAAGAATATCTTAGTGTCTTATGTAAATTTTTCTTTGATGGTTCAAAGAGCAAATATGGAGTGGGTGCAGGTGCAATAATAGTATCCCCCTCAAATTACAAATATTTATCTTGCTATAGATTCTAATTTAGTTTCTCTTATAATGCATTAGAGTATGAGGGTCTCATCCATGGCCTTTAATGGGATATTATGAGAGGTATCAAACAATATCAATTTTATGGGAAAAATGAGTTGATAGTGCACTAGGGTAGAGGCCATAATATCACCAAGAATCTTTTGATGAAGTCCTAAAAACATAGATTATGGGACCTAATTGAGGATTTTGAGGTCTTTAGCATCCAAGAAATACCAAGAATCCAAAATGGACATGTTGATAGGTTGGTAGTTTTGGGATCTTATTTTGATATCCCAAAGGAGATGAAAAAGATCAAAGTATAGCCACATGTCAAAGTGGGGGTAATACCATTAGTACCAGATAATGAAGTTCATTGGTAGGTCTTTGAGAATGACAAGTAAATTATCTATTTCTTGAAGTAGGAATTAGAATTATCTTCAATAAACTAAGAAACTTTTTAACATCAATATGAAGATCAAATAGTTTAATTAAGATCCAATAAGCTTCCTAAAGGGCTAGTCACCCTTCAAGGTCTTTTCCATGATGGAGACCATATGAAAAAATACAAGGTAGTAATGCCAAAAAGTGAAGAGAACTATGAAAGAGTCATTATCTTCATAGATAAGCTCCTCAAGATTGGAAAGATAAGCACTAAATCCGAGAATCGTGCATTCATAGAACTTTTTAAATAATACGTAGACATCTTTGCTTAGGAATATAGTGACCTGAGATATTTTGATCCCAATTTAGCCCAATAAATTTTTGAACTAGAGGCTAATGCCAAACCTATTAGGTAGAATTAGAGGCCTATAAATCCCAAAATTAAAGATCTTATGAGGAAATAATTGACCAAGTTAAATGAATCCAATATCATTTTTCCCATTAAGCATTCCTCATGGGTATCCAATGCGGTACTTGTGGGGAAGAAAAGTGGAGAGATCAGATTATGTGTTGAATTTAGGGATCTAAATAGGGTCTCTTTAAATGATCACTATCCTTTACCATATATTAAACAAATTCTTCAAATAGTTGGTTTAGAATGCTTCTCCCATTTGGATGGATATTTAGGTTACAACCAAGTGCTGGTGAGAGAAGAAGACCCGTATAAGATTGCCTTCACCACCAAGTGGGTCACATATGCTTACAAAAATATTCCTTTTAGGTTGTCAAATATAGGGGCAACTTTCCAAAGAGTCATGGACATGGATTTATAATGGTTACTAAATTAGATGGTATTGGTCTACTTGGATGATGTCATAGTTTTCTCTAGGAAATCTAGTGAATAATTAGATAATCTAAGGTTGATCTTTGAAAGATATAGAGAGTATGGGATCTCTTTAAATCCAAAGAAATGTGTTTTTGTTATTCATGAAGGAAAAATTTTGGGTTATATTGTCTCAAAGGAATGGTTACCTATTGAACCTAATAGAATAAGTGTTATCTTATCACTATCTCTACCCAAGCATAAGAAATGAATCTAAAGCTTCCTTGGGAAGATAAAATTTGTGAGAAGTTTTATACCTAGTTTTGAAAACTTGGTCAAACCCATCACCACCATGTTAAAGAAGATCCAAGTTTTTGCTTGGTTAAATAAAGGTAAATTAACTTTTGAGGCCATCCAATAATCCCAAGAACCCTTGCTCATGAATCCTAATTTATCAAAGGATTTAACATTATACACTTTTGCCAATATTGATAATATATCAGCTATGTTGATGCAGAAGAATGGTGAAAGACTTGAGTAGCCAATTATTTTTTCAGTCAAAGGCTAGAAGGATATGAGGTTAGGTATAATTTTACAAAAAATTAGGTTCTTGAATCTTTGAGGATCCTTAAAAAGTTTAGGCCAATGCTTTCCAAAAAAAAGATTCATCTTATGGTGTCTCATCCTATAGTTAGGGACTTTTTCTTGAACAAAGACTTGAATGAGAACATAGCAAGTTGAATTACTAGGGTCATGGAGTATGATGTAGAGATAAAAGTCACCAAATTTGGTAAGAAGAAAATTATTTTGTGACCATATGGTGGATGAACTTCAAGAATACAAAGAAGTTGTTTTGGTGACATAAGACAACTCACAGAAAGATCTACCTCCACCCCACAACATTGGCTCTAAGACATGACACATTTCTTAATGATAGGAAAATGCCCCCAAGGTTATGTTAAAGCAAAAAGAATGTATTTCAGTCTTCATTCCATACATTATGCATCAGTTGATGGTGTTATTTTAATAAGGGACCTCAATGGGTTACTAGTTAAGTGGATTGATGACAATAAAGTGACAAACCTCTTGGAATAGTTTCATGATGGACTTGTCGGAGGCCATTTTGCTCCAAGAAAAAAAACAACAAAGGTAATGAGCACTATTTATTACTAGCCCAACCTCTTCAAGGATGCTTATGCATGGGTCAATAAATTTTATAAATGTACTCTACTTATAGGCAAACAAAGATTAGTAGCTCTTTCACTCAACCTAATCTAGGTGGAACAACCCTTCATGTAATGGGGGTTAGACTTCATAGGGATGATCAATCCACCTTCAAGTATAGGGCATAAATGAGTGATCATTGTAACTAACTACTTTACCAGGTGGGTATAAATAATTACATTGAAAGAAGCCAATGAAATAGTAGTTTTGGACTTCTATGATAACATAGTGACCAAGTCCCATGTACTATAATTTCAAATAATGCATTAGCATTTGTTGGTATGAAGACAAGTGAGTGGGAATTCAAATTGGGCATCTACTTTAGCACATCCTCCAATTACTACCCCAAAGGTAATTGAATAGAAGATTACATAAACAAGAACTTAATAAGGATTATCAAAATTACCATAGAAAAAATCAAAGAGTGTGGCATATAAAGCTAAAGATAGCCTTATGGGCTGACATATTGACTCTAAAATATACGATTAGAAATTATTCATATATCCTTGTATATGGAAGGGAAGACAAATTACCATTTCTTTTGAACTACTTGCATTGGAATTATCCCATCATCTTGAGTTGATGGAGAGTGAGCCTATGAATTTGAGGATGGCATAGCTCATGGAGCTTGAAATAACCATGGACCTTGTAATAAAGACAATAGAGTCACATCAAAATCATGTCAAAAAATCCTTTGACAAGAGATCCATAGAAAGGAACTTCAATGAAGGTGACTTAGTCATCAAATGGGACTCAAGTAAGGACAAGCTAAGAAATCATACCAAGTTTGATATCTTTTGGAGTGGTCATTACTTGATCCATGGATTCAAACAACATAATGCTTTTTAGCTTGCCCAACTTGATGGAGAGTATTACCCATCCTAGTCAATGGAATTCATTTAAAGCCTCATTATTAGAAAATTTTGCATCTACTGGACAATATTATAACATATTATAATATATTTCATGATTTTCTATAAGTTCTTTGAGCACATTTATTTTATTTGTGTGTTTCTCTTTAAATAAGTGACTTTGGCACATTTGTTGTTGTCGTTGTTGTTTTTTTAATCCTTGTTGGTTCAAGAGGAGGTTTTATAGAAAGGGGTTAGCCTTAAATCAATTTCATGATAGTTAAGAAAAATATTATGACTCCACATAGCCAATGGATCGGTTAAAGGATACTAGTCTTTTGCATATTAGGCATGTAACCCCAGGATGTCACTAGAAATGTTGGCCAATTTTGGACTACATACATAAATATGCCTAGGTAGATCAATTTATAGAAGTTCATAGATGGAGTATCAAGATGAATAGAATTCCAAATTGAGTGGGTGACCAAAGAATGAATAAGATATAATATCACTTATAAATATTTTGAAACACTTTAAGAGAGATTAAAGTGTAATTTGTTGATCTTTGGGAAGAAAATCTTGAAACAAGTCTAGGGTTGCAAGGGAAGAGATGCAATAGGTTATCATTATGATCATAACCTTTATAGACATAAATTAGGTTTCACAGGTTTTAGAAACTCATTTTGAGCCTTAAAAGTTCTTGTACAAGCATAAAAGATCTAGATCATCATCAACACATCATGCAAAAATAGACATATCAACTTGATTTTACATTTAATAAATGCATTTGGGAAGGCCTCTCAAGCCAAAATACCACATAGACATGATGATTTTAGTTTGAAGATCATCCTATGTAAATTTCATATCTTGATGTCTTTTCTATCTCAAGATATAAAACTTCAAAGTTAGACTTGTAGAGTGAAATGTGCATGGGGATGTCAAGTTTAAGCTTCATGAACTAGATATTTGAATTCAAATGTTCCAAGATCAATGGTTGGAATTTGATCAAATCAAATCTAATAAAAGTGGTGATATAACAATTGATAGTGGGTCTAGTCAAATCAGTGGTATACATTTGATCATAGTTTCTATATTGATGGTGAACATCAAGTCAAAATGTTAGCATGAATGTGTCGATGAAAAGTGTTAAGATCTTGAGCACTTGAATAGAGATCTAATGGTTCATTATGAGTGACAAGGTTATTATATCTAAGCATATCAATAGTACATATTTATTCATAGATTTTAGATCAATGATGAGTGATGAGTCAACAAGTTAGCATATCTCAAAGGCAAATGAGAATTTTCCAAGTGTATTAAGCATGTTAAACTGGTAGAGGATCTATGGATCATATTCATTTGTACAGGAGAAGATCTACAATGTATGATAGTTAAGATCTAATGGTTTTCATCCAATGTGGATCAAGATTGATGATCAATATTAAAATTTGAAGATAGTAGGTATAATTAGATCAATGGTACTCATTCAAATGCCAATAATAAAGTCAACAATCAATATTAAAGGTTGAAAGACAAAAGATTTAAAGTGGAGAATAATTTTCACTTAGGTTGAAACACAGGCAAATCCTACAAAGATCATCCATTTATCATTAAATCTCTATCAAATGTCATAAGAAAACATAATTATATGGTCAGAGATTATCAACAATAAGGTCTCAATGCGATAAACCTCTAGTTTGAATATTTGGAACACATAGGGTCCATCCTTTGGGGTTGTAGTATTGTTGCATGACTGTGATATTTATTTATTAAATAAAAATCCATGCATACAATGATTTCTAGAATTTTATAGGGTTTAGAGGTAAGATGGGTCTATTTAAACATAATATAGAGATCAAGATTGAGCTATGTGATCTATAGGTCTTTATTGATATAAAATATATATGAAAACCAATAAAGGAGATTAGTTTTCAATCTATAAAAGAGACCTATGCTCAAATATTGAAATGGGGTAGATATGTGATTAATGAAGGAGTGTATCATCATCCAATATAGTCACAACCTTGATAAGCAATAACTTTTAGCCACTAAAAGTAGACATGAGCATGGCTCTGTCATGATCAAAGACATGAGGACTTTGTCCTTATTTAAAAGCATGTAGAGATGGCATAGGAATTCATGGAGTAGATTGGGGGATTGAAGAAAGTAGTTGGAGCATTTAATTATATTAAAAATCATAAATATCTTTTTTCCAATATACTTATTCATGACTCATCATGAAAAACAAACCTTATCTTGTAGTGGATCTCTTAGCCAATAAGGAAGCTTGAAGGTTATTAGAGCCACGTGTAGGTTAAATTGTTGATGATGGATTGGTCTTGATTAAATATGTACACAGGGAAGTTCAAGTATTTTTCAAAGTCTTATTAATGGTATTCCTTCATAATCAGGATCATGACTCACCAATTTGGCAACTATTTTCTTCTAGTGCACTTTTCTCAGCCAATGAGAAGATTTGGGGGCTATTGGGACAAATAAAAGTTAACTTGTCAATAGAGAATAGGTACTGATTTAATAAAAATGATGGTGGATCATTCATCAAATGTGGTATATAAATTAATTATTTATGTACTCATGTTCCTACTTCCCTCCCCCTTTCTCCTATATTACCCATTCTTTCCTATTATAAAATTCTCCCAATTTTTAAAGAAGAAACTCTCTCACTTTTGATAAGATTTATCCCTCATTTTTGTAAGAGCAAAGAATCTCATTTGATAAGGCTAAAACCTATCAAAAATTTTATGAAAGACATCTTGAAACTAATAAATACTTTCTTTACCTATCTCTTGCTTTTGGAACTATGTTGAGAAAGCTTGTGCATGATGGCATTGTGAAGGAGAATCCTCCATGCCCATTATCATCCTTTCTTCATTTTTTTAGAGTGTTTCCTAATTGATTGTAGGTCTAAATTTGTGTTATTTATTCCACTAATATAAGCCTAATGTGAATCTTATAATTCCTCCTAACTTCAATCATTTCTTCCTAAACCTAATGTATAAAATACTTATGTAATTAGCTAAATTTTGAGATTATGTGAGCTAGTATTATCTTATGTTTCTTCAATGTATTTTTCATGCTTGTGTGAGTTTTCATTTATTTTGGTTAATCACCGTGTTAGATTTCCTAGGAGCCTTATTTCCCCTTTCTAACCCTTTTCTTAGTGAAAAAATTTGTATAGGTGATCCATCAAGAGGAATCTGGCCTTCTCTAGAGGTTCAAGCCCAACATAGATGACCCAGAGCTTGGGGTTGTCCCAATAGTGTAGATAAATTAGAGTGAGAATAAAAAACTCCCCCACAAGGGTGAAAATTGATGCTAAAATAGGCATCAAATTAATTATTCATCAAATCATTATTTGAATAAATATTTCTTAATAATAACATAACATAACACCTCTCTTTGTAACTTACATTTGTCATTTTATGTGAGATAATATGGTATCTAAGCCTGATATAGGAAATTATAAATGTCACTATACTAATCTATATTTGGAGAGTTGTGTGTAATAATGATAAATTCTAAAGCATCCATTTTTTGATGTAATGTAAGGTTGTCATAATTATTCTATTGTAAAACTTATACAATCATCATTTATATCAAAAAGAATTAAGGATGACACATTAGTCATTGCATTTACATGATGGTTATCTATACATTGTATGATATAAATAGAAAATTTGTCAAATGTTTATTTTGTTCTATCCACCATTTATTTATATGGAGTTAGATGCTCTTATTTTATTTGGTAATGATAGGTAACTTGATCAACAATAAATTGAGAGTTGCCAAAGACCTTAATATTCTTGATATTGAGTCTTTGTGTTATGGATAATCTTATTATTAAGGCCTCATAATTTAATATATTTTTGGTGAAAGATAAGGTTAATCTATAATAAAATGGAATGTATTCACCTTCGGGGATTAAAAATATGATATTGCACCTACACCTGTCATACATCTAGATCTATTGAAAAACATTATCCATGAATTATGAGATATGTTATATGATGTTAACCCATCAAAAAAAGCCTTGGTAATTAGGAAAGGATATGGTAATGGATTTATCGCTAATTGATCAAATATAACTTAGAATTCAAATAATTTAAGATATATAAGCTTGAGATCAAATTATGTAAGTTGCATCAACCATTTACCTATTTGGTTCTTTAAGTGGGGTTTTTTCATGAGAAACTTTAATAGGTCTTATTTAATTATAACGTGGATCTCTTTACTAAGAAGATAATGTCATAATTTTTATGTAGTAAATACCTTTATTATACATATTTTTTCCATTAGAGTATATTTTCATTAATAATCAACCAATTGATGGTTTATATAGTAAATTAATTATCTCAGTGATCCTCATCGTATTGTGTTAATAGCTCCCCCAAGGACTCATGGGTTGTTAATATATAAAGGAGTAATTATCCATATATTATTAGAGTTATGAACACTAGTGAATTTTATAAATATTCTTTAAATTTATCTAAACATTTCTAGAAATTATCGTCCCATATAAATTTAGTGTCCATTTTATAAAAATACATGAAAGGTATTATTTTATCATCCAATTGATTAATTAAACACTAAATTGCCTAAATTTTTCCTTTTAAGCATCATAAATATTTTGATTTAGTTAGTGGGGGTATCTAAACAATATATTTTACCTTTATTGAATCTACCTTGATGCCCCACTGAGAGATAACTTATCTCAAAAGTTTTCTAGAAGATCCAAAAAAACACGTTTTTATATTTAATTGCACACTGATTTTTCACAAGCATTCAAATATTTATTACAAATCTCTACCATGATCTTATCAGTGTTTTTATTTTTTTATTAAATAATTGACATAATAATGGATGGTTTTATAAATGAAATCATGGAAAATGTGTGTCATTCTTCTTTGATACATTGCTTTTACATTTTTGAATTTGAAAGGCATGACAATATAGTAAAATGTTCCCCGTAAGATGGTAAATGCTACATTTTTTTAATTTTTTAGGTTAATTTTTATTTTTTTTAATCCAAAAAACATCCATAAATGAAAATATCTCATACCCAACTATAAAATTGACATTCATGTCAATGATAGGTAATGGAAGATCATATTTTGTAAAAGCTTTAGTTAGGTCATTATAATGAGTGCAACATCAAATAACACCATTAGGCTTAGTGACAAGTATAATATTAAAAACCCAATTAGAATGTGTAATTTTTATTATGAATCTTACATTCTAAGAGTATTTGAATTTTATCTTTTAACAGTGTTGCCACATTGGGATATATTTTATGAATATTTTACTTAACTAGTTTTGTATCCAAATATAGTAATATATTATTCTTTATCATTCATGGATATATTCTAGGCATATATTAATAATCCCAATAAAATAATTTTTGTTAATCATATAGACATACTGCTAGATTTTACCTTCATCGTTGTGAATCATTACAATGAGTAATATTGGTTGAGTATCTTTATTTATTCCATAGCTATATTGTATTATTTTTTTATTTGGAAAAGTGAATTGTTTTGTGACATATGGTAAAATAGGGAGCATGTTAGATGCATATTTTTGGATATTGGTATTATTTCTCTCACAAAACTATGCATGAGTATAAGTGGCACAAGGAAACCTATTCTTATGATAGAAGGAAGGGAGATCCTCATATACCCCCAAGTACTTAGTAATGAATCATCATTTGAGAACTCATCCAATGTCCAAATTTATGATGAAGCATTATTTCCAATAAAATTAAGGTTTACCAATTATAGACCAGTAGTAGAAATAAGTATATGCATGTATTCTAATTTGTCTCTTATGAAAAAAAGTTTACTGTAATTGTGTTGCTTATTACTTATAGATTTTGAAGAAAACCCCAAGCCTTGATGATTTGTATTTTTGGAAGAGGAAATAGGTTGGGTTATGCATTGTTATTTTTATCCTAATACTTACCCTTTGTATCCATGTTTGATAAAATATAGAGAGCTAAAATTACAATTATATGATTTTGGTGTATAGGTATTCATTGGTTGGACCATCACACAATGTTTTAAGGCATAAATATTCATTGGACACATATAAATAAATACTTGGTGGTCGAATTTTAGGCATTCATGTAAGGTATATGGAACTACATACATTTCATCTATTTAAGGATGTCCTAAAACAATGTTTTAATTCAAATCATAACTTCTCATAAAATAATTAATGTAGAGGGTTTCATAGTAATATAAAATGTTATCTACCCCAATACCTTTTAGGAATATTATCAAACACATTGATGCTCTTAGTTGAAGATGTTAATTTTTATCCCCAAGTCCAAGTATGGAAAGGAAGGATATGTTGCAAATGTTGAGTCCTGAACCATTATCCACAAGTAATCTTTTAATCATTTTACTGAAAAAAAACTTACTTGAATGTATAATGGTAAATAGTTATTTATAATTTATTAATGAGGTAAGTCATTTTTTAAGGATATATTATATTTAGTCCATTTAATATATTTTACCACAAATGCCACATATGATGGTTCCACATTTATAGGCAATAAATTCATATGTTTGTATTCAAAAGAACATATTTGTAATGGGAAGATATAAGTAATAAATCCAAGAGTTTTTTTTGAGACATCATTATTTTTATTGGTAGTATTGTATGTAGAAGTGTGTTGTCTCATGCATTCCATTTGACATTTAGTAATTACAGGTAGGAGTTCATTATAAATCATGTAACAACAAGGGGTATGTAAGAATACATCTGTATTAAATACATTAAACTTTTAACCAGATTTGATTATAGTTTTGATTGATTTATCCATGTATGAAATATAACAAGTGATGGTTACCATTATGTATTGTATAATGAAATAATTAGAAGATACATCCATATTTATCATGATTAAATCATAAGGAATACATGAAAAATATTATTACTAATATTTTTTAGAGTTTAGAAATAAGAAATTAGGAATTAGGAATAAATAAAACCCTAAGTTAAACTAAGGTTTGTAAAAGGAGACACAAAGGTCAAGTTCACCAAATGTTTAACCATTTTTAAATGTATTTTTGGTTTAATTTTAAAGGGTTAGAATATCATATTCAAAAATATGAATAAAAATAGTTTAGAGAAGGCTAATTAATTAAAAACTCAATTAAATGAATATTTTGGATTAAAATATTGAGTTTTGGAAAATATAGAAAGTACACTCAAAATAATATGATTGCATAAACATGAAGAAGAAATAATACTTATCTTATATAAAAATGTGTAGTTATATATAATAATTATATAGGTTGAAACAAGTGGGGATTAAATTAGGTTATAGTCATCATATTTTATAAATATGGATTTTAGATGTCTGGACACTTGTGTTATCCCTAGAGAATTTGTATCAATGTAGGTGTTTTGATTTGAATAGAACTATCTAATAAAAATATTCACTATGTTTTAGAGTTACCACATATATACTTATATTTTTTATAAAACCTTTTTGTTAATATATTTTATTCACATGTACAAGATGTAGATGCCTATATGTGGATCAAACCCTAGTTCTTTACTTTAGGTCATTATACCTTGCTAGAATAGGTTAGTGGGATCATAGTGTACATTTGACCTCAAGGACACATCTATAAATGAACACTTCCTACATAGATAATAATACAAAGATGTCCAAAAAAATATGTATTTACCCCCTAGGTATTAACTTATGTGTGCGTAAGGGTGAAATATACACTATGCAAGGGCATGAAATGATCTAGATTGTAACTTGAAAAATACTAATTATGGGATATTATTTAAATGATTCATACCCTTAATATGAATTCTCCTAAGAATGATTAAAAATATGAAATAATAAGGTAGTATAACTTAGTTGTTGAATTGATTGAGTGAGCTTGAATAGGTGTTTACCTGGTATTTACTAGATAGATAATGAGTTGAGTTTTATTTGTATTTATACCACACATTTTGAAAATATCTCATGGAAGGTTTAAATAAAGCAAATAATATGATCAATGAGATTCAAAATATTTAAAAACTAGATGAATTTCTAGAAATAAACACTTGATAATCTAGACATTTGCATTGATAGAAGTGTCCCTAAGTGGGATGCAAGTGTCTGATAGGCTAAGACATTTTTGAGTATATAAAACTAGTAGTGAAATATGTGTATCAGGTTTCAAGCTTTAATATAGTGAAAGAGATCAAGGTCATCATAAATGATAGGGTTAAAACATAAGATAATAAATTAGGCATAGTAAGATGGTGAGTGTGATCCTTTTTGAAGTAGGGAAGTATAAAACTAAAGGGTACATACCTAATAGGTATTTTTCAACTATACAAGATTTAGATGATATATAAATCATATTTTATTATAAAAAATAAATGAAACTTTTGAAATTTGGAGAGAAATAAAGGAATACACTTGTAAGTGGGTGCATTGTACTACTATGTGAAGTGTTGGAGATTATGGTCCCTTATAAAGCATTGGAGACTGGAGGTGATCATGACATAATGGAATAATTTCTTAGAATTATTATGTAATAAGTAAATTTAAAAATTTTAAACTATAGATTGGGAAAATAAATTAAATGACCTCATGAAGATGAAGTAATGCTAGGTTGTTGACCTATGTAGGACCTAAATTATACTACTCATTTAACTAGTCTTGAACCTCAATATGGAAGGTATAACATATATCAAGTTCATTTAAAGTGAATAAAATGTTATAGGTGGATTTATAGATTCAAACTTTTAACTTTATCGCTATCAATATAAACATTAAAAATATGCATGAAAAAATGTTCATGCCCCAATATAATCCAATCGGTGCTAAAATAGAAAATTGAAATAGTGAATACATGAAAACAAATCATGCCCTAAATCTTATCCAGTCGGTTCCAACATGTGATATATAATGGCATAATTTATAATTTAATATAATCAATCTAATAATCTATAAAATTTTGAAATATGTAACCTTTAAAATGGTTGTATATACTTTGCATATGCCCTCAAATATGTCTCAATATTTAAAAATATATCCCATAATTTGAAGTATCTATAATGGAGGCTTAAATCTCTATGAAAATGTCACTAATATCCCCCATTTTAAGGTGAATAATTTAGCTTATGATAAAAATAAAAGAGTTAAGTACATCATGTTATATATAAAAATGTAATCATTTAAAATCATGTGATAACCTATGGAGAATATTTAATTATATTATGAATATATCATGAAATCATATATGAAAAATTTAGTGTAGGGAATATAAGTTTCATGTCATGATGTGTGTGTGTGTGTGTGTGTGTGTGTGTGTGTGTGTGTGTGTGTGTGTGTGTGTGTGTGTGTGTGTGTGTGTGTGTGTGTGTGTGTGTGTGTGTGTGTGTGTGTGTGTGTGTGTGTGTGTGTGTGTGTGTGTGTGTGTGTGTGTGTGTGTGTGTGTGTGTGTGCATGCATGCATGTGTGTGTGTGTGTGTGCATGTGTGTGTGTGTGTCTGATTTTTTACTACTACATGCCTTTAATATTAGGCATTGAGTAGTAATAATCATATATATATATATATATATGATTATTACTACTCAATGCCTTATATTAAAGGCATGTAGTAGTAAAAAATCAAACACACACTATGAATTAAATAGTAAATTACACATAAAATTTAATTATATAGATCATGGTACTATAGTGAAAAAAGAAGGTGCATGATATGCATCGTATAACCAAAATATCGGCATAAATCCTAGATGTATCTAGTCATAAGCACATAATGTGACTATGATGCACATAATAACACTAAATAACACAAAAATAAATAGCCACACATAATGGAAAATAAAATTTCACACAAATAAATGGAAACACTCAATGGATAATGAAATGTCACACAAGGAAACAACTACAAAAATAAAAGTCATAGAAGAATTCAAGAGCTCAAAGAAAAATTCATAAAATAAAAAATCAATCATTAAATGTAATAAACTATGAAAAGAGCCAAAATAAATCATAACTAATGACTATAATATATAAAAATAAAAATAAATAGTGAAGCATAAAAAAAGTTAAGCTAGCCTACATCCTCAATCTATGCCAAAGTCACACTATCCATGAAATGTATCATAGAAAATAATATATGCAAGATAAAAAATGTGTAATCAATAATTGTATCTCAACATGAGTAAATGGAAATGGAATAAAAATATATAACATGTAATAATGTAACCTATGGATTGAGATTCCCAAAACATTAGAATATCCCTTAGTTATAATAATGAATTGTGTCTTACATTCGTGTATCATGTGAAAAAATGTATTTCTTGCATCTCACTCATATATACTATGAAATTAATGTGTTTATTGAAAAGGATATGTAATATACTAAATAAGTCATAAATAACATAAATAAATATAGTAGGTTACTAGAAAAACATGTTATGCTTAGGCCCTAATTTTTTATTTTTGGAATATCTTGAAAAAATGAGAAAATTTTAACCAACTATCCCATTAAATGGGATATCCATAGGTAGGTCCTATATCAAACATGGTAATTGTCACATAATGTGATTGAGTAAAATTAGATGTATTTATATCTACGTATGAAGGGTAATCTCACATTGTAATGTATCTAACATCATCATTATGGCTCAAAATATTATGTATTATGAGTAACACTAGTGGGTATGATATTTCATGGAATATTATTTATATTAGTACAAAAATATGGTTTTGTATACTATGAAACATGCCAAATAATTAGTAATAATAGCTTAGGATATGGAGTAAATAATGGTTGTTGTCAGTCTTAAATGTCATTGATGTAATGAGAGTTCAATCACTAGTTTACTAAGAAATTAAACAACCTTCCTCTAAAATATCTACATATAATCAACCTTAATAACTTAAATAACTAACTATTATGGTTGTTAAGGTGTGGGAAGAAGTGGCTCTAGATTAATATATACTGATTTAGAATACCTATAACTATAACACCTTATTTCCACGTATATATCTCACACATTTATGTACTAAATATGGTACTACATGGAGAATATGTATCCAATAACATCATAAAAACATTTCAAATTACCATGTACTTGGTATAAATGAAAACGGTGTATAAATTACTTTAGGGCCCACTTTAAGTCTTGATGCACTACTCCCTAAGATATTTTATTTCCTTTTTTTGAAATTGTTAACTATATTTCTTGTGTACATCATATCATCATGTGTATACATAAAAATAAGGATGAGTGTCATTGTGATAACATTTTAACTTAAACCATTATCTATCATGACAATATATATACGATGCAAATAAATTATTATTCATAAAATAATGAATTGTAAATAAAATAATATTTCATAATTTCACTATCATAAAATGTAATCATGAGATTTGTGTCAATGTTCTTATAATTTTACCAATAATACCATTCAATGGATGTAGATATGTCTAAGAATGATGTTGTACATTTTAAGTCATATGCACATCAAGATTAGTCTTAGTTTATGTTTTTTCATGATTGAGAAAGGGATTATAAATTATTTTCACTTTTTATTCACATTAAGTTGTAGTCCTAAATCATTTTTAGGTGTGTTAATCTCAAAAAAATTATTATCAATAATATCTTGAAATTTTTTCCTTGACACGAAACATGTATTTGTAAAATGACCTTCACATATATAATAATCATAATATACATTACTATCATGTAAGTCAAGTATATTTATACTCATATGAACTAGGACCTTATGGTGGAGGGAGAGATATAATTTTTCACTCAAATAAATTTTAAAACATATTATGAGAAGGTTCAAATAGTCAATAAAATTATCTCATTTGTTGATTAGATAAGACAATATGATTAGTATTTTATGACATTACATTAATTATTAATTATTCATAATTATTAGTATCATTCATTTTGACATTGTAACTTTTATTTATTTGAAAAAATTTAGTTTAAGTATGTAGAGCATTATCCATGTAATTTATCTTATTCAAATATATGAGCTTAACTTCTCAATCTCTAACTCTATACCATAACTAGTCAAATGACTTAAATATTTTGAAAATAATATCTTGATGGAGGGAGGAAATAATTTATTTATTGAATATATATTGTAACTCATTATCAACCATATGATTTTTCATCTTAGAAATCATGGACTTGTATTAAAGTATGTAGTCATGGATTGGTTCATTGGATCCTTGCTTGTGTTTTATAATTTTGGAATAAGAAATTTTCTTATTAATATTATTTGAAAAAATATATAAAATAATAAGATAAAATATTTATAATAAAAATAGTTATAACATATACATAGATTCTTTGTAGCAACTATTTTTCACCGAAAAAAAATTGGTAGTTCATAGAAATATCCCCTCCATGATTTATGGATAAATTATAGTACCTTGAGTATAAGTAAAATGATTCAATTAATGAAATACTTAAATCTCCATTGAAAGTTATTATTATTCTCATGTGTATTATTTTGTTATAAACATAACTACTATTGTTATTTGTTATATTTAGGTGAAACCATAGTTTTTCAGTTACAACCTCCTAGATTTTTTTTAACTCTAAATAAGGAACCTATTTCTCCTCTATAAATTTAATAGCTTAGGTTTAGAAGGATATAGTGAGGATTTAAATAATAATTAAGTCAATAAAATATTTTGAGAGTTAGAAGTGTGAGTAATATCATCCTGACAAATTTTTTCTATATAAAACTTGTTATGAATTAAATTCAAGTTAAATTAATTCAATCGTATTAAGGAGGAGATAAGTCACACTCAAGTATAAATGAGGTAGAATCCACTCACATGGATTAAGTATACTAATTTATTATCGTTTAATATTAAATTTATCTATGTATTATTTATGAGTGTGTTTATTATTTCATGTTTTACAATGTTTTGTATGATCTCATATAAATATTTCATTATATAAATTTAATACGCTACGTAAGGTAATATTACAAAAAAATATATTTATTTAAATTCTAGATTAGATTAGATTTCCTTTGTGTTATTTACTTTCTTGACAGTGTGATTTAATTTCATGTACTTTTAATTCAAGTCATTTACATTATACAAATATGTTTTAATTTTGTAATGATTAGGACCAAGACATTCAAGAGAATAATGTCACACATATAATGTAGATATATTAAAAATATTAACAATTAATTAAAGTATCATAGTTTATAAACCAAGTGAATTCCCCTCAGAAGAGGTCTAGTAGGTTGAATGTGAGAGATTGGTCTACGTCACTTTAAATTGGGGTTTATTTTATCTCATCATTTTTTAACCATTTCTAGGGAAGGTGTTAAGTATTATAATTGATAATATTTTATTAGGTTCCCTATTTTAATTATAAATTTATATATTAATTTACCATTTTCCTATATTAAATTTGTATACACATAATATTTTTAACCCTTATCAATCATTGATGCTTTCTATCTTGTAAGAACACATCGAGTCTCAAAATCTCTGAATGCATGCCCTAAGGGGTGCACAAGGAAAGGGGTGGGAAGACCATTGGTGCTTCACAGGATTGTTGTACCTTTTTACCACTTGTTATCAATCCAAACATCTCCTCAAACCATTCCCCTAAGTTTTACCTCCTATTTATCACCCTGCTCTAGTCATTTACCATCTCTATTAGCCCTTTCCCTAACCTCAACCCCTTTTTGGTATTTTACATGACTAATTCATTCACATCAATCTTGTATTATTATTTACAAATCTTATTAAGAACTACGTCAACTCATGACCAACATAGTTCATAACCTAGTTAGTATTTTGCTAATTTCAGTACTAAGTCAACCAGGTAGACCTTGTCAACCTAAAATTTTATAAGGGTTTAGGGTTAAAAAAACATACATTTCACCATTATTAGAGAGACAACAAGAGTTAATTATTCATTTTCACTTATTTACAATTTACTCTTTCACCATTATACTTGATAAGTCTTAGATTAGGGCTTTTACTTGGATAAGAATCTTGTCTTGGAAAAGTCTTGGATGCTTTGGCCTTTCTTAGTGATCATTACAAACCATAACTTATTTTGAATAACCTTTGTCCAAGGTAGAGATTGAGTATAGATAGATTCATCTTCAAGGTAAGTATCTATAAGTTTATTCCTCTCTTTAGTAGATAGAAGTAGCATAAGTAATGGCTTTTGAATATATTGCTTTCTCCATCCATTAGGGTTTTACCTATACATAACTAAAATAGGATTATCTTATGCATGTTTACTTTTATGTTTAATAACCCCCATATTGTGACATACACTTTGGTGATCATGAGATTATAATTTTAATTTTTATTAGTTTAGTGAATATGAAAACATAAGACCTATTTGGGGTTATTGCATAATTTTTCTTGACTAGAGTCTTTGGAACCCTCCCTAGTGATATTATTGTGGTATGATATCCCTTATCTAGGTCTAGTGGATCCATATTGGTTATGACACTAATTATCTAATGTATCCCCAACTAAAAGTGTAAGTAGGATCTATCTTCTTTGAGCTAGGATTGATTTGTAGATCTACTTCATTTCCTATTAAATACATTCTATTGAACCTAATGTGAATGTAAACCTAGTAGGTTTGCTTTCACACTTTAATTTATCTCATTTTATCATTTTTTCATATTTTTAATACTATGTCAACCTAGCTGACATAGTTCTAACTTTTGTGCACAAGTTTAATAGATAGTCATGTCCAAATGAATATGTTCTTTCTATGTAGGTCTTCATTAGATAAATGTTACTGGGTCAAATAGGTTGACACAATACTCTTCTTCAATCATAGATAATAAACTATGTTGAATAGGTCAACTTAGTCTTTTAGTTAGCATCAAGATTAAAAAACTAAGTCGAATAGGTTGACTTAGTATTTTAGTTAGCATCTAGATTAATAAACTAGGTCAAATAGGTTGACTTAGTTCTTCAGTCAACATCTATATCAATAAACTAAGTCAAATAGGTCAACTTAGTCTCTTAGTCAACATCCATATCAACAAACTAATTCAAATAGGTCAACTTAGTCATATTATCATACTTCAATACATAGGGTTCTGTAGAACTATGTTAAACCAACTAACTTAGCTTATAGAATTTGAATGTTGCATTCAAGGAACTTTAGCAAAAAAATTCCAATCCTAATCATCCTCTAACCCACCATGGTTCCTCTCTTCCTCTCTCTATCAATTCAATCCTTCATTAAAGTTTTATTTTGTGTAAGTTTGTAGTCTTCAAAACTATAATCCTTAGCCAACTAATTCAACCTAGTTGACTTAGTTATATAGCCTATCTTTTTTCTTAAAGATTAAGTTGACTTGGTCGACATAGTTGTTAAAAACTCTTCATTCCATAGAACAATAGTGACCCAGTTGACTCTATTCTATACTATTCACTTATAGTGTCATCTAAATTAACTCTATACCATTCTTAATTTGGTAATTAACAACTATTTGTTAGTAATTAATTCACACTTTCATTTTCATATATTTGCATGCTTAGATTAGCTCACATAGTCTAATTAAGTGGTTTTTCAAATTGATGTTTAGTTACACTATTTTTCTCTTTTTGCACACACTACCAAATCACATAATATTCAAGATACATTTAACATTTGTCTTCCCAAGGCCTACCTACTTGGATTTCATTAATAAAGGGGAAGCCAAATTGGTTTCTTGGCCAAGTATAAACATGTGGTTAATGGTATATATTGGTAAAGCACCAAACACCCTTATCACTATAGGATTGTGAAGTGAGGGGATAGTCCCTAATACCAAGCTAGTACCATTACCAACATATCTCTATCAGATTAAATCTCCTGAAAACATCCATAGATTGATTTCTAGTTCCCTATTTTTAGCCAACTTCCCTATCACACTTAAAATAACACTTTATAAAAATATAACACTCAAGATGACCACTTCGTTAGAACTTATTTTTTAGTTGACTAATTGCTCTTTGATCCTTGTGTGTTGTATTGTAAAAAATTAAATTGGCTAGCATTGGTGCAATATTTTTTGTTGTGTTCCCCAATTGGATCATTCTCATTGATCTAGTTGTTTGTGTATTCGATTTTATTCTTTCTTCAATTATATCACAAAAACATTACCTATTTTAACACACTATCGTTATGTTCGACACATTATATTATAGATTGAGTTTCTCATATCTACAATATAGAGTCAACATTGTCAACTTTGTATCCTTTTTTTCTAGTCAAGCTATAGTACTAAGTTGACCTAGTCAACTCTATATCCTTATCAATCTTAATTTCATACCTGATTTATAGTACTCAGTCAACCTAGTTGACTTTATCCTCTTATTACTGACCTTACTCTTCTATCTAGCTAACTTAATTCTTTATTTGGTTAAATTAGTTCTCTATCCTTGATCTTTATCTCTTCGTGATTAAAATTCTATTCATTTCCTCAAATCATTATGAAGTCCCCTATTAAAATCTTCTTAAACAACTTGAATCCATTTAGACACTACATGGAGTATTATTTTTCTCCCTTTCTTTACCTCTTAAGAGAACCCAAAATCTTGGATTACCTCTTCTCCTCCTTCATCTATGGATTGTAACATGGTTTAAATCACAAATCAAGATGAAGTAGGTGGATCCAATCCTTTTTTTACTTATCAAGATAATTCTAATCTATAATATTTTCAGCATAATGTGGGAGCAATTGACAAAAGTCTATCTAATAATTCTATTGGTAATCCACCTTTTAATAACCCTCCTCTTATACCAATTTAGGTATTTATCCTAAAAAAACCAACCTATAAATTGATATGACTCAATTTCATACACAAATCATACAACAAATGAACATAATGAAAACTTATCACACCTCTCAAATGATATAACTACAATGTTATTTGATCAATATGGTTAATCAACCTCTAGTTTTAAATCCTCAAGCTAATCCAAATTTTATTCCTCCACCTCTTAGAGATGCCTCAAGAAATGTTATTCTTCAACATATAATGAATAAAAAAATTATTCATAATATCTAAAAGGAACCTTTAGATCCTTTCATCATGTCTATTGATATTGGTAATATATCTCCAAATTTAAAGTATGATAGGACTAAAGAGCGTGCATCCTTTCTTAAATCATTTGGCAATATTTAGAAAGAGTGGATACAAACTAGTAATTTAACCATAACTAAACTTATAGTTAAACCTTCAATGGCAATGTTTTAAAATGGTACAACCAACTTCCCCAACATTCCATTTAGCAACTTGAAGACTTAGTCAATCCTCTAGTTAAAGAGTTTCAACACAATGACCTTCCTAAAAATTGCCTTAGACATTTTATTAATGCTAAGCAAACTTCCAATGAATTAGCTCATGATTTTATCAAATGATGGAAATTTATGGCCCATAAGGCTTACCATAACATGGCTAATGATAAGTTTTTAAAATTATTTAACTCTTTTGTTTCAATATAAGGTTTAAACTTTTACTCCTCAAATGCTTAATGAAGATCTTGACCAAGTGGAATGTCAAGACTTAATCATGAAGAAATTCAAACCTAATATCAAATTATTTAAGGGATATTTTTAAACTTATACTAATCCCATCACTATAAATACTCCTCAAACCAAAATAGGCTTTTTCAAAGCTGACAATCCTCAATATTCTCACATACCATTAACTGTGTAATAAATGATACAATTCTTAGTGCCCTCTAAACCCCTTTACTTATCCTCATAATCCTCCTAAATGGTATGACCCTAATCAATTTTTTTTCTACAAACCAACATTGGTCATTTCCATTAAAATAATCGAGGGCTTACAAAATATGTTGTCTCCTACATGCTTGGTGATTCCTTCAATCACAAAGCCATGATCCAACTCTGTTGTCTAGAGTACAATATTGCTTATCAAAAACTACAAGATCTTAAAGTTTCCTCTTCTAAAAGCCAAAAATATTTTCCCATATATAATAATGAATAAAATACCAAGGATGTTTGAGCCATTGATTTTGACTATGACCAGTCTTACAACAATCTCAATATGTTAATGTAGCTAAATTCAACTATCATCACAAATTATCTCACAAAGATCCCATCACAAAACCTAAGAAACCATCTTTCGAAGAAAAAATTCTTAAAGATACTACTACCACTCAAGTAGCTTAAGAGGTCCATGAGGAACCACCTCCTTCTTCTAAACCTTTAACCACTTCCATTCCTTCAAAGTCTACTTTACCTTTTAAATCTTGCACTAGTTCTTCTTCTAAATCCCATTAGAACTTTCTCAAAGAACTTAACTCTATGCCTTGCAAGATTACCCCTATGGAATTAGTTTGTGCCTCCCCTTATCATCATAAGTTCCTGATGGGTGTCATTATTCCCTTCATTTAATCAACTCTTTGTTGATGTCATATTCAACCAGGGGTGTGTCTAAATCTATATGCAATAAGAAGAATCTTAGCGATTTAGTAATTGATTGTAGGTATTTGTATATATATTTTTTGTTTTGGGGGATCTTTAATGTCTTAAATACTTCTTGGTTAAAACTTTCTTGGAATCAAACTATGAAAATCTACTAGAAGTAAACACACATTACAGAAATGAATTGTTGGAAATAAACACACTTTTGTAGAATGAAATAGATTGCCGAAAATGAACAAACTTTATAGAATTAAAGATATAATATAGAATTCTTGGAAAATGATTACAAAGAAATGAGAACTTAATCTAGAACACCTGTAGGGATAAATCTGCAATAAATTTTAACTTAAGGAATTGAAAGAATTTATAAATTTAACAAATTTACCTATTTGCTTTTGAAAATAAAATATAAATACCAACAAAAATGAAGATCCTGGTTCCTAGAGGAGTGGGCCCTTGCTCTACCTAGAAACAAGATCTAACAACTTAATTCTCTCTCAAAATAGAAATGACTATTTTATTGATAAAATGTTCTGCATTACAAAAATGTACTAGATCTATATAGATCAATCTATATCTATCATTATTCCTCTATTCTTCAATTTTTACCATTATTCCTATATTATTATAGGTATGTATATATATTCTTCTTCTTGTGGTGCATTGATGGATGTAACTATTTCTCAGATATGATGGAACTGAATCGTGCCTATAGTAGATGTTGAATTAAAATGTGGCTAGATATACAGATGTGTGATATGTGTCTTGGATCTACAAGTATGGAAATCAGAAGTCTGCTCTTGATTAATAGGATCATTGATTTGATAGCTCACTAGCCATTTGGAATAGATATTTATCATTATTTTAAATTTAGAAGAGTTCTAAAACAAAAGGAAATCATTCTATGTCTAATTGTGAAAGTTTTAGAGCTTATCTACAGGAGTTTCATAACTAATTTTGATAATTTTGGAACTAAATATAGAGTTTTGGAACTAAGTCCAAAAGTTTCAAAACTAAGTTTGAAAAATTTAGAGCTAAATTTGAAAGTTCTAGAAATAAGTTTGAAAATTTCATAACTAAATCCAAAATTTTTAGAACTAAGTTTTAAAGTTATGGAACTAAGTGACAGAACTTGTAATAGCATGGTGGAGTTCCAGAACTAAGATTTATTGATTCTAATGCTTCTAAAAACATGCAATCTACTTCATATTTATTATTTAGTCTGATGATGACCTATGTTATTACAAAACTTGAATTTTCCAAAACACTTTATTAGGAATTATAGGTCACAAAATGCAGTCAAACTTAATATAAAGAGAGAGTAGGATGAGGTCATTTATTATACATTTAATGATCATATCCGGGCCTCATCATTTCCCCCATACTTACTTGTTTGTAAGTCCCTTTACAAACTTTACTCTTCAAATTCAAGATTGTATATTCTGCATTCCATTTGATTGCTTAGATCAAATGGCTAGAACTAAATATTCTAATGCTTTGATTTAGAGGTAGTATACCCTACTCCTACTTCTAATTTTCTCTTCCATTCCTCAAATTTAGTGGGATCTTGAGGTTATTTGTTTTTCCAAGGAGATATGGGGGTAAGAAGTAGAGGTGGCCTTGTTTGCATTCCTATCCATATGTGCCTGTGAGCTTCATTGATCTGAGGAATTATTGTGCATAAAGTTTTTGCCCTTTCTAGACTCTAGATCAAATTTGAAGGGGATATTACTTCCCTCATTTTTAATGCCACCAAGAGAAATTCCCATCTTTTCAAACATACATCATAAATATTATCAAAATTTTCCTTTTCATAAGAGGTGAAGGCATTTATGCTTTTCTGTAAATTGGCAAAATAAGGTTCCTTAAACCTTATATGAAATGCATGAAATCTAAAATGTGCAGCAAATGTGGATGGGTTACCATAATTAATTCTCATATAGAGACCAGATGAACTAGCCTTTAATAGATGCTCTGACTCCATCTCTTTCCATAAAATTTGATTTTAAAGAATAGAAACAAATGCATTAAGCTGGCTTTCCCCTACATAAAAATTGATCATAAAACCTAAATTCTTTTCCAACATCAAATTGTAGAGGTAAAATTCATAGATAAGATTTTTCTATTCTGCATTGGCTAAGGAATAGGTTACCGAGAAATCAGCATCATCTTTCATTTCATGTGGAAGGCCACATGCTATCCTTGCCAACTACCAGTGAATGAATTGTTTCTTTAAAAACATACTATATGTAGGAGAAGGTCTTGTGCATGCAAGTAGTTTATCACTCATCCTGGAAACCATTTGTATTTTCACAAGATATTTATATTTATCCTTTTCCTCATAAAATTTTCCTTCCTTGCTTTCTTTTCTTCCTCCAGTTTGCTTTTCAAGTCCTTATTGGATGTCTTGACTACACTGAGTTCTCTGCATGTATCATCCCATAACGGCTTGAGTGGTAGATAAGTCAATTTATTCTATGTAGAGACTAATGACACAGTAGTTTGTCTCTTGGAAAGTTTACATTCTTCCTGTTTCTTCATCAGCTACCTTTTAATCTCTGCTAATTCCTTAGTCTTGGCTATGAACTAGTTTGTTAATTCTTTAAGGAAAATTTATCTCTATTCTAATTTGAGTTTGAGGAGATCCAATTCCTCATCCTTTTCCTTGATAATGAACTCTGCTCTAGAAAAAAATAGATCCTATTTAACCTACTAATTTTCTTCTTTTTCTAAAATTTCTTGGGGAGTTAAGCATTCTTCTTCCACCAGAGGGGATTTCCCCTTCCTTTTCTAAGATGCCTATTCATCTTCTTCATGTGATGGTGCTTCTAACTCACCCATTTCCTGGAAAACTTGATCGTCAAATATTTCATCTTCTTTTTCTTTTTCTATAAGGCTTGCTCTAAGAGAATTCATGGCTATTTTGCCCAAAATATTAGTAGCTTCAATTTCTAGCCTTTCTTGTTCTTCCATCTCCTCTGGAATTTATTTAGACTTTTTATGACTTCTCCTTCTTTGAGGAGCATCAAAATGTCCAAAAATGGGTCTCCACTTAGAGCTTCATATGATTTTCACCTCTTGCTCAGGCCTAGGTGAACCATCACTATCAAAGACAAGTGTTAGTTCTCCTATAGCTTCTACAGAAGAAGGAATTTCTTGAGAAGGTACAGTAGGGTCTGTAGTTTTAGCTCTTCCTCTAGATCTTCTTTTTGGTATTTCCTCTCCTCTTAGTTATTTATTTTCATTAATAGTGGTATCAATTTCCAAATGAATTGAAGGGGTAGGAGGATTTTCTATTACTCTTATAAAAATACTAGGGTTCTGCCTAAACTTGCCAAGAAATTTTTCCCACATTTCTTCCCCATTTATCTTTGAAAGGAAATGGTGCTAGCATACTAAATACACTAACCCATGATGTCTAATTTTTCCTACACCCAAATAATACCTATGGGCCATTTTATGGATGGATTCAAAAAGAAACCCTGGAAGGTTTACTATATATTCTATTTTTTTGGCTCCATATCTAAGGTATATGAGGATTTTTTGGACTTCTCTTCCTACTAACCTAAATTGCCCATCACAGGTTATATACTTAACTATCCAAAATGTTACTCTATCAAAGGGTTTGGGCAAGCTAGGCCTTCTAACTCCTTTTATAATTTCCTTTGTGTTGTAAATATACTGGGGTTCAACTTCCCCCTCTTTTAGCAAGGTTTCAACCAGGTCTTTTAATGTCCCTTTGACAGGGTTTGGGACATACACCATTGGTACTCCAGCTATCTCACTTATTACATTCACAAAAAAAGGAATGAAAATATTTCTAATATTTGTCCTTATGTAATCTAAATTGATAAAAAAATATCTTACCAATTCATCATTATATTTGAGGAATTTCCTTAGAAACTCCAGCCATCTTGACTGTTGAAAGATAGTTGCCACTTCTTCATCTACAAGGAGCTAGGTATCATCCTCTAGTTATGACTTATTTTTAATCCCCATGATTAATTATTATTTAATATTACATAGGTTAGATAAATAAATATTCTCTTAGTGGTGGCACCGATGACTTTGGTTGCAGAAATGGTGAATTCAGCTATAGAATTGACAAATTTAATTTGTTGTATCTCTCTTGAAGTTTCTTTACAACTAGTTTTTAATTTGTTGATTCAATAATAATAATGAATCTTTATAACTATGCCAATAATTTATTCCATAGATATCCTTCTCATGATTTCTCACTTTTAATCATGATGTACAATAGATGACTCATCATACCAATCTTTTAAATCAAGTCTAATCACACATTCAAACTTTCAATCTAGCTTTTAACAAGTTAAAAACATAATTATCATCCTTAATGATGTAGTTCCTCTGTCATGATGACTCATCATTCCTAAAAAAAAAGTGAACAAAAGGAAAATGGTTAGAAAATAGTTAGAATTCTAAAGAAGTTTTTATTGTGAATTAGCCATTTATTTGAGAAGATGAACTGCCATTGCTAGTTTTCAATTAATCTTTGAGAGTTTTTTATTTTATTTTATATATTTATTTTTTTGGGGAAAAGAATGCCATTTAATAGTTTTCATTCTCTTCCCTTTATTCTAGATCTATTCATCTAATTATTTGATTATTTTGGAAGAACTAGATTCTTCCATATGATCAAATTCTTTGTCTACTTCAATCTACTTCAAGAATTCATCCTAGTAGGAGGCTTCCTATAAAGTTTTAGCCTATGTCCATTGACAATGAGTATTCTTCTACTACCATCAATGGGAAGTAATTGGATAAAACCATTGTCAAATATCTGCTCAATCTGATAAGGTCCCAACCATCTAGTTCTCAATTTACCTTTGAATTATTGGTACTTAGAATCAAATAGCAATGCCCAGTTTCTTACTTTGAATTGCCTTTCCTTGATATGTGAATTATGCCATTACTTCCTTTAATCTTGGATTATCTCTATCTAGTGAAGTGCTTCCATTCTCAATTCATCCAACTCATTGAGTTGAAGGATTATCTCCTTTTAAGCTACATTTAATTCAATTCCCACCTTAGCTATTGTCCTCAATGTTTGTAGTTCAAACTCAATAGGCAACAAGGGATTTTTCCCATAGACTAACTCATATGGTGAAAACCCTATTGTGGTTTTTCAAGTTCTATTGTAAGCCCAAATAGCTTTAGGTAGTCTCTTTACCCAATCTCTTCTTCTTGCTTCAACTATTTTAGTGAGGATGCTTTCCAATTCTCTATTTGTTACTTCAACTTGTCCATTTACTTGTGGGTGATAGGGAAATGACTTCCTATGATTGATCTGATAATACATTGTGAAACCTTGGATCACATTGGACATAAATTGTGGTCCCTAGTCTGAAACTAAGCTTCTTGGTGCTCCAAACTTTACCATAATTTTGTCCCAAAGGAAATTAGTAACTACTTCTTCAGTGGCATTTGTTAAATCCTACACTTCTACCCACTTTGTCACATAATCAGTACACATAAGAATGTGCTCTTTTCCATGTGAAGGAGGATTAAAGGGTCAAACAAAATCCAATTCCCATCTCTCAAATGGTTTAATCACTACTTGAGGTTGCAAATGAATTTCATTGGTAAAGGTTGGTTGTCCCATCCTTTGACAAGGATCACACCACCTGATATATCTCTTCACATCTTTGTACAAAGAAGGTCAATAGTAACCAGTGCCAAGTATCTTGTGAGCTATTCTTTTCACTAAATAGTGTCCTCCACTTGGTTCATCATGACATGCCCAGAGGATGTCAAATATTTCATCTTCTCTTACACACCTACATAAAACCAAATCAAGGCCACATTTAAATAACATTCCATTTAACCATTTGAATTGTACACTACTTTTTATTAACTTATTTATTTATTTTTTAGTGAAAGAAGGAGGAAACTTCCCTGTTGCAAGATAATTTGCCATGTTAGTAAACCATGGTGTATCAACTAAAATAAAAAATAATTGTTCATTTAGAAAGTTGTCCTTGACTAGATCCTACTCCCCTGTAGTGGTCAGTCTTGACAAGAAATCATCTACCACATTAGATTTACCTAGATTGTCCATAATGGTCATATCAAATTCAAGTAGAATTAATAACCATCTAATTATTCTACCTCCAACCACTAGTTTATTCATTAAATATTTAATTATTGGGTGATTTATATGTACAAATATTTTTTACCCTATAATGTAATGTCTAAATTTATTAATTGCATAGATCACAGCTAGAAATTCTTTTTTAGTGGTAACATAATTTATTCTAGTGGGAGTAAGATTTTTACCAAGATAGTAAATAGTATACATTTTTCCTTCTTCATATTTCTATCCAAAAATTGTACGAATTGAGTTATTTGAGGCATTAGTTTGGATGTGAAAAGGTTTCTCCCAATTAGGTCCTCTCAATATTGGGGAAATTACTAATTTTTCTTTAATTTTTTCAAAAGCATGTTGTCAATTTTCATCCCAAAAAATTCTTAGTCCTTGGTAAGCAGCTTAAACATGGGGGTATCAATTTTACTAAAATCCTTGATAAATCACCTATAACATCCATCATGCCCTAAAAATGACTTGATATCTATGGGGGGTTGAGGAATAGGCAAGTCTGAAATAATCTTGATGTTGTTTTGGTTAACCTAAATTCCTCTTTTTGAAATATGGTGTCCTAATACAATCCCTTCATCAACCATCATCAAACATTTCTCATGACTAAGAGACAAGTGATGTTTTTCACATCTTGTTAATACTTTGTCCAAATTTTTCAAGGCATCATCAAATGTATCTCCATGTATAGTAAAGTCATCCATGTATACCTCTACATAGTCATTTGTTAGGTCTACAAAAATTGCTAATACAACTCTTTTAAAGGTTATTGGAGCATTACATAGTCCAAATGGCAATACCTTGTAAGCAAAGGTACCCCATGGACAAGTAAATGTAGTTTTGTCCTAATCCTCAGCAACAAATCTGATTAGATTGTATCCACTAAAGCCATCCAAGAATGAAAAGTATTGTTTACCTAAAAGGTTGTCTAAGACTTTATCTATGAATGATAAGGGAAAATAATCTCTCAGGGTGGCTTTGTTTAGTTCCCTATAGTCAACACAAATTCTCTATTTTCCATTTTTTTATGGATAATTACAAGAGGAGACACCCACTGGCTATCTGAGATAGAGTAGATAAAACCTACTTGTATTAGTATTTCAATTTCTTATTTGACTGTATCCCTTAAGTCTAGATTAATCTTCTCTGAGGTTGCCTAACTAGTCTAATATTTTTAGTATAAATGTGATGAGTACAAATACTTGGATGAATTCCTTTCATGTGTCTATAGTCCCAAGAAAAACCTTTAGTATGATCCTTTATAACATCAAATAGTTTGGCTTCTTCATCATTCTTTAACTAACTATTAATCTTCAAAATTTTACCTAGTTGAATCTCAACATGTTTGGTTCCAAATATGATGAACTAATTTTTTGGAAGGGTTTCATTAAGGTGTTTAGTGGACATGCATGTAGTAATAACATATGATATGTAACAATATCTCCAAAAGCTCCTTCAGATAGAATATTAGACAAAGGATAATAGGAAGAGTTATGATACTTATCTTATTATAGGTCAAACTCCTCATTACTGATGTTTTCTAGAAATTCTTCATCATCTCCTGATATTTGTAAAGCTAAAGATATAGATGCTTCCTCTTCCCAAGAGAAATCTCATTCCTCTTGAGTGAAATTATCTTCATTTGCAAGGAGTTGTTGTTGGTGTGGTTCTAAAACTAACTATGATGATTCTGGAACTAACTATGATGTTTCTAGAATAGATTCTATAGGTTCTAGAACTAATCTCAACTGCTCCAATGACAATTGGTGTACATTCAATGGAGGATTAACCATATCTTCTATTTCTTGTACATGATCCTAAAATGTTATCATAGCCAAAGAAGATAGATTTTGCTCATTAATATCAAGATTATCAACCCATAATTTCTTTTGATTATCAGTAAAAGGTCATGCAAAGGGATATAATGAAATTTGCTTATAATTCTTACCATTTGAAATAGTCATATCACTTGACCTGCAATCAATTAACGTGGAAACTATAGCTAACCATGGTCTACCCAAAATAATGGGATAAACAAGTGATTTACCTTTTGGCTAGAACATAAGGAAGTCAACTAGATATTCCCATGGCTCCACCATTACTGCCACATCTTCAATAACTCCTAGTTTTGCTACAGATTAATATGCCATGTGTAATATGGTGTTATTAGGTTGTATGCCTATTAATGGTAATGTTTTCAAAGTTTCCACTATCATTACATTGATAGCTTCTCCCAAATCAATCAAAATGTTATTTATATCTTTACTCCCTATAGAGACAAAAATATCAAGGCTTCCAGGATCTCCATATTTGGGAAGTAGGATTTTTCCTACTAATAAATCAACAAGTTTCCCATCTACCTTAATAGTCCTAGGGTACTGCTTCTTTCTTCTAGGTTTTTTAAAACATAATAGTTTGATTAACTTGTTTAACTCTAAAATATCCTTGATTGATTGTAACAATAGTATTTCAATATTTAATATTCTTAGTTCCTACACCAATTTAGATTCCTTAATTTCTATGGCTTCTTTAAATCTTTCTAGAATTGGAATCTTAGTAGAGTTTCTTTCTGGTTCCTTATCTTTTTATTTTTCTTCTTCCTCAGGTGCAACTAGACTAGGGGTTTCAGCTTCTTTTGTCATCTCAGTGATTATAATAGGTGGACTGCTAACTATTTTTCTATATCTAGTTTGAATGTCTTTATAATCCATTACATTTATTTCAACTAATTTTTCTAGTTCTATTTCATATACAGGAGTTGTTTATTTGTTTCTTGGGTTTTCTATTGGTTGTGTTGGCATTTGTGTTTGCACTACATTTTCATCCTATGGATTTTGTGTTGGATATCCCATTATGGCTTGTTGGTTCTTATTTGGATATTTTTTCCCTTGCATATAATTACTAGGGCCCCATCTAGGTTATGGCCAAGCATAAGGATTTCCTTGACCAGCCCAAGGTTGTTGATGTCCCTGAGTATACCAAGATTGACTTGCCCAATATTGAGGATTCCATGTTGGTTGAGGGGCCCAAGGTGGCTATCCCCAACTTTGTGGTACTATTTGATCTTCCCATGGCATCATCTAAGGATTAGGAGCTAGTCTTGGCATAAATTATCCTTGGTTGGGTTATCTCTGAATAAAATTTAATTCTTCTATGGTGGATGATGTACTAGTTTATTTGAGCTGATTTTTTATGAGTGTGAGAAGAGAACAAGAATGAGTATCATGTTATTTAGATTCATAGATAATACATACTTCTATGTTATCTAAAGGACATTCCCTTATTACATGCTTCTTCTTACATCTAGGACAATATATGGATAATGGTTCAGTTTTGGCATTTGCTTTAGCTTTCAATCCATCCATGGTGGAGGTTAATTGAACTAATATGTTTGTTTTAAAGTTTTCCAATTCATCCATTAGTTTGTTCATATCTAGATTTGAATGTTTAACCATTTTTCCCTTTATAGGTCCACCCCTTATCCTTGAATAGATTTTATAAATTTCTATGATTTCATTCATTCTTAATTAAGTAATGTTTCCACCACAAATTAAATCAAGGTTTTCCCTAGATTCATCATCTAGACATTTGAGAAAGATGGTTTTATTTAACTCTTCTTCAAGTAAAAATCCACATATTTTACTCACAAAGAGGAATCTATCAAAATAATCTTCCATATTTTCATCCTCTTCTTGTTTGATTTTGAAAAATTCTTCTTTTTGATTTCTTCCTCTACAATAATCTTGATATTTGTCTAGGAAGACAATTTACATTTATTCCCAATTGGTAATAGAATTATATGCTAATCTGATAAACCACCTCATTACTACATCCTTTAGAGTAGATGGAAATAACTTTATTTTTTGATTATCTGACTTGTAATCATAAGTCTGACATAGTACTTTAAACTCAAATAGAAATTGGTCAGGATCTTGAGATGACATTCCTCTAAATGTGGGCAAGTGTGCAGGTAAAATGTTCTTCATAGTGGTTTCATCTTCCTCCAATTAAATGGGATAGGTAAAGGATCTCTTAGGTTCTCTTCCAGCTTCTCATGCCATCTCTCTAGTATTTTCTAGTCCCTTCTCCTAGTCAATGTGGTATGTGATCTACATTGGGGATGGTGAAAATTTAGGAGTACGAGGTTGACTACTCAATTGAGAATCAAAACTTTCCCTCAATGGATCTTGATAAATAATCCCCCTCCCTAAAGTTTTACTTACTTCTGGTGACTGATCCAAAAATTCCAAAGATGGCAACTCTACTTGTCTTGTAGGATATAATGATGCCTCCATTTCTTGGTCAACTTCCTTATTTAAACTAGAGGATGATGGAAATTCTTGTTCAGATATTTTAGGGATAAATCTACCCTTGGATTATCTTGCTCTACTCATAAATTTTGTGATATCTTAGTGAAGATTTCTTCAATTACTAAATGTATGATTGTTGTTTTTGTTGACACCTAATTAGAAATTTTCAACTAGTGGTCCCCGACAATGGTGCCAAAAATTATGGGTATCATTATTTCATTCATTTAATCAACTCTATTTTGATGTCATATTCAACCAAGGGTGTTTCTAAAGCTATATGAAAGAAGAAAAATCTTAGCAATTTAGTAATTGATTATAGGTATTTGTATATTTTTTTTTTGTTTTGGGGGATCTTTAATGTCTTAAATACTTCTTGGTTAAAACTTTATTGGAATCAAACTATGAAAATCTACTAGAAGAAAACACACATTATAGAAATGAATTGTAGGAAATAAGCACACTTTTGAAAAATGAAATAGATTGCTGAAATTGCATAAACTTTATATAATTAAACATACAATTTAGAATGCTTGGAAAATGATTACAAAGAAATGAGAACTTAATCTAGAACACCTGCAGTGACAAATATATAACAAATTTTAACTTAAAGAATTGAAAGCATTTATAAATTTAACAGATCTACCTATTTTCTTCTAAAAATGAAATATAAATACCAACAAACATGAAGATTCTAGTTCTTGGAGGATTGGGCTCTTACTCCACCTAGAAATAGGATTGAACAACTTAATTATCTCTCAAAATAGAAATAACTATTTTATTGATAAAATGTTATGCATTACAAAAATGTACTAGATCTATATAGATCAATCTATATCTATCATTATTCCTCTATTATTCAATTATTACCATTATTCCTATATTCTTCTAGGTCTGTATATATATTCTTCTTCTTGTGGTGCATTGATGGTTGTAACTATTTCACAGATATGATGGAACTGAATCATCCCTAGAGTAGATGCTAAATTAAAATGTGGCTAGATGTACAACTGTGTGATAAGTTCTTTGGATCTGCAAGTATGGAAATTGGAAGTCTACTCCTAATTAATAGGATCATTGATTTCACAGCTTGCCAACCATTTGGAATAGATCTTTATTAGTTCTATAACTTTAGAAGAGTTTCAAAACTAAAGGAAATCATTCCATGTCTAATCACAAAAGTTCTAAAGCTTATCTGCAGGAGTTTTAGAACTAATTATGATAATTTTAAAACTAAATATAGAGTTCCAAAACTAAGTCTAAAATTTATATAACTAAGTCTGAAAATTTTAGAACTAAATTTGAAAATTCTATAACTAAGTTTGAAATTTTAAGAACTAAATCCAAAAGTTTCAGAACTAAGTTTGAAATTTCTAAAAATAAGTGATAGAACTTGTGATAGTGTGGTGGAGTTCTAGAACTAAGCTATATTGATTCCAATGCTTCCAAAAACATGAAATCTACTTCATATTTTTTCTTCAGCCTGATGATGACTTATTTTATTACAAAACTTGAATTTTCCAAAACACTTTGTTAGGAATTACAAAGCTTTTAAACGTTACAATCACAATCAACAAAAGATGGACAATTACATCCTAACTCATATCAGATCAAATAAAAGTCACAAAATGTAGTCAAACTTAATAGCAAGAGAGAGTAAGATGAGGTCATTTATTGTACATTTAATGGGCATATCTTGGCCTTATCAGTTCTTTATTAAATATTACAATAAATTGAAGATCCATCTTTTATAGATGAACCACCCTCTAGTGAGCCTTAACTTATCAACATGCATACTATTGAATCCATGTGTCCTTATTCCAAACTATCAATTGAATTTATTGAAAAAGACATGATTAATGAAAAATTCTTTTTCCAAATTGATGATCCACCCCTATTCATTAAAATATACATTAATACTACTCTTATTCATAAGGTTTTAGTTGACGAAAGGTCTAGTATTAATGTAACATATTTTTGGCTCATCCAACATCTTGGCTATAATAAGGATCATCTCAAGCAAACCTACCTCACCTATTATTGATTTGAAAAAACTAATCAAAATCCACTTGGTTGTATTTGGCTTCCCAAAACAATTAGACCTAAGACTATCTTATGCTCTTTTATTTTCCCCTATCTTATAATATACTCCTATACCACCATTGGACTCATAGAATGAGGGACATCACTTCTTCTAGTAACCAATGCATCAAATTTCTACATAATGGCTAATGGTATACACATGAGGCTAATCTCAACCCTTGGAGTATTTAACTTCCCAATTTGAAATATCAATAGCGCATTCCTACCATTCCTACCATCAATAGTGATCCCTTACCTAAATTCATCAACATCAATCCATAATTATAAATCACTCTTGTTGACTTGAATGATGATGAACCTAATGACTTGAAAAATAATTTTAACACTATTAAGCTACCTCCTTGTATCTTAGAGTGGCTTCCTCCCTGTTTATTACCTCATGAACATATTATTCCTCTCATTAATAAGATCACTAATTTTCTTCCTCCACGTAATGCTCAGGAACCTTATTACCCATAAGACACCTTCACATGAAATGACTATAAAGTGGCCAAATTATTCCAAGATCCTCTAATCATGTCTCCACTCAAGTCTAGTGATATTAGAATCTCAAACATTTACCATCTCTCCAAATTATGATGATAACTACATTAAGACCCAATCTCAATCCCAAGACTTAGATGTATAACATTATAAAAAAACTTTATCTCAAATACATACTTTCAACCATGATGTTCACACCATTTCCATAGATTTTGAATTAACTCATGAAGGTCATGTACCTCTCATTAATTCCTCACTTCTTTATAATCCTTAGGTAGTTAAACAAATCCTACCTTCTAAACATCTAAAAATTATTTAATCTTCTATACCACATATATATCCCATCATTACATCCATTTATTCCCTTTTTAATTAAACTAATGACCCAACAATCTCATTTGGTCAACCTACTCCTTATACTCCCAAGAATACATTAGATACCAAGGTCATAGATGTCCAAAAGATACATTTAAAATATGATGGCCATAGTAATAAAATTATTAATCTTGAATTTGATGTTGATTATTATGCCCCTCTTCCCACTTTACATAGAAATGAACCTATTCTTAAATTAATTCATGTCAGAGAACCTCAACTTCCTTGACAACATCACAAACTCAAGAATTTTAAAAATAAATCCCCTTGTTTCTACAACTTCATCACTAACATTGAACCTAAATATAATCCAATTTCTTCTTTACCTAATGCACCATATCATTTATAAGATTGAAATGCCATTCTTATTGAAAAAACTACTCACATCGAATATGGTACTCCATCATGCCCTTGACCTATTACAGTTTCTCATGAACTCACACTTGATAAACATGATAACTTTAGCTCATTTTTTGATAAATATCATGTTATATTTATTTGGTCCTATGAATAAATGTCTGGTATTGACCTTCACATTATGGTGCACAATAACATCACTTATCTATAAGCCAAACTTATGCATTAAAAGCAATGCAAATTTACACCTGAAGTTTCCACCTTATGCTATAAGTAAATTATCAAACTTCTCGATGATAAGTTTATAAAATCCATGGACTATTCAAAATGGGTTTCTAACATAGTCCCTATTTGGAAAAAGGTTGCCATGGTCATTTGAATTTACATTGATTTCCATAATCTTAATCTTTCTTATCACAATGATAATTTCTCTCTACCTTAAATAAATACCATTTTTGATTACACAACTAGTTATGAAATGTTGTCTCTTATAGATTTTTTCTCAAGATATATCTAAATTCACTTTTTCCTTAAAGACCAAAATAATACAACTTTCACCATGGAATGGGGCACATATTTATATGTTAAACTTCCCTTTGGCCTCAAAAATGTTAAAGCTACCTATCAATGGGAAATGACTCATATCTTTCAAGATATTTTTCAAAAATAAATAGAAACCTATATGGATGACCTCATTGATAAATCTCAATGTTGTAAGACTCATATTTCTAATATTTCCATCATTTTTTATTGCCTTATTAAATACAAAGCTAGATTAAATCCTTATAAATGTGTTTTCAGTATCACATCTATAAAATTATTAATATTCTTAGTCTCTCTCCACGACATCGATGTTGACCTTTCCAAGATTAATTCTATTGTCAACATGCCCATCCCTTAATCCATTATATACAATCGCACTTACTTTAATAAACTTGGGGTAATTAGAAGATTCATCCCCAAAATGGCTTATCATATCTATTCCATAAATTATCTTCTTAAGAAAGGTAATGCTTTAGAATGGATATATATCTATCAAAAAGCATTTGATAATATGAAATAATCATTACTTCACCCACCTAATATTCATCACCCTTAAAATGATCAACCTTTGATTATATATACCTCTTCCATACCCATATCAATTGGGGAATTACTTTCCCAACAAGATGATACTAAATGAGAATATCTCATCTACTATATTAGTTGAGGCCTCATTAATTGTGAGAAACATTACATAAAATTTGAACATGATTGCCTTGCCATATATTTTATTGTTAAGAAACTTTGACTTTATATGCTTTATCAAACCACTTATTTTTTCATCCATTTTGATCCCCTTCAACACTTCTTATCTAAATCCTTTCTTCTTGGAGATGGAATTGGCAATTAGATGATCCTTCTCATGGAATTTTATTTATGAGTTATTACTCAAAAAACTATCAAAGGACAAATCATCACTGATCAACTTACCACATCTTCTATGCTAGCTACCAAGAACCTTAAATATAGTCTTCCTAATGACAATATTATCTATATTAAAGGTCTCAACCAATCCATATCCCTTAAATATTATTTACATTACTTCACTATTGATCTAGAATAAAGTAATCTCGATTAATCTACTATATTCTTTAATACTACTAGACTAAAAGTAGTTATCAAAAAACTTCTTAAAGTTAATGTTCATTTACATGAGGATACTTAAACCCTTGGTTTTGATGGAACTAAATGCCTTCAAGGAGTTGGGGTAAGTTGTATCCTTATGATACCTCTTGAAAAAGTCATTCCATTAGTTTTTCACTTAAATCTAATGTCACTAATAATATGGTAGAGTACGAAGCTTTAATATTAGGCATGAGAGTAGTCCTTGATCTAGATATCCAATACCTTCATGCTCTAGGTGGTTCCCAACTCATTTTATGCCAATTAAATGGTGATTACCAATTCAAATGTAAGAATATCATTTCTTATCATTAAATTTCAACCACTCTCACCAAATACTTTGTTTCTTTCACCATAAAACCTATCCATCAAGATCAAAATTCTATTTTTGATTACCTTGCTTCTTCAATAACTCTTTTTCAACTATATTGAGTTCTTACCAATCCCATTTTTATTATACAAATAAGAAAATATTCATATTTTATTCAACCATAATATTTGCTTATCTACCACATTAAGGCCATCACCATTCAAAAATCTTGTGGTACAAAGACATCATTCAATTTATAAAACACCAAAATTTTCCTCCTAACCTCAATTATTTTGAAAAGATGAGCCTTTGTAAATAAGCTTTTAAGTATGTATTTTGATGTGACATCCTATATTAAAATAATGTTGAAATAACCTATCTCTATTGTGTTATGTAAGATGAGGTTACTCCTCTTCTTGAACAAGTACATGGGGGAATTTATAGTGGCTACTATAGCAGACATGCTATAACCAACAAATTCTTGTGTATGGGATACTTTTGGCCCACTCTTGAAAATTATGAAATAAAATTTTCTAAAAAATTTACTCCTTGATAGCTTCATGATGGCCTAATTCATTCATATCTTGCCAAGATTAAAACCATATAATCTCCCTAGAAATTATTTATGTGGGGATTAGATCTCATAGGTAAATTACCTTAATCTCACAATGGGCATGTCTTTATAATCACAACCACAAGATATTTTTACAAATGTGTTGAGGATATGCCCCTCATCAATATCACAAATACCACCATCTCCAAATTCATCCTTAATCAAATCATTTTCTGATTCGGTGTCCTTAACACTATCATTTTAGACAATGGTTATAATTTTAAAAAAAGATGTCAAATAGCTATGTGCTAAATTTAAAATCAATAAAAAATTCTCCACACCCTATCATCTATAATTTCATATCCAAGCCAAATCCACCAAAATAATTCTTAATAAAATCATTTAAAATATAATTCATGAAACCCATATAGATTGGCATCTTCATCTCTATCCTACTCTTTGGTCCTATCACACTAGCATATGCATTGCCACTAGGGAAACACTGTTCTCTTTAGTCTAGGGTTTTGAATTAATCCTCCAACTATAAGTTGAGATTATATCTCTTGGTATATTTTTTCATGGTATAATACCCAATGAATAATTACATGTAGCTCATCTTCATGTTCTTTATCTCCTAAATGAACACCATCTTTTTGCTTTACAACATAATCACCAATACAAGGCTTGTATTTCCAAACAACATAAAAAATGAGTTAATGTTAAAAAATTTAATTTTGGTTATCTTATCCTTAAATTAGATTAAACTCATGAAAAATAATGTTAATACACCCAAAAATGGTGGGGCGCTTATTTAGTTGAAGATATTCTTGGTACAAGTACTTATCACCTTCAAACCAATGAAGGTCATTCTTTCAAAGAACTCACCAATGCACAATTCCTCAAGAAATATTTTGCATGAATCAATCCATTCTTAACATACATTATATATGATATCCTTATAAAACTTTTTAATGGATACATACATGGGTCTCACCATCTACAGTAGTTTTTCCTTTTTCACAAACCTTAGTCCCTATTTTTGGTCTTTTAGTTTTCCCTTTTTTTATGAGTTACATTGTAAAATAATATATAATACCTAGTATTCCTAATTATGTATTCTTATCCTCTCTTTTTTCTCACTTTACAAATAGTTATTGTCACCCCTTGGGTCTTTATTTATGAGTTACAGTGTAAGACCATGGATAGGACATGACCTTCCTCATAAATACCATATTTTCTTATCCTATTTAATTTTCACATGCATTTTACACCCTCATGTGTTTCTATTTTATGAGTTACAGACCATGGATAGGACTTGGCCTTCCTCATACAATCTCCATTTCTCATTATTACTGTCTAGAATGTGTTTTATAATGGTTACAATATTTTGATCTATTGTTCTCAGCTTTTGCTTTTACTTCTTTTGATAAAACAAATTTACACAACAATTTGTGTTATAATGTTTTCATACATTCCCCTCATTCTTATGATAGTGAATCATATTTCACTATCATTGTATCCCTTTTTTTCCATTTGTCACATTTTTTATGATCTCAATTAATTCAAATTTGTTTCATGTTTCTTTCCTCTTGATTTCCTTTCTTTTTTCTCCGCATAGGATAATATAAGGTCGAAGTCAAGATAATAATTTTATTTTACCTAAATTTATGAGACTCTTATATACCATGGTCTTTTATTTCTCTCTCTTAGAAACCAAGTCCCATGTATTAAAATTAAAGTCATCTTTAGCCCTCATGTTTCATTTTCCAAATTCATATGGAGGAGGAATGGAAAAATACATAAATAATGTTAAAAGAAAAATCATTTAAAACAAAAGGAAATGATATACAAAAAACAACATACAAATCTTAAAATTAAAAATCACACCAAAAGATGTGATTAAAATCACATCTCATATCTCTAATCAAAGCTTAAACTCCACAATTGGCCTCATAATAGAGCCAAGGTCCATTGGGGTATGGTAGACCAATAGATTGGAATAGGAGAATTCAAATAAATTTATGTTTCTACCTACTTTCTCACACAAGTACCTAATATTCACAATAAATTGATGGATCTATGAGAGGTCCTAAGGAATGGTGAACATGTTGTGAGAATTTAGGTCCATTTCATTTTTAATGTATATAACCTTCATGGGATGATATACATACTTCATTTCTTGACCTAAAAATTTTATGTCTAGGAGAAGTTCTTTAGAGTCCTTAAGGTCAAAAGTCCTCTTATTTTGACAAACCTTATTTGAATGTCTTGACCTCGATAAAGAGTTACTCTAACTTGGTTTTAATTTGTTCTCCCCTCTACCCATTTAATTTCCCCCCTTGATGGGCACATGTGATTATAAATGTGTTTTCCATTTTCTATACTTCCCTCTTCTTCACATCTCAAAAACATACTAGCACCACTTTGTTTTAGTTTTTATCTATCTTTAGAGAAAAACAATATCCTTGAGCAACTATGGATTACTTTATTTTCACCATGGCATTACATCTCCAAATGTTACTTTCTTTATTTTACCATTTGTCATTGTTGTACTACCCTTTTTTACAGACACCTGAGTCTATTTCTACTTTCATGTACTTTTTTATTGTTGAATAAGGTTGGCTTGTTACTTCTTACTCACCAATGTTGTTTTCATTTTAAGCCCTTTTTTAATTGATGATTGAGTTTGGATTATTTCTGCTCACTTATCAATATTATTTTCCTTTTATGCCCTTTTTCCATTGATGATTGAGTTTGGATTGTTACTACTCATTCATCAATGTTATTTTACCATTTTTATTTTCTCATCTTTGTTTAAGTAAGGATTTTTACTACTTTTACATTGATGTTTTATTACCATCCTTTTGAAATGTATCCTTTTTTTGACTAGGTGAGTTTACATTTCTTACTTAAGGTTTACTTGTTTGAGTTTTTTAGTCTTTAGCAGCCTTGATTTTTAGTTACCTAATTTACACTAAAATTTTGACTTGGTCATTTGATCTAACATAGAATTTGTCACCCCATCTTTCCAAATTTATAATTACATCCTATCCACATACAACCAATTATCTTGGCTTTCCTTAATTTATTTGTTTTTTCTCTTTAGTTTTGTATCCTTGGGTTTGTCAAAAGTAGTCTCTCTGCCCTACACAATCAAAACTACAAACATAGCAGATAACCATCTAGAAATAAAGGTAAGTCAAGGTATGTACAAATTTAATTTTGTAGTTATTTCCATTTCCATCATTTAATTTTAGTTATTTTATGTTTTGAAATACTGCAAATTTTTTAGCTTCAATGTTGTGTGTTACTATGTTCTTTATCAAAGCACCATCCCTTGTTTCTTCTGAGTGACACATGATGAGCTTTAAGTGGGGTATATGTATAAAAATAATATTTTTAACCTTTATAAATCACTTATGCTTTCTATCTTGAAATAACTCATCAATTCTTAATCTATCTAAGTACATGCCCTAAGGGGTGCACTAAAAAAGGGGTGGGTAGACCATTACTACTTTATAGGATTGTTATCTATTTGTACCACTTGCTATCAATCTAACTAGATATTAAAACCATTTACATAAAATTATAATCTTAATTTTCACCCCCATCTATTAATTTACCATATTAATTAGCCCTTTCCTTAACCTAAACCCCTTTTTGGTAGTTTACATGACTAAGTTGACCACATCAACCTTATATTTTTATTTACAAAGCTTACTAGTAACTAGGTCAGCCAATGCTGACATAGTTCATAACCTAGTTAGTTTTTTTTCCAATTTTAGTACTTGGTTAACTGAGTTGACCTTATTAGCCTAAAATTTTAGAAGGGTTTAGGGTTAGATCTGCCCATATAAACACATCCATTTTTTTATTCTTAGAGAGATAACAAGAGTTAATTACTCATTTTCATTTATTTACAGTCTTCATTTCCATTATTTTACTTAAGGAGTCTTATCTTAGGGTTTTTAATTGGAGAATAATCTTGTCTTGTAAAAAAGTATTAGATGCTTTGTCCTTACTTAGTGATCCTTACAAACCAAAATAACCTCTTACAAAGCACCTTTGGCCAAGGGAGATATTGAGTCTTAATGGGTTCATCTTCAATGTAAGTATCTCTAACTTTACTCCTCTATTTAGTAGATAGAAGTAGCTTAAGTAATGGATTTTAAATATATCACTCTCTCCATGCATTAGGGTTTTACATATACATATATTAAATAGGATTATCTTATACATGTTTAATTTTATGTTTACTAACCCCCATGTTATGCCACAATATTTGGTGAGTTCTATATTAGACTCTTAATTTACTTGTTATTATCTTAGTTAATATGAAAACATAAGACCTTGTCAAGATTATTACATAATTTTGCTTTACTAGAGGATTTTTAAACCCTCCTTAGTGATATTATTGTGGTAAGAGATATCTTAGCTAGGAGTAGTGGATCCATATTGGTAATGACTCTAATTATCTAATGTATCCCCAATTAGAAGTGTAAGTAAGATATATATTCTCCTAGCTATGATTCATTATTAGATCTGTTGCATTTCCCATTACATATAAAATCTATTATTTTCCTTGATTAAGTTTATTACTTTCCTAGACTAAATTTCCTTTCTACAATTAAGAACTAAAAATTTGTAATTTTAACCTTTAATTTTAGTGATAAATAATTTAAGATCACATCAAAATTATTTCCTCTACATGATATAACACTAATTAGGAATATTTATAAAAATACACATAAAGACTAAGTCTATGTAGATAAGAGAAAATAGTTGATTCAAAAAAAGTTAGGGGAGTGTCAATTAGTAATTAAAATTGAAATGAAGGGATGGTTGATGTATATCATGTGATAACAACCATCAAAACTACAATGAAAATAAATCAATAAAATAACATCATGGTCCATGAACCAATTAGCATAACATAAGCAAGGGATGGAAAAATTAACAAGGAAATGTTTTTACCTATTAATGAAAAATAGTCTACAATATTACTCCTACCAAAACTCCTAAACATGATAATCAAGAAACATTTCCTACATCTTTCAAAAATGGTTGGATCCATCAACATGGAATGGTTACTAACATTAATTTATTTTTATGAAACACTCATCCCTATTGGATAAATCCAACCTGTAGCCAAAAAAATGGATGCACAAGTTAAATAAGATCATAAAATAGCCATAATATGCATGAACTTGGTCATCCTATGTCATCTACAAGAAAATATGCATTAAAATAACCTACAAAAACTTTCCTTTCATTTGTTTGTATGGAATATCAACCTAAAACAACCTCTCTAGATCTTGATAAAGATTATTAGTATAAAATAATTGGTATTATTGGTGATGGTGGGAATAAACTATATATGTAAATGGCCCATCCATGTATTGGTAAAGATATGAAATATGCATTAGTTTTTCCCATGCCTATCGGTAAGGAAAATCAATCTACAATAAGAATATGTGCATCAAAAATAACATCTACACCTAGTGATGAACCTACAATAATGATTATGGCATTTGAACCATTATAAAATATATACCTATCTATAAAAGAGATAAACATGCAATATTTTGAATTTCACATATTATAAGAGATACATGATTTGTGGTAATATCTTATGTACCCAAAAATAAATAATATCAACATGAAATGGTTAGTTTCACACCACTTTATGAAAAGGTATTCCATGAAAAACTCCATCTTGTAACTAATCATGCAAGTATTAATATAAAATCCAAATACCATCACTTCCTCTTGGAAAAATATCTTTAAATGGTCTTAATATGGGTTCTTATATTAGTATATTTTATATAAATGGATGAACATGTGGATAACATAAGACTTCTATGATTTTTCCTACAAAAATTATTACATATATTGATAAGAGAGGATTACATGAAAAAAATCCAATATCAATGGATAGGGGATGATTTTTAATAGAAAAATCTTCTATAGATAATCCAAAACTATGATTTTAAAAATCTCAAGATTTGTTTGTGAGCAATGTCAACTTGCAGCATTAAAAAATTATACACTTCTTAATGGAAAATATAAATGCATAGCAGTTGATAATGTGTTTACTATTATGTTTTATGATGACAACCATTCTACAAAAAACTCCTTTACATTAGAATATATAGATGGTAGGAACCAAATTGTATTAGTTCTTACAATTAATTTTTAGGTTTGTTTTCATGCGCTCATGTAAAAGAAAAAATAACATGCATAAATTTTTCTTCCACTATGATATAAGGAATGGAAATTTTTAGTGTTTTTCTATGTTAACCATGAAGTGATAAATAATATGGGAGGAGTATTTCATCTAAAATTAATAAAAATAGTTCATTTATGGAATGATCCATACACAATAAAATATACATGAAATCATTTCAATAATAAATAAATTTAAGGCAACAAGAGAAGTAAAATGTGTCTAGATCTGGGGGCTTCTTCCCTCAACCCCACCCTATACTATAATATGGAACATGCCCAAGGTGATTCCCTCAAACCCAAAAAGTTATTCTTCCTTTTAACCTTAATGGGGGATACCACCCCCAAACCCATGCCTTCAGATTCTACATCTAAAAAATGAATTTGTTGATGAACTAAGATGAAATAAACTATTATTTTCATAACTATTATTTATAATAAATTCAATTTTAATGTTTTTATTTTCTCATTAGTACGTTTAAAATTACATGTATATATTATTCATATTTATGAAAGAATAATTGATAAATTTCTATAGGGAGTAATATTTTTTCAAACATAACTAATGGAATAATATGTTATTTAAAGCCTTGATTGATGTGGAACACATGATGAGTGTACATGCAAAGATATGTGCGAATAGAATTAAAAGACACAAGATGGAAAAAATGGTGAACAAGTATTATTTTGAGCTCAAATATGATCTTGGATACCAATACAAGTAAAACTAGTTATTCTTTGTAAGTCATTTAATTTTCATTTTCCTGGTTATGATTTTTCTTCTTGTAATTACTAGGTAGTTCAAGTTCTAAGTTACACCCTACCACAATATCAACATTTGATAAAACATTACCAAAAAACATACACATTAGTTTTTGGTATCAATACCAATTATGGAAAACACCACCCCAAAACTGATAACCGTAACAAAATTCTATGTGTTATTAGTAACCATCATTAGTTTTGTTGTCTAAAACATCCTATAACCTAACCTAACCTTTGGGATAAAAATTAGTGAATAAAATATTATCAATCAGTCAAACTTATATCCCTTTGAATACACTATGTTGTGAGGTTAATAATTTAGGATTGATGTTATTTTTTTCTCTTGATTAATTTGCACATAACCTTAGCAACAAACTAGCTTAACCATTTTTCAATAAGGAAATGATAACACACCCCATATGCCAAATAAACTCAATAGATTTTCACCTTCATAAATTAATTTAAAAACCAAATTCATAATAATCATAATAAATATACCATATCTTGGAAAATATTAAAAATAGAAATAAGAAATTCCATACTAATAATGATTCAATCATTGATCCATTGTCATTCAAAAGTTAAGTTGTACCCCTAAGATTTCATGCTCAAAAATATCTATATTTTGTAGAAAATTTGTTTTTTTAAATAAATTTCTGAATTTTTATGTCTATATTCATAAATGGACTCATGGGAACACCTTATTTTTAATAGCATAATACCAAAACTTACTTTTACACCACTCACCAATCTTAAATTTAATTTTAAAATCACCTACAACTAGTCTATACCAACCTAGAAGCGCATATGTAGTAACTATAGGCAACATAATAAAGAAATGCATGACATCCTTTAGTAACATACATGTCATCCTATAACAAATTCAACCCTTACCAAACATTACTGAATAAAAATGGAGTAGCCTATTGTAATTATGGTCACTTTATAAAGAATATTTTACAAAATTACTATGTTACATATAGGTTATTCTAAAAATATATTATGTAATAGTTATAGATAGAGAAACGTATCATTTCAAAGACAAAAATAACACAAATTTTTACCCCAAACCTATTTATTAATTAATCCAAACCCACCTCATGGTTAGAAATCATATAAAATGACCAATATCCTTTTCCCACCAATACTTGAAATCTAAAATTAAAAGCACATAGTGCCGACACATTCATATTTAATTATGTATAAAACAATAAAATATCAAATTTAACCTTTAAGGTCATTTTATCTAATAATATGCTTGTCCTTTTAGATAAATAATCCCAACTATATGATTATTAGATCCTATTGGTGATGATATTTATTTCCATTAAGTCTTACCACATTCATCTTGGGAATCTTCTAAACAAACCTAATAATATTTTTTTCTTTTTGAATAATGTATTTGCATTAGCATCCAATTGAAATATCAATGAAACTATAAACTCACATCACCCCATATACCTCACATCAACCACTGTGAGGTAGATATAATTATAATATTTTCACACCTTAACCAAAAAATATATATTACACATTTCCTTGGGCATGTTTGAACTTAATGATAGATAACAATATTGATTTGATATAAAAAGCATGTTAAGAATAATTTTTTGGTTTTTTTAGGATACTCTTACGATAACTGAGGACTGGATTCATTTATTATCATATCAACACCAAGAGCGTATTGAAAATTTATGTATGTTATACACAAAATCAAAATATATTTTTGTGTTATTAGTCAATTATTAATAAAATTTCATTAAATTCCTTGTGATTATATATACTAATACTTAGTTTTTTACATTACTATATTTTATGTTGTGTTCATTATAATTTTATATTTAAAATAAATAATTAAACTGTAATGTTTTTACTATTATATAGTATTTATTATCTCAAGAACTGAATATATCCATCCTCAATAAGCCTGAAAAAGATTTTGATTTTATTTACAACTAACATTTGTTTCAAAATTCTATAGGTAAATTATGATGATTTCTATGAAAGCTCCTATATTTCTATAGAATTTATTGAATAAATATCTCTGATGTATTTCTTTTTAAAACAATATACATCCATCAATGTTATACCTATTAGCATGTGGGGGAACCCACACTTTCTAATGCAAATTATAAGTGGCTTTACATCACCTACAAGTTATTCAACAAATAATCTTGTATCGTAATAGGTATAAACTTAAGGGATATTTATTCTATGATATTATACATTTTTCACATAAGAAGACTACCAAACTCAAAGCTGAACTAGTTGGTTCAAGACTTGACTAGATAATTAGAAAACAAAACATGAAAATTATATTTTACTAATCTTATCAAGATTTTTTCCACATCAATAAATATCATTTTCTATTTCATGATTATGAATAAATTTATGGAGATAATTGGGTTGATTTAGAATATATGGTAAAACACGTTCCTAAATTCTCCATCATGTTATCATTTCTTGAAAATTACCAAACAAAACATCAAAAAATGAACTAAACATATCATGTCTTTTCATCTTTGTAGTCATTTGTAATTTTGTACTTAAATTTGTTGCTTCTATTCTATTTTCATCTTTCTTAAAAAGGATATAAGCCTAGGTGCCTACATCAACATAATAATTTCTGTAAATGATAAATATTTATGATTTTAGGGGTAGTATAATCCATGTTTCTAATTTCTTACCTACATTACTATAGATTGATCTCATTACCTATAGGGCTATAGATCCATGTTCTATTCTTGATTTAGTGGTCATGTACTCTCTTGATATATGGACATTAGTTCCAAGTTTTCACATGCAATCATTATGACCTAGTAAATTTACATAAGTAACTACTCCAATTTGTCTTGTAGCCTCTACAATCAGTTTGCATTTAGTTATTTTTTCCTTGACATGATCATCTCGTATACTTAGTGTTTTTCCCTTATTAAAATAGTAAGCCTTTTAGAATACCTATTTCCATTGGTAAATAATTTTTTGATGCACTTTTGGGATGGTATTTTTCCATTTAGATAAACATCCCTTTAACCAAAACACACCTACTATCAAACCCTACAAATTCATGATTTCATTACTTTTACCAACTATTTCTATTACTTTCAACCTTTTTTCATGTTCTTTCCATCATTTAAGATAGTTTATTTTTGAAATATGCACTTTTTAACACAACTTGGAGGATGTCATACTATCACATCAACCCATCTACTACATTCCTTGTATGAAACATTATGGATTTTATTTGTAAACCATTATAAATTTATGTAATTTCATTATTCTTATTTAGATGTTAATTTATTTTTACCTTAAAGTAAATATTATACAACTTTTATTTATTTATCCACTTATAATATATACAAAAAAACCTTTATAACCTATTTTAAAACAATTGACTTTACTCTTCTATTACTTTCCCATCACTTTCCATCTATCCTAAATTTTGTTGAGAAGTATTTTCATTGATGTCAAGGTTAATGCCATTGATGTGAAAAGGAAGCCATGTGATAAGAGAGAATTTGAAGTCAAGAGATAATTTGAAGGAAACCTAATGTATCTTATATTGTTTGATGTCAAGGTTCATGTCAGCTTGAAGGTTTTAGTATTATCACATAGAGGTAGGTTGGTCATGTGAATATTGAAGCATGGTTATGAGGCTCTAGTTCTACATGAGGAAATGAGAGAATTTTGATCAAAAAGATATGTTTAAAATGATGTGAAATTAATTTTTTAATGATTTGAAAGTGTTTTTATTAACAATTTTATTGTTTGATATCATTGAGGTAAGCATGTTTGAGTACTAGTTCTTGAGTACAAGGTGTCTTAAGAAGCCTAGTCTAGACCCTAAGATAAGGTGTGCATAGTGAATTAAGTAAGCACAAGATTTTGATAAGCTTTTTTGGAATTTTGTGATCATGTAAGTATGTTTTTGGATATTATATTTAACTATCCCAGGTACCTCTAGGTGGTGGTTGTTAGAGAGAGGAGAGGGAAAATGTGAAAATACAAGCTTGATTCTAAATAAGTTATTATAGCTATAAATGTTATATTAGACAATGTTTGAAAATAATTAAATGGATAAGTTTGAGACTTTTATTTTATTTTTATGGTGTTTTATGGATATTTTATATTCATAAAATATGGTAAACTAGTCATCCAAGCTAGCCAGTCACTAACAAGCCTAATGGTGCAAACAGTGAAAAACCCAAGCAATAGTGAGAAGATGATTAGGAATGGGTTATCATGATAGAGTGATGAAAAAACATGAATGGAGATGATTTTTTGTAATTTTATGTACTACTAATTATTTTTATCAATATTTAAATCTAGATATAGTGGTGAAAATTATGAATCCAAAATGGCTTGTCTAGCTCAGTGAGGTCTGTGTATAGTGAGGTCATAAGATTGGTTGTAAGACCAATATTTGTCATTTAATAATATGATATTTATATATTATAATGGTATAATTATATCATAGGATATTATAATTGAATAATAATTATTTTAAAATGGTCATATATATTTTGAAGGTCAATGTCATCATGACTGTGCTTTAAGGTAAATTGTCAGTTCTAGGTAAGCAAGGTATAGTGATGAATTTGAGGATCTATGCCTTGATTTGATGTATATAATGAATATGGTGTTGTTTTTTTGTGACTTTAAATGATTTATCATGAATTTTTAAATCTTTTAATTCAGTATAATAGGTTTTAATGTTGAATCCAAAATAGTTTGTCTAGTTCTCATCTGACTATGTGTAGTGAGGTCAAAAGATTGGTCTACAAGACCAATATTGGACATTAGACTTTATGATATTTGTATTTTATAGTGGTATATATATTTATAATTATATTTTTAAATTTTTACTTTTCATAATATTTTTTCCTTTAGGTGTTCAATATTAAGTTGTTCATAACTTATTTTTGGAGTGTTCTGGCAGTTTTGAGTGGGATATTTAC
>JARHVA010004509.1:392500-450000 GCA_037957365.1 Torreya grandis
TAATTTAAACCTATTATATTTTCATAATACACATAGAGATAAATATTCAATTCAAACCTCCATTATAATACACAAAATCCTATAGAAGTTTCCAAAATTTTGTAAATTTGCATGTTTGAGACTTTTGGAAATTATTCATGCACAAATAGTTATCATGGAAGGTGAAGTGAGGTAGGTCAGGTCTAACACTAGTATTTAAATTGTCTTAATTTTTCATTAATTTAAATTAGCCTATTTTTAAGGCTCTCAAGTATGTATAGACTTGTGCAAACCTAAACTAGGGTTTTGAACTTACAACTTAAATATCTATTATTTCCACTAGCCAAATTTAGTGAAACTTTGGAATTTGAGGTGATTTTAAATTATATAAAATATTATGAAGGTTTTTATATTTTAAGTATTCTAAAATATAGAATCAAATAAGTGAGTTTGAATTAGGCCTAATGGAAACTTAATTACAAAAAATCCTTATACAATAAATAGACTTCCCTTAAGATTTAAAACCTAATAGTTTTTTAAAAAAACTATAAGGGAATAAAGGGTACTCAAAAATAGTTTTATTTTATCTTTAACCCCTTTAAATTTTTCAAACCAATAAACTTTATTCTTAGGAAGGGCTATAAGAAACTAGGCCTTAAAGAAGAAACTTGCATTGGATTGTGAAAACTATATCCTTGTACATCAAATTCGTATTAGAGTAGGTTAGATTTATGAAGGATTATTTAAGTAAGGTGACACTCTTTAAGGTTGAGTGAGAATTTATTGTTTGTTTTTTGGTTTAATTGAGAAGACAAAATGCCACCTAGAAGGAACCTAAGAGGTGGTGGAAGAGTAGGTATCCAGATAGGAGATTTTATCTTTGAGGGGTTGATAAACTTGAGGGTAATATTTTATGTAAGGATTAAAATAGTAGAGGCAAATCAGAGAAGAGGAATTATAACAAGGGACATAAGTCTCAAATAAGGAGAGCCATAAGATCTAGAAGAGGAAGAAGTTGAAGGGAATGAGGAAGAAGGAATTGAGAGACTAATAAAAGTAGTGATTGGACATGGGTCTAAATAAAATATAGAGAATCCTAATTATGAAGGAAAATTATATGGTGAGGAAATCATTGATTAGATTATAGAGTTAGATAAATATTTTGTTTATGAAAATGTACCAGATGAAAATAAAGACAAATTTTCTTGCACAAAGCTAAAAGGACATGCAACCCTTTGGTGGGATTACATACATGATGAAAGGAGGAAGAAAGGTAAAACCAAGATCAATTGTTGGGATAGGATGGTAAAAAAATTAAATCCCAAATTTATACCTACCTAGTGATTATCTTAAAAATCTCTTCAAGAAATTGCATAATTTGAAGTAAAAATATATGGGCATTAAAGACTATTTTGATGAGTTCTACAAGTTGACATGAGTTCATAGAATGTAGAATATGATGTGGATAAGTTTACTATATATCTTAATGGATGAAGGTATAATATTCAAGATGAACTTATACACTTGAATAATACTAATAGTATTCATTGAAGGTAGAGGATAAGCTAAATAAAAGAAAAACTCAGCAAAATAGGAGCATGGGAAGAAGTTATAGAGGTAGAGGTCAACATAGAAGAAGAAGTAAATCTCAAAGGAAAAATTCAAAACCAATTACCTATAAAAAACAATAAAATACTTTAAAATATGGATTCATAGGAAGGAGACCTTACTTTAGATAAGCATACAAACAAAAAATAAGAGGATTCAATGGATTCATTAGCAAATGTTTCAAATGCAACAAATTTTTAGGTCATAGATTTTGGGAGTGTCTAGAGAACTCTCAAGGTATGAACTCTAGGACTAAAATTATAAATAAAGTAGTCCAAGTAAAAGAAGAAAGTGTGGATTCTACATATCATATAGAATAATTAGAAGTTAGTGAGTCCTTATTAATGAGGAGGGTGCTGATAAAACCACCCAAGGATAAAAAACTTGCCCAAAGAAATACACTATTGAATACAACTTGTAAACCCAAGGTAAGTGTTTCAATTGATGATTTATTCAATTAGTACTAATAATTTAGTGTCATTAGAGATATTAGAAAAGATTTATTTAAAGACAACACCACATCCAAACCCCTATAAGGTCTCATGGACCCCTATAAGGTCTCATGGATTTATAAAAGTCATCATGTTCTTGTGAATGAATAATGTTGGGTAGATTTTTAGATTGGATTATATAAATATAAGGTTATATGTGACATAATGCTAATGAATGTGTGCCATTTGCTCTTATGGATTTTTTGGCAATATGATATAAATAATACTCATGATGGAAGGAAAAATGTTTATACCTTAGAGAAGGATGGCATAAGTCACACATATTTCCTCTAAAAGAGGAAATAAATGGACAAGGGATTGGTTCAAGTGTTATGATGGTGAGTGAAAAAGAGTTCTTGAATGATATGAAAGAGGAAGAGATAGGTTTTGGAGTGGTAATGAAGCCAGGTACTATTATAAGAACCACCAAGTTAAATGAGATACCTCAAGATATGAAAAACATGTTAGAATAATGTTATTATATTTTAGTGGATGAACTCTCTAATGAGATGCCACCTATTAGGAGCATTTGTCACCATATTAACTTTATACTAGGTACAATTTTGCCCAATAAATCTACATATAATATAACCCATCAATATAATGAATAAATTAAGAATTAAATACAAGACCTCTTGGATAAAAGACTAATCAAAGAGATCCTTAGACCATGTCTAGTACCATTTGTACCAGTGCCAAATAAGGACAAAGATAGGATAATATGCACTGACTCCAAATCAATCAACAAGATTACAATAAGGTATAGGTTATAGCTTCCAAGAATTAAAGATTTAATGGACTATTTAAGTGGTTCTAATTATTTATCTAAGATTTATTTCAATATTGGTTATCATCATATAATAATAACGGAAAGAGATGAGTGGAAGTATACTTTTAAGACTAATGAGGGGCTATATAAATTGCTTGGTGTGCCATTTGGTCTCACTAATGCCCCAAGTACATTCATGAGAATCATGAATAAAGTATTAAAGTCATTAATTAATAAATTTGTCATTATATATTTAGATGATATTTTGATTTCTAGTCAAAGAAAAGAATAAATATTCAATACCTAAGAATGGTAATGCAAATGTTGTAAGAGGAGAAGATATTGATAACATTGAGAAATGTTTGTTTATGAAGGGATGGTATGTCTTGGGTTTGTGATTTCTGAATGTGTCTTAAGGATGTATAAATATAAGTTATAATCCATCATGTTTTGGACAAATCTCAAGATAGCCTATGAGGTAAGAACCTTTCATGATTAAAAATATTTTATTGGAATTTTATCAAACATTTTAGAGGGATTTTTGCACGCATCATTGAAACCATAAGAGGGGATACAAATAAATTTATATGGATTGATCTTGGTAAGAATAATTTTTAGTTTTTAAAGAAAATAATTATAGAGAAACTTGTATTTGCACTACCTAAATTAAACAAGGTCTTTCATGTTGACTGTGATGTAAGTGGAGTAGACATTGGAAATATATTAAGTTAAGAAAGTAGACCTATAGCATTCCTCAGTGAGAAGTTAAATGAGGCTAGGAAAAATTATTCTACCTATGATCAAGATTATTATGCTATGGTCCAAACCTTATGGAAGTGAAGGCACTATCTAATCCAAAAGGATTTTATCATATGAATATATATTCATGCACTTCAATTCATAACTAGTCAACCCAAGCTAAGTCAAAGGCATATGAAATGGGTGGTGTATTTTCAAAACTTCACTTTTGTCATCAAACACAAAAGGGTCAAACTAACAAGGTAATAGATGTTTTATGTAGAAAGACTTTGATTATAAGATAAATTCAAATTAAGAGTGGGGGAATAGAGGCACTCAGTGAGTTGTATGAAAATGATTTAGACTTCTAAGAATCATATGAGGTTTTAAATCATCCAACTACTAGTAATAGAGATCCTTGGATGGAGTACATGATAAATGATGGTTTATTATTTAAAGGAGTTTATATTTGTGTGACAAGGAGTTATATGAGAGATAAGTTGATCAAATAAAACCATTTTAGGAGTTTAACAGGTCATTTTGACCTTGAAATACTTAGGATCAACCAAGTAATCATTATTATTAGCCTAGAATGCAAAAATATGTAAGGAAATTTGTAGAAAGATGTAAGGTATGTCAATTTGAAAAAGGAAAGAGAACTATTGCAGGTATGTGACATCCCCTACTAGTTCTAAATAGATCTTGGGGATCCATTATCTTGTGTTTTATAATGGGGTTACCAAGAAATCAATGAAGCATGAATCCAGTTTTGTAGTAGTGGATATATTTTCAAAGATGGCTCATTTCCTACCTTGCAAGACAACTAATGATGCTACTCATGTAGCTAAATTTTTTTTAAAGAGGTGTTTAGATTACATGGAATTACAATGAGTGTTATCTTATATAAATACACTGAGTTTGTGGGTCACTTTTGGAGGAACCTATGGAAGAAGTTGGGAACAAACTTAAACTTTAGTTCAGCCTACCACCCTTAGACTAATGGACATACTAAATTGGTCAATATAAGTTAGGGTAAATTGTTGAGGTGTTTAACAAGGGACAATCCTAAATACTAGGATTTAGTCTTACCACAAGCAAAAGTTATCTATAATGACTCACCTAATAGAATCATATGAATGAATCAAATTATATTTATATATGGAATGAATCCAAAAATATTTTTTGAGTTAAGATCCATAGGTAAGGTGGATAAAATAAGTGATAAGGGAGAATAATTTATTGTTTATATGCAAGAGGTACATGAATAAGTTAATAAATAATTTAAGTTGAGTGTGGAAAAGTATAAGAAATATCTAGATCTTAGGAGGAGAGAAGTCAGTTTTTAGGTTGGGGACATGGTTTTAGTTCATTTGAGGAAGAAAATATTTCCAATAGGTGAGTATAATAAACTAAAAATGAATATTATTAGATCTTACAATGTCATTAGGAAGATATTGAATAATGCATATGAGATAGAATTGCCTAGTGGTGTGGGAATATCTACCATATTTAATTTTTCAAACATGTATCCATTTAAAGAAGGGGATGATAGTGATTAAACAATTGGAAATAAAGAAATAATAGTTTGAGAATGGGAAAATAAGTTGCCACAAGCCAAGAAAGAAGAACTTGAATTCATCTTGGACAAAAAAATTAGTAAAAGAACTAGAGGTAAGGAGTATTACCAATACTTGGTTAAGTGGAAACATAATCCTATATAGGATGTCACTTGGATTACTAAATTAGACATTATCAAGCATGGAGATACTCTTGAAGACCTCATGAATAGGATTTGATGAGTTAATTTTCTATTCCCAGGGAGTCAATGTAGGAGCATCACCTAGGAAAACTTTTGATTTATAGTTTGTCCAATTTTTGGAATGTAATGGGTCTTTTGGGTCTTTAAAGATCAATAAGTTATCATTTCAAGTGTTATAGGGACTTATTCATGATTATAAAAGGTTATAATTATTTTAACTTAATGTGTTTTGGAATAATTTAGATATACGTATGGTTATTAATAGCTTGGCACTTTCTTAGTCATGATTTTGATGTTTTAATATTGTCTAACATCTAAGCATGCTAGCCTATCAGGACCTCTGTATATGTTGGGGGTAATCAAGAAGATGTTATAGAGATTTAAGGTGTTAAAAATGATTTATAAGCTATAATTTAAGTTATTTGGTATAAGGGTAAGGTATGTGAGAGTTTAAAACTTCAAGATAACTAGAAAAGATGAAGAATTCATGAAATATTATCTATTTTGTAAATAATGTTATGGTTGTTGTATGTGAAATGACTCAAATGAATAAAATAATAATTTGAGAAAGAGTTGTGAACTCCTATAGATTATTTTTATGTAATAAATAAATACTTCATTATTTTATTATTTTAATATATTGGATTTGTATCATTTATCAATAGGTTAAAATTTGCATTACACAATCTTTTAGAGCTCGATTTTGACATACTCAAGAAAGAAAAGAGTAGAGTTATCCTTTCAAGTTTTATTCAAGTGTTTTAGATATGGAAGTGTGGTATATAGTATATAATTTATTAATTTATCCATTTTGTATACTTATAATTAATTTATAGATCAATATTCATTTCAAACCTCCATTATAATGCACACAGTCCAATAGAAGTTTCAAGAATTTTGTAAAATTGCATATTGGAGACTTTTGGTAATTGTTAATTCACAACTAGCTAATTTTTAAGGTGAAGTGAGATAGGTTAGACATAAAATTAATATTTTTAGTGTTTTAATATTTCATTAATTTAAATTAACCTATTTTAAAGGCTCTTGGGTACCTACAGACCTATGAAACCCCAAAGTAGGGTTTATAACTTACAACTTGAATATCTATTATTTCCACAAGAATAATTTAGTGAAACTTTGGAATATGATGTTATTTTACATGAAATAAAATATTATGAAGGTTTTTATATGGTATAGGATCATATAATATGGAATCAAAGAAGTGAGTTTGAACTAGGCCTAATTGCAGAAAGGTCTTGTGCAATAAATAGACTTCCCTTGAGAGTTCAAACCTAAAAGTTTGTGTGAAAATACAAGGGAATAAAGATTACTAAAAATTATTTTTATTTTGTATTTAACCCCTATATATTATTCAAACAAATATTTTTTGTGATAATGAAGGGTGACAACAAACTAGGCCTTAAAGAAGAAACTTGCATCTAGATTGTGCAAACTCCCTCCCTCTACATCACTTTATTAATTTTATATTGATATTTATACATACAAATATAGGATTAAATGTATTTATTATTTATATTAGACACTTTTGGTAAATTATCACACCATTAACATGCAAAACATATGGGTGAACCCATAAATATAGTTCTAATTTATAAAATGAAAATTTCTTGGCCTAGGGATATGTACATTCAGGTTAGATGCATTTAAAATTACATGGGAATAATATTTAAAACATACTCATCTTGTAATCATCAACTATGATATGATAATTATGAGATAGTATGAGTATGATATTAGGTAGTTTATGCATATAACAGGGAATTATTTTAGGTAGCTGATAGAAAATTAGGATGTGTGGGCCCATATAAATCATGTGGATAGGTTAGTAGGGTGTGTAAAAGACATATATAAATTCATAATGAAATTTAGGTATATATAGGTCGATACTTACATTAATAAGTTCTTAATACCATATTTTAATGTTTGCATCATGATACATATCACAAAACTTTAAACTTATGTGTGGTGCCAAGATGAATATCATTAACCTTTTGGAATGGTTATTATTTATTAATTTTATATATAATTATTGATAATAAATATTTAATTGATATATTTATCTCAATATGACACTTTTATTCCTTAGGATACATGTTTCATATATGCCTTAATGATTTAATCGTGATATGATGAAATATTCTCCACATATTAGCACATGATTTAAATGATTACATATTTATATATGATATAATGAATTTTAATATTTTATTTAGATATTAGAACTTCATAGACTACATTACTCACCTCAAAATGGGGTAATGTTACTAGGATTATTATAGATATTCAAGCCTCTATATAAACATTATATAGATTTTGGGACATATTAAATGATTCATAGGTTTCATAATAGATAATATTATCATATTTTTTAAGTTTATGGGATATATATACATATATTGACATTTTATTTTGGGAATATAAAATGTATATGCAAATATTTTACATGTATATGAGTGATATGTTATCAGATTTATCAAGATTGGGATGGTTGAATCAAATTATGGGGCATGGATGTTTTTCATGCATACACTTTTATATTTTCAATTTATTAATAAAATTAATAAAGGTATAATTATTAATATAAAATATTCATACATTGGTTGATTTGATCTATTTAAATTTTTTTATATAAGCATAGTATGGGACTCTGCATTTTCATCTTGAGGATGAAGGTTAGATAAATGAGTAAAGTGGTTGATTTTTTATGTCACTAAATATCCTATCACTAATACTTATTCATTATGGTTATGGGAATTTATCTTCCCACCCCATGGTTATAAAAGTGGAACTTACTTTCATGCCCAATGACTCAAATCTCCAATTCCTTAGAGGGAAACACATTGTTTCTACTTAAAGGTGTAATCCTTTTTTATCTTCAAATTTCCAAAGTTTAATTCATCTTTTTTACTTATATGAAAAATTATTTACATGATATATTGTATTATTTTTATGGATAAAATTTCAGAATTTGAGTGTTATCTCAAATATAATGTGTTGTTTTACACTAAGGTAAGTAATATTTTCATCCTCTTACTTAGAAAATTTCAATTCTAGAATAAAAGGGTTGCATTTTTAGACATAAATTTTTAATTTAAAACTTGAAAATGTAATTATTGACTTACATTTACCTTACATGGATTTTTTGTATACATATGGATCTTTCACACCCTTCTCTCCTCTCAATTTTACTTCTATGGGACCAACCTTCCTAGTTTTATATCATTCACCTATATGAATTCCTTAGTATGTGCTTAATCTACTTATTATCATAATAAATTTATCACCCAATACTCATATAATTATTCATGATTTACAAACACCTTCAGTCATACTCAAATGAATTTATATTTTTTAATCCATACACCTATATCACTATACTTGAGCACTTGAATTAGTGATTTTTCAAATTAAAATCATTCCTGTGGTATGGCCTATACATTTTTTATGTTGGGTTCATGAGAAGTAATCAAAAGTATCATCTAATTATACATGATTTGTCTAAGCCTATTCTTATATAGAAAACATAAAATAAGTATTTATAAATAAACTATCTAGGCATATATATTTCTTGCACATTAAGAATAATAACCCTAAATATTATAAATTATAAATAATCACAAGGAGAATACCCTAATGAATCCTAAAACACCTAATCCTTGTAAAATTTTCCTATTTTAAAGTGCCTAAGTCTAGTTGAAAGGTTGCATCGATACTAATGAGGAACTATTACATTTATACACCTAACCAAAATAACTATGTTTAGTATAAGTCTTATTTAGAGTTTTGGAAACATGGGAGTGTTCAAACACTCATTGGAGAGTGGTTGGGATCAACTTAATCCATATATTTTTTATTATCTTTTTTGGGTAAAACTAGATATTATACCAAATGCACCCTATTTTTAAAATTTCAAATGAAGACACACTTTAAGAGAAAAAATATTCATATCCATTTGTATTTTGATGTAAAAACCTTGGAAATAAAATTTATTGATTACTTTATCAATTTTATCTCATGAATTTTAGTATAAATACCGAAATCAACATTATTTATAAAATTTATAATATAAATCTATTTGGGTTATTTCAACATATTAAAGTTTTAATTTTATTGAATTAATGAAGTTAACTATAATCTATTCAAATTTATTTTATCCTTATTGGGTCATGTTGAATTTTCAAGTTGACATGGATCTTGACTACATGTCTCTTTTTCACCAAAATGGTTATGGAATCAAAGAGTCCATATGAATATTCATCTCATCTACTTGTTATTCATAGTACAAAAGACCAAGTATATATCTATACAAGAACATTTGAGTCCATAAGAGTTTGTCCCATTCTTGATCTTTTTCATTTGTAGCCTTATCCAAGTCTTTATCCTTAGTGATCACTCACATAAATGAAATAACACACTTGTCATAATTTTATGTATTCACTTCTACTAGATTCAATGTACAAGTTAAAAACCATCCTAAGGATCTGAATTCATGAGAAATTTACAAATGGAACCATCTCACTCATCCATAACTACATAATACTTATCTGAATACCAAAACTTAGCAAGCATACAAAGAAATGAGATCACTTCACATGTCTTAATCCTGCTTGCCTACAACCTAAAAAATAATCATAGTTTATGAAATCATCCAAGAAAGTGGATACGCAAAGGCCATTGACATGTCACTATCTAAAAAATCCACAAACTCTCTAGAAAAATTACAAATTCAAATCCTAAATACCATCTATAATATCAATGACCATCCATGTGGTAATATTTTATTAATTATAACTTACAAACATGAAAAAGATAGTATGAGAGCCAAAAATAAGTGGATTAGTGTGAATGTGCCATGTGGAAAAATATCAAAGAATTGTAGCCTACATATATGGAAAAAATATTATGGATGCCATGATTACCAAGATAAATGAGATCATGCCATGTGTTATCATATTTCCAAACTATGACCAAAGGCCCAAAGTACAAAATGCAAAGTTTGACATTAAGTAGAAATGTGATTATAGTCCACATGTTATGCTCTAGATGAAATAATATAAACAAAAGGAATCAAGCCTCAATTAAATGATAAATTATCATGTGATACAATAAATGACTCAATAGACATAATTAGTGACAATGTGCCATGTGGAAAAGAGTCCCATGAATGTTAAATTCATAAAATTCATTTTAAAAATGTTATTTAATAGGAGCTAAAACCATTGTTCTAAATTAATTATCATTTAGGGATGATCCAATGTATTTGAAGTCTTAGGCACTATGAAATCCATGATAAATTCATCTCCAACAATAAAATTAAATCCACATTATAAATGAGATAACTAATGAATTAATATCTGAGATATGTTGTAATGAAAGAGCCCTAACATTTTATAAGTCTAGTAAAAAAAATAAAAATCTATAATGACATAGTCATCCAAAGAACCAAACTTGTTTACATTTAGTTTGGATGTAAGGACTGAGTACATAGATATAGTCTTTGATTCGTCAACATTAGAACACAAGTTCTAAAATTATACAAAAAACTGGTTCAAGGTTGATGGATATAAAACATATGGCATAAACAACTACTTGTCAACATTCATCGAAAGATACATAGATTAACTACTAGTGATCAAGGTAGTTGGTTTGCATAATTACACCACCAAAGCTAAGGTATTTCCATGCACTAACCACATTTTCAATTTATTCATTTTTAGGAAATTAATGGGAAACATCCTTCATATGTCATGTAATTCAACTCCCATATCCTATGTGTTGATAAATACCTTTGAAAAATACTATAAACTCCTTGATCCTGACATAACCTATAACTAGCCCATAGTAGATTCCTAGCTATCCAAGAAAAATATAAAAAATATACATGGAAGAGTTGGGTAGTAGAACCAAAAACTATTATGTTAAGAGGCTAGGTTAGTAGCATCCCAATTGTAATATTCAATCATACTGTGAGGATATACATGGCTCTTTTAAATAGTTTATATGGTTTCCTAGACATCACCTATGTTTGATATATTTGGGTTCCTTTATTGGATATTATCCTAACTACAGAATAGATTCAAGATTTAAAGTAAGTGATTAGATTCAACTTCAAGTTTCAAATGAGTAAGGTATAAAATGGGCATAATGGTAATTTCTATATGATGTCATGCTTTCTTTATATTCCATATCTACAAGTTTATAGGCTAGATGTAGAGGATTATTGATGAATTTTACTCAATAATCTTTCAGGACATTTGTGGGCAAAGGATGCCAATGTCATCTTACCAAATCAAAAGGTCAATAAATAAAATTAGTGATTATTACTTATATCTAGACCATATAGTAATTAAAATTGAAGGGTGTTATAAATCCCCATTATATCTACCATACCATGTTTTAGGTAAAGTGGTAGAGTGATAAATTATTTTCTAGTTGTTCAACTGTATGGAATTGAAACTCAAGGAATCTATAAAAAGGGTAATTCAGAGACTTCCCCTTAGAACTGGTTTCCAAAAATATACATAGTGAAACCACTTCTATCAAGAAGGCATGGATAAATTTCATTATGGATTTATCAAAGCACAATTCATATTTTAGGATCATAGAAATTGTCTACAAAGTCCTTAAGAAATATGGAAACAAGGTCAAGATCCAATATGGTCATGAGTCTTATGGTCATGATCCCATATTCATGGATGTGGAGGATGACACTGAAGTAACGAGAAATTTACATATATATGCAATGTATATGAGGGTTTCAAAAATAATACAATATGAACATACTATTTATCCAAAGGATTATAAGGGCATTGATAATGATGAAATACTTCAAACATAGGCAAAAATTCCTCCAATGAATAAGAGGAAATATACTACATCTAAAACTGAAAAATTTATAAGGGACAACATATTTGTTGGCTTAGAAAGGATACATAGATATGTAATTTCTATGAGGGTATTACCTACTCCATACATTGAAGAATCATAAGTAATATAATCCACAAGCATATTGCCTTACACTAATATAGAATACACTATGGAATATGATCCCAAGAAGGCCCATAATTTTTATATAATGATTTAAGTAATTGACACTGGTCCAATGGGTGGATTGAATATAAAGACTTCTATAGTTACAAATTCAAATGTAATTATTATTTTAGATGATTTGACTACAATAATTCAAGGATCAAATGTTCTAGTTGATAAATGTTTTACCAAGGAAACTTTTGTGTCCATTTTATTTATTCTTTTACAATTATATCCACCTATTATTTTTCACTACATTCATACACTCAAGATGCATCGATTTATCCATGGATTCTGACCCCTAATTTGGGAGCCATAGGCACAAATTTGCATTTTTTAGATTTAATATCTAAATCTATTTTTGATACCACATCCATGTTAATAAGGGAATATACCCAAATAGGGATGAATTTAGAATATTAAAACTTATTCATCAATTGTCTTTATTCATAAAACACTCGATACAACTAATTACACCATTAGGACTCCAGAAATAAAAATCACAGGTTGGAGAAAGGCTCTACATGCCTTCTTTAAACCACCTACAACATCCACTTCATCTTCCATAGTTACTCTTATGTATTAAATGATGGGACCCAAAGGAAACCTTCCATCTTCTACGTCTTCATATCAAACCCAAGCCACTGAGAATATTATTATGGTACTCCTTGGCTAGTATCAATAATTAAAATAAGAAGCTACAAGGCAGGACCTAGTCTTCACTTAGCAGCCCAAAGTTGATATATAATTTGATCAATTTAAAAACACATTGAAAATGGTAAGGAGAATGATATTTATGGTGGATGGTAATCCTATTAATCTTGAGAAAAATAAATAATTTTTTCATTAACTATTATCACTTATCAGTGCACCCTTGCTGAAAATGTGTGCATGTTATCAATTATGTTGATAAAATGGAAACTATCCAAGGTGTGGGACCTTATAATTGGAAAATATATATATATTAAGGGTTTTTTACATTTGGTACACTTTCTTAATTCTATCCAAACTATCTAATTCTTTGCATTTTTTTACTAGGAAAAGGGTAGAAAGAACTATGCTAAAGCTGAAAATGGAATTAAAAACTAAAAATTGAGGTGATACACAAATTTTAAGGAAAATTATTCCTATAATAGACACACTTTTGAATCTAAATAACTTTCACACATTCACTTCATCTTTAAAAAATGAATGTTTCAATAGTATTTCACATAGAGGTCTTAATAGACACCTACACTAGCTTGGGAGGAATGAACAATGGTTGAATTCACTTCTAGATTAGGTAGAAATAAGAATTAGACACTTTATATGATGTAAAATATTTATCATTTTATGTATAAAGGTGAGATATTTAGAAATAAACATAGGAAAAACATTCATTCACCAAGTTGTATCAATGAATTAAGAACACACTTCATGAATAACTTGAAGATGGATGAAAGATTCAGCTCTTTATTACTTCAAAGGTGAGGTAGTAAAAATTTTGGTAGATTTTTATCAATCCAAAGGAATAATATCCCTATTATCCTTCTACAAAATATATTACATATTTAAGAGAAGAAGAGAGAGAAGATAATCAGTTCTAAAAATAGGAAATATTTTCATATGCTAGTCAAGTCAACTCCACTATAACTCATCTCAAAATTGAAATCCACTGTTAATTCCACAAAATTTCAATGTAAAATATTTTATTTTAAATTTTATTTATTGGAAAATGGTATACTATGGGAGAGAGAGAGATAGTTGATAAGTCAAAGGGCTATTCATGCATCTTGAATCTTAAGTTAACTCCCTTGCATGTAACTTTTGATTTTATTTAATTAACCAATTTTAATATTTTAGTTATATCATCTTGGTAATGCATATTAAATTTATACTCAATTATTCCTTCACTTTCATCTTGATTTTATTGGACTTATCTTGATTTCACACTTGGAGTTCAACTTGAGTTATCTTGACTTGTAACTTGCATGCAACTTAACTTTGTGACCTTTCTAAATTTAGCCCAAAGGGGGTCATATTAAGAGAGATATTGAATTATTGTGTTATAATTATTATATTTCATTAAAATCTCAAATATTGACCAAAACTCAAACTCAACTTCTCCACTTTTGTATGTTTTAAACTCCACTTTTATATAACTAACTAAAGATTGTTGTTATTGACTTGAACATGCTAATTTTAACCCAAAGGGGGTTACATAGTATAAATATGTATGTTTATTAATAAATTAAATATTATTTAAAGGTTTTCACTTGATTATGACCATAATATCTATTCAAACTATTTTTTCTTCCATATGCCTATCTTGTGCAACTTTGACAAGCTTTTTGAATGCACTGTGAGAGCCATAAATTTGATGGATATTCATAAATTAAATAAATAAATCTAAAAAATATAATTTTTAAATAATAAACATGGTGTAAAATACATTTTAAAAATTTAGCTCCAAACTCCATGTATAACTCCAAAAACACACCATTTTATGCTCTCATATGCTCTCTTGTTCTGAAGAAACCTTGATTTGGATTAAGGGGTCTAAAATGAGTTCCAGGACTGACCAAAAACTCCTATTATTTTTGTATATTATTCAATGGAAAATACCTTTAAAAGTTTTAAAATTTCCAAAATTCTTCACCAAACTTCCTAAGAAAAATTCACAAAAAAGTGTTTGCTTATTGCCCTAGGGATGACCTAGAGATGTTTTTCAATGAGCTGATCCTATTTTGAATTGGTTTTTATTTAATTAAAATTTATTTATACCTTTAAATTAATTATTCACACTCTAAAATTAATTTTTGACATTGGAGGGACCTGAACACCCACTTCTAACTACATTTATGAGAAAAAAAGTGAAGAAACCTTCATTCCCTTCATGATCAGATCTATATAGTAGAATTTTATCTCTCCTAAGGTAAAATAAATAATATAAACCACTTATAAATATAAATATTTAATAAAATAAAATAATACCTCCATCTAAAATTTCAAGATTTTTCATTCAAAATAATACAAATATGTACTTTTTGGTGTTAATTAGCTTGCCCAATTTCATTTTTGAAAGCTTATAGGTTCATGTTTTGACATTTTATTTAGTTTTGGAGGATTAAATACATAATTATTTTTAATTATTAATTTTAATAATAAATATTATCATTAAAATAATTTTATGCAATAAAAACATCACTTACACCTCTTAAAATTTGTCTTTTTTAGCTATCTCTTTTGCTAGCTTAAAACCCTAATGCTTGATCCTTTGAATTTATTCATAATTTTCCATGAATTTTTAATTTATTATGGTTTATAAATTTATTATATGAAAAAAAAAAGATAAAAACACCTTTATTTTGTAACAAAGAACTAAAAATACAAATATACTACTTAAAATCGAGCAAATGAGGGTTAAGAAGGGTTTTAGAGCACATGTTCTTATTAACGATTGTTCATAAAGTTAATACACTATAAACAATAAAAAAAATCATGTAATATTTATGGAATATGGTCAAAAAAATCCCTCTAATATTTTTTTATCTAACTCCTCTTCACTTTCATGTACTAAGCATTTGAAAATTGCCTTCACTAACTTATAAATAGCTAGATAGAGAAATAAAAGAAACCTCTATCAAAATTTCAAATTTTAAGTTGTTACTCACCATGATTTTGTAATGATTAATGTTTTATGATATTTTTAATACCTTTTTATACCTTTAATCCATTAATTAAGTCTTGTTTAAAGCCTGCACATAAGAAACTTTAATCAATGGTGGTAAAATTATCAACATTATTGGTGACTTTGCTGAGATGTTTTCTTGATAAACACTTAATATAAGTAGCTATATCCAATAGGTTGTGGATTCATAAAAATATCACCAAATGTGAAACTTAAAATGTCTTCCTTAGTAAACTCTGAAACTGATAATTCCCTCAAGCAACTACAACACTTATGCATAAACACTTATTGAACTGAAAAATAGAATAACTACCAACTAAAATATTTGCAAGATAACACTTAGAGGAATTGAAAACTAAGATACTAAAAAAATATGTGTATAACATAACTTATTGAAAATTTAAATCTAACACTACTATGTATAATCACTCAAGATCCACATGGATTTAAAAAAAACTCTCAGGTCCTTTCCATGTGGTTGATGAAGATGAGGAACAAACTATTTTTTGAGTGCCATCCAGGTTAGATCTGCACTTTTCCTTCTTGTCAACCTCTTTGAATTGTATCCAAGTGAATAAAATGAATAAAAAATATATTCAATATAAACAAACTCATCATGTGGTTAATACTCACTTCATGTTTTTTCTTTCACACTATGAAAACATTCCAATATAACCCCATTTTCATTTACCTTCACAACCACTTTATTAATGTCTTCACAAGGAGATGTAGGACTACAAATATTCTCACAGTCTTGAATCAACTTGAATTAATTCTTCCATAAGTCATCAAAACCTTTTTGGTCTTTGATTGTATCTTCTTGATGTTTATTATGAGTCACCAAATCTTCATTTGTATCTTTATTTAGCTCATGTCTAAGACTATTACCTTGTGAAACCATTATTACAATCTCACTAGCTATTTCCATTTATTTTAGAAAATATTCATGATAGTCTTATTGAAACTCACTTGCTACTATAATTTGATTTTTTAATGGCTCATCAAGGGATACAACATAGCATCCTTATATTCTAAATTGAAACTCATTTGATCAACATAACTCTTGATCTCCATCTCTTGACTCTTGATAAATTATAATCTTCACCTTGATATTATTATTTTGCCTTCCATATAATGTGTGCTTTAAAAATTGAGATGGTGTTAGGGCAAGATATTCCATATGGTGGCATATGAATAAAAGTCATTATTGGCTACTCTTAAACTTGAGGCACTTGGTGAATCTTGTTTGTTTCAACATACTAATTTTTCTCTTGGGGCTCATCTATATCACTTCTCTTAGATCTTGTAATGGATTCATAAAATCTCTTTGATTTTATAATCTCATGAATCTAATTTATTACCATATGATCATTAACTTGAAAATTCACTAACATTATGTCTAGTTGTACTTGTCTATGATTTTCTTCTTCTTGTGTCATTTGAATAATTTCCATATTCTATGTTACTAAAGCTTGATTTTTCACATCATTGATGTTCAAAGGCTACCAACTTGAATCATTGATCAAATTATTTTGTTTTGGACTAGGGCCTTGGTTGAGGAAGGAACATTAAGATTAATTGTAACATATGGTTTGGATGGTATAATGGCTTTTTGAGATTGATATGGAGGGTTATTAGCTTGAAATTGTTGTCTCTTCAACTCAACTAAATCATTACCAAAATATTTTATCATACATTTTAGTTCACCAAGCTCACTAGATTGACTATAAGGAGCTTGAACTTGACCTTGAGGGGCTAGAATTTTGTCTATTGATGGAGATTTAGGAGGTAAAATAGGATGTAAATTTATAAAAAATTGAATTAGAGGACTAGGTGCAAGTTTACCATCTTCAGTTAGACTATTTTCATCATTAATGGCAACCTCATAGGCATTTGGGAGTGTCCTACCGCCCATGGACTGAATAATAACTAAAATATTAGAATTTAAGGAACTCAAAATGTTTAAGAAATCATGTTTCTAAGATGGCCTTATCATGAGAGGAATTATGCTCCATCTTTTCTAAAATCTAAAATTGAAACTAGTCATAAATTCATGTAGTTTTATCTTAATGATAGTTAGCTACTTAACAAGGGATAGATGGTTTTATTTATCTTAAAATTTCCTATAGAATGGTTCAACTAAATCATCCCAAGAGTCTATGGAGTTAAAGGGAAGGTTCTTATACCATTGCAATGCCTTTCCATTGAAGGATACAAAAATTAGATGGATGGTAACATTCTCTTGGGGAATATGGTGTAAGGAACACAAATTGGCCATATCTTTGATATTCTCTATGGGTTTATTTTGATCTTTGCCTATGAAATATGATAGACATTTTAGAGTTGAAGCTAGATTATCATCATATAGGCCAAAATTTAGAGGGACTCCATCATTAAGATGAATAAATACCTAATTATATGATACATCCATAATTATTTTTAGTGAAATTAGGCATGAAATTAATATTTATTTCTACTACAAATATCTTTTGTAGCTTCAATATATGTCCCATATTGTTTGCCATAAACTATTATCACTTTGAAGTGTACCCTTGGTGAGAATGTGTGCCTATTATCACTTATATTTATATAATGGAAATTCTCCAAGGTGTGGGAACTTATTTAAGATAATATCTAGATGAAGAGATTCCTTTTGTTATACTCACCTAATTATATCTAAACTATGTAATTCTCTACTTTATTGAGTAGGAAAAGGGTAGGAGTTATGCCAAAGCTAAAAAATAGAATCCAAAACTAAAAATTGAGGTGATGTACTAGTATTAAGGTTAATTATTCCTATTTTGGACACACTTTGGAAGATATATAAATTTCACACATTCACTTCATCTTCATATAATTACTCTTGTATTAGTATTTCACATAGAGGTCTTGACAAACATTTACAATAGTTTGGGAGGAATGAAGAATGGTTGAATTCACTTTCAAATTAGGTAGAAATTAGACTTAAAAATTTTGTATGGCCTATAATATTTATCATTTTTTTCATAAAGGTGAGATATTCAGACATAAACATAGTAAAAATAATCATTCACTAAGTTATATCAATGAATTAAGAACACACTTCATGAATAGCTTGAAGATGGAGGAAAAATAAAGGTCTTTATTGATTCAAAGGTGAGGTAGTAGATATTTTTTAATATTTTAATTAATATAAAATCATAATATCCTTATGATTCTTCTCCAAAATACAATACATATATAAGAGAAGAAGAGATAGAAGACAATCCAATCTAAAAATAGGAAAGAGTTCCACTAGCTAGTCAAGTTAACTTCACTATAAATCCAACTTCAAATCAAAATTGAATTCTAATTTTAATTATAAAAAATTCTAATGTAACATATTATATTTTAAACATTATTTCTTTTAAAATTTCATGCTATGGGAGAGATTGAGATTTGAGAAGTCGAATGGCTATTCATGTATCTTGAATCCTAAGTTAAATCCCTATGATCTTGCATACACATTTTTATCTTCTTTAGTTAAATATTTTTAATATATTATTTATATCATATTATTATTTCATTAATATTAAATTTATACTTTAGTTAGCTTCACTTTCATCTTGATTTGACTAGACTTATATTTACTTCACACCTTGATTTCAACTTGAGTTATCTTGACTTGCAACTTAAATTTTTGACTTTTCTAAATTTAGTTCAAAGGGGGGTGTATTAAGAGAGGGATTGAATGATAATGTTATAAGGATTATTTTTATTGAAAATATTTCCTCAAATATTGACCAAAACTCAAACTCAACTTATCCACTTTTGCATGTTTTGAACTCCACTTTTCTAGGCTAACTGAAGATTCTTGTTGTTGACTTGAGCTTGCTAAATTAATCCCAAAGGTGGGTTCCATATTTGTAGAGAGGTGAACATATGGATGTTTATTAATCCATTAAATATTCTTGTTGCCCTAGGGATGACTTGGAGATGTTTTTCAATGAGATGAGCCTATTTTAGCTTTGATTTTATTTAATTATAATTTATTTATAATTTAAATTAATTATTTAGACTCTTAAATTATTTTTTTCCATTGGAGGGACCTAAAACACCCATATCCATCTCCATTTGGGAGCAAAAAAGTGAAGAAACCTTCATTCCCTTTATGATCAAACCTATATATTGTAATTTACCTCTCATAAGTTAAATAAATGACTTTAAACCAATTTAAAACATTAAATTACATAAAAATAGGCTTTCATGTAAAATTTAAAGAGGTTTCATTTTAAAAATTCAAAATATGTACTTTTTGGTGTTGACTAGCTTACCTAATTTCATGTATGAATGCCTATAGATATATGTATTTTCATTTTATTTAGTTTTATTAGGCCTAAATAAATTATTATTTTTGAATATGGACATTTATTAACAATTTTTATTATTAAAATAGTTTTATGTGCTAAAAAATCACTTAAACATCTCAAAAAATTCCTTTTTTGATTGTCTCTCTTACTAACTTAAAACCCTAATACTTGATCATTTCCATTTATTCATAATTTTCCATAAAATTTTGATTTATTAATATTTATAAAGGTATCATATTATATTAGATATCTCACACCATCTTTTTTAATAAAAAAAACTCAAAAATGCAAACATATTACTTAAAATCGAGCAATTGAGGTTTTAAAAAGGGTTTTAGAGCACATGTTCTTCTTAAAGATTGTTCATAAAGTTAAGACATTGTAGTATATAACCAATGGATTCAATATTTAGTTAATATGGGCCCAAAACTATACCTAATTCTTTTTTTTATCTAAATCCTCTTCACCTTCATGTACCGAGCATCTGAAAATTGCCTTCACTAGTTTGCAAATAGCTAATTAGAGGAACAAAAGAAACCTTTATCAAAATTTGGAATTTTGATTTATTATTGAGTGTGATTTTGGCCTGATGAATGTTTTATTATGTTTTTAATACCTTTTTTACCTTTAATCCATGAATGGAGTCTTCTTGAAAACCTGCACATAAGCAACTTTGACAAATGGTGGCAAAATTACCAACATTCACAAAGAAAAGGAAGACCAAACCTAGAGACCTAGATAGTTTAAATAAATTCCTCTCAAAATGGTTGATGATATAGGTTAAGTTCTAAATAAAATTTTTAGGTTGATGTAGTATTATAAAAATATAACATAGGATTAAAGTGTTATGAAGGATTCTAAGGATATTATTGACAACATAAAAAATTCTACTAGAAATTTATACCACATTTTGAGTATAATCAGAATAAAAAAATCCCAATATCAACCAGTATAGGAGGACGTTTTCAAGTTACATGAGATAATAAAATATTGGTATGTCAAGCTAACTTTCATTGATAAAGCTCCTAGACTAGAAACATACCAACATTTGAACTTGATTCTCACACCATATGTAACCTTAACCCATAACCATGTAAGAACCAAATAGGCCTATTTGGTAGAATGGAACCAATAGATTAAAGATTTAGTACAAAAAATTTATAATGAATAAAAAAATCCCATTTTTGTCCTTGTAGACATAAGGATCAAAAGTGTAGGTGCATTTGAGGGAGGAATAATCACCAAGCATTTCTTCAAAATTTTAATACAGATTGTAGTAGATAGCTTTAAGGCAAGGGTGGAGATCACCACACATAATAAAAATGAGAAAATAGTATATATAATCACATTTTCGAGGGACAAAGTGGATATAATTGAGTCCCTTAATGTAACATACAAATATGCCATGTCCATGCATAAAAATTTAATGGATAAAGTTCCAATTTCATTCAAAATATCAATATTTGATTTTGATACTATAGAGCTAGAATTTGTTGCAAGCATGACATAATATGAATGGTCATAGGCACAAGGGGAGTTGTCCATTTTATTAGGAGCATATAAAAATTAAGCTTGGCTTTTCATACCTCCACCTATGATCCCTAGATATATTATGGTGCATACTCCTAAATTAGTAGTGATTGTCATCTTTTTAAATATGGTACCTCTATTGTAACCACCTACCATTTCTATAACTTAATTCAAAATTATAGTGTCTCTTATTACTATATATTCCACTTTAGTTCCAAATTTAGTCATAGTTACTACATGAAAATGTCACAGCTACACTATAGTTCTCTAAGTCAAGTTGAGCTAGCAGTCTGAATGAAGTCTTGGTTCTAATTTTAATTTATTATTGTTATTAATAACTACTACTTATTTTTTTAAAACACTTCTGATTCTAAGTTAAGACTTATATTTATTAATATTGTAAAACATGCACACACTACATGATTTTGACATACAATCCCAATTTAGACATTATAAAATTAGACTCAGCTTATAGGATGAGGTATCCCCATCTCAAACTATAAGTATATGTTTTTCCTTCATAACAAAGTGAAGATATTTTCATAATCAATAAAAGAAAGTTTTTGGATTGTTATGTAAGTTTGTGGTTATAATTTTGATTTATTATTTTTATTAATAAAAACTAATTATTTTATAAAAACACTTATGATTCTAAGTTAAGAATTATATTTATTAATATTTTAAAAAATGCACACACTACATGACTTTGACATACAGTCCCAATTTAGACATTGTAAAATTATACTCAGCTTATAGGATGAGGCATCCCCATCCCAAACTATATGTATATGTTTTTCCTTAATTACAAAGGGAAGAGTTTTGCATAATTAATATAAGATTTTTTTTGGATTGTTATGTAAGTTTGTGTTGAAGTGTTATCTCTTCTAAAAAAATTGTCTTACTAATAATTTACATTAAGATAATATAATATGTATTAGTCTATGTGACTATTTACTTTGGAATTATTTGGATTGAACAAATGGTTAGTTAGAATGCCCATTAATTATTTATCACACTTATTATTGGTTATAAGTAGGGATGTGCTATGAGGTCTAGTTTTTATAATATATTTGATGATAATTATTGAGTGTATTGCAATTATTTATTTTGATGATTAATTTTATCTATTTTAAAGAATTTCTAATTATAATTTTAGTAGGTACTAGTTATTGAACACTTTATAAGCTTAAGTTGAGCCATAAATCCCCTTCATTTCTTCCTTACCTTTCCCTCCTTTTTATTTTTTTCAACCACATCCACTTTATTTTATATTCCCCAATCTATTTCAAATAGAATCTAGACTCGCATCATATCCAAACCATATGACATAAATGATGACTATATTCACCACTATTTCATAGGTTATTTACAAAACTGATATCCCAAAATGTGTGAATTGGATTGAAAATTTTCACCAATCCTAAAATGTTAGAGTTCTCATAATATTCCCTTGGTGTGAATAAAAACCACACCAACACTAGTGTTTAAATTTGATTTAGGGTTTAAAATTTAAGGAGACATAAATATTGGCCTACGCACAACAATGAGGTTTTCATTATGCATAAATAAAAATTTACAAGCATGCATAGTGATATGTGATAAAGTTATTAGGAATAATTTATAAGGATAATTCCATCATAGATTATATTTCTATAGTTAATGTAGGGGTATTCATCCATGTAGGTCTAGAGAATATACTTCTAAATGTGAATGATGCTAGATCTAGTTTTAGTCCTTTCTACCATAGACACACATTCTCAAACCTAAAAAATAGTTACAAGCTAAGTACCCTAATACTCTTATTTCTTTACAAAAAAATAAATAAATTAATTGAACATTTTCTATTGAATTTGAATTTTACTAATTTTTACATATATTAGGAAATGTTAATATTAAAATATTATATATTATTTACATATATTAATAAAACACAAGGTTAAAAATATACACCATGTAAAACTTACCCAAAAATATATGAGGATACTTTTTCATCAGTTCAATGAATGTACTTGGTGCATTAGCTAATATGAATGACATATGTAACCACTCATGTAATCCTTCTTATGTTTTGAATGTTATTTTTCAAGCATCAATTTCACTTATGTGAATCTAATTATATCCACTCCTCAAGTCAATACTTATAAAGTATATTTATCCATTCAATAAATGCATTAGATCATCCATGCATGGAAATGTAAACTTATAATTTATGGTTATATTTTTAATTTATGTGGATTCAATGCACATTATCTACTCTCTAGTCTTGTTAGGTATTAATAATTATGGTATTTTTCATGGTATTACACTTTACCTAGTATACCCTTTATCAAACCATTTATTTTCTTGATTTTATACCTCTTATTATATTGTATGTTCAACCTATGTGGTGCTTTGTTTTCAAAAATATATTATTGAATCAAATCCATACAATGACTAATACTTTGCATTAGATGGAAAATGGTATCCAAAATCACACACTTGTCTCTTAAACTCATGAAAAAGTGATTCTTCATTTCATTTTTTTATGTTCATAACTTGTATGAGATTAAATATTACCACCAAACATATTTATTATATCATTTATTTCATCAGTTTGTTTCTTAAAATAATCAGTACCTTTGGATTATTTGATACTTATTTTTTTATTTGATCAGGTAAACAAGCAAGTTTTATAAGGATCCTCCAAATGAATTATTAAACAAGTATCAAAATATAGTAGAGTAAACCCCAAAGGATATAAAATAGACTATAACTAAAACTATATGAAGAAAAAATAGAAAACAAAAGTAGAAGGCCAAATAGATAGAGCAAAAAGATGGTATTACTCAGGGGGGTGCATTATCCTCCATGAGTTCCTTGCTAGGAGCCTGATCTTTCACATTGTCATTTGGATTTACCTTAGGGATTTTTGTTTGGGTCTTATTGCTTAGGATATCAATAGTGTCCTTCGATAAGATCATCATTAGTTTCTTTTGGGCCTTGTTTTCTAGGTTCTTTTTAGGAGAGTCAGTTAGAGAAAGGGGTTTGGGGGAGGTTTTAGAAGTGTGTTGGGTCACCACCTTATCCTCTTTCTTCATAATATGGGGGTCCTCTACCTCATTTATCTACACAAAATCCTAAATTACCTTTCGATCTTCTTTGTTAATCTAGTTCCATTCCTTAATCAAGGTACCCATACCAATACCCAATTTATGGAGTTTGTCATTAAATTATTTTAGTTGTCTTTTATTTTTATGAATCAATTCTATCATTATGGCCTTCCCCTTCCCTAAATAATCTACCCCATCCTCCTCTACCATGAAAATGGGTTTAGGTTTATTAAAAATGAGCTAAAGTGGAATGTATTCTATGAATTTTTTAGTATTAGGGCTTACTGGGGGGTTAGAAAGAGGATGGGGAAAACCCAAAGATACATCTTCATCAAGGGATTCTTCCTCTACAAAAAACCCACTCAATATAAATTATTTCCCTCTCATGGTCTCTCCATGTTTAACTAAAAAAAATATTAGCCCTTGATGAATTATGGCCTTAAATTCATTGATATGGAAGGTAAGGGTAGTGTTATCAAGGGATTTCATTAAAAAAATGGCAATATGTGAGAATATGATCATGAATTTACATTCCAAAGTTATTTAATTCATTATTTAGAGTCAAATGTCTAGCCAATGCCTTGGCAAATCCATCCTTGAGAACCCCTTATTATCCATCTTTAGGACCTCATTCATTTGGAATAATTTATGCATCATATCTATCTTTTTATATTGATTATTTAAATCCTTATCTCCCTCACACAACATCCCTATAACCTCCCCAATGAGCTCCTATATAACATAAATTATGATGCCTCTCATTTCCATAATTTATTTGTTCTAGGTTGAGATGAAGTCTTTGGCAAGGTTTTCATCATGTCCAATGATGTGTTACATGTACCTGGTAATCCCCCCTTACAAAACTTACTTTAAACCTTTTTTTTGGCCTAAGCCTCTACAAAGTAGAGTGGATCTAACATATCCCTACCTCCTCCCATGCTACACAAACTACTGACTATATTGTTTGGGTGGTGGGGAGAAACCTACCTTCTTCTAGATTTGTCGACTATTATTAGCAGGTTTGGAGTAAAATTGAAATTACCTTTCCCTTATAATATAATTAATGTCCCACATGTGTCAATGATGACTTGACATAAGTGTTAAGGAATGACAGATGGGGGGTATGTTTCTCACATGTGGCCAACTATGCCACTTTCTTAGACATGATTGATTCATTTTGAATAGCTTTGCTGATGTGGGGTGGGATGTGGCTAATTTCATAGATTATTTTACACTTATTCACTTTTATCTTTATATGTAATTAAAGTATGATTAATTATATATATATATATATATATATATATATATATATAATTATTCATGTATTAGCATAATCATCATGATTTTAATTATGATCAAAATTCCATGTTATTTTAAGTGAAATATGAAAAACATCCATGTGTTATGTCACACATTATTTCATCCTTATATGCATTGATTTGAAAAATTTCAAGATATTCCTCATTTACCCAAACTAGATGTCCCTTAAGAATCCATTTAACCATATATGGATTTAGATGGAATATTATATTTAGACCAAGTTTATATTCCATTTATTATGAAATAATATTATCATTACCTCCACTATAAATAATTTAATTGTAATACTTTCCTAGAGACATCCAAATGGTTCTAAATAAATTCTTTCTTTGTGTAAGACTATTCTCCTATTTTACATTTTAACAACACCCACTTCATCATGAGATATTCTCTAGTTTCTAGGTCATATATATTATGAATAGGAGCAAAAAAAAATCCATCATATTGTGTCATGTTAACACTCACATATTTTATATTACCATGTTCATTATGCATATGCAATAACTCAAATTTTATATGTATATTCTCATGACATCTAAAACATTGACCATGGAATCCAAAACCTCTACCTTTCCCATAAAATCTTATACCTATAAAATTTACTCTACCTCTATGGGTATAATAATCATTGTGTTATAAAGTAACATCCATTCTTTCTTGTGAAAAATCTAACCTACCACTTCCACTTCCACCTCCTTATCCACATCCATGTGTGAATTTTAATTTTGCTCACATTCATCCTTGTTATCTATGTGATAAAACTTATTTCACCTTAAATGCACATTGCTAGTATTTTTAAATAGATCACAATATGACCATACTAGATTCATCTTAAATTAAACTATAATTTTTTTTACATATCTCAAGATATTCTCACTATCATCTTTTATATGATTTTCTTTGATGGTAAGTCTATTTATTTTTTTAGTGGAAACATTTACACTCATTCCCATTTATTGATTTTTTTATATTTAATGAAAAAACTCATGATATAATATACATTAATAAATATAGGCATCATCTTCCTAAATAATATATACCAAGTCTTAATCTTATGTTTGCCTTTGTGTAATATTTCAACTTAAATTTCTTAGTCTTAGTCTTAGTCTTATTATTAGTCAAAATAATATATACCAATTCTTAATATTAGTATTAAATTTCTTGGGATGTTGCATATTATATACTCTAAATACATATCCAACTCAATGTTCTAGTTAATAATCTCTTAAAGAATAAATTCTAGAATCCAACTTTTGTCTACATGTCATTCCCACAATAACTCACAATAATAAATATTTATGTTTATCAACTAATTTATATATATCCTAGTTATTAGGTGCTTCATATAAAAATTTAATATAACTTTAATCATACATTACCATAAGACCTTGCAACATTGTCTTCATAGCCTCTAATCAGGATCACATGTCCACTCATCAATCCTTCTAGATATATAATTATTGATCTTATAATTTCTCAAATAATTATACCACCTAGGCTTCCTAATTATGTCATTTCCTTATAAATTTATAGATATTCTACTAATAATATATAATACAAAAATGTTCTACCCACACTTATAAATGTAGAAAGAAAAAATAACCAATAAGGAGAAAACAATTATTTTAATACAAAATGGTAGAGTTTCATTTAAGGGTCATAATAAATATATTACTTAAACTACATAGCCTTAAAATATATATTGGAATATAGAACAAAATCAAAGTGCAATAAAAAACTCAAAATTTTACTAGATTTCAAAAACATGAAATTATAGCTAGTACACATTTTTTATTTGTTAACATAAAAGCCACATTTTATAGGGACCTGGAACCATGCGAGTGAATTACAGAAAATTTAATAGGCCAACCAGGGTTGAGAGAAAAAAAACTAGTACTTAGTGAAAATAGGAAATTAAAAACTAAAATTGATCTAGGAATAAGGTCCCTCCTGAGTATATTCAGTATCAGTAGTGTCATTTGCTAAGATGATGGTTTGTCTTTTGAAACCTTAGCACAAGTATGATTCATGGGGCCTTCAGTTCTTCCCTAGGGAAGATCATTTGGGGTTGCTTCCTACATTTAACCTACAAAGGATTCTATTTAGGGGGGACTCCCTAGGGGATCCCAGGGGGGATTTATGGATCTTGGGAGATTTCATAAGTGAGGATTGGGGGCACTAAGAAGAGTGGAAAAATGTCTGGGTAGTAGCCTCAATCACTTGATGAAGTTCATTCCAGTATTGAATAACCTTTACCAAGCCAAACACTACCTATTGAACCTTTGAGTTAAAATTTTCCATCAATTGTTTATTATTTTCTAATTCCTCTATCACTATGGCCTTACCTTTCCAATCAGAAGTTGAAGGAGTACCAATTTCAATAGGTTTTGGTGTGAAAATATTAATGTATACTTACCTTCCAGAGTCATGTATATCATGATATAAAGGCAGATATCTAGTTAGTAATGTAAAAGGTTAGCTCAAGGGAATCCTTTCTTGTTTGTCTAGATGAAATCATTCATTTGGAATAATCACTATAGGGATTATTTCTTCTTTAACTAGTCTTCAAATTCCTTATCACCTGACACCCATGACATCATTTATGAATTCTTCTAAGATGTTCATGTTGATGCTCATATGATGACCTTCTACTTAGTCCATGCCATGACAAAGTCCTAGGTAATCATGGCATTATGTTTAGTAATGCATTCTATAAACTCTATAAGACCCCCTTTTTTGAGTTTCTTCTAGACCTTCTTTTTCTTGTAGACCTCTTTGCATGATGTGGGTTCTAAGTGGTCTCTGTTCCCACCGATGGCTATTAGAAATATAGAGATGGAATGGGAGAACCAAAAGTTTCAGAAGCAGCCAAAATAACTAGGGCTCAAATGGGAGAGAATTCCCACCAAAATCACATGGAGATAATTAATCCCCATTCCTTCAAAATGAGCGTAGACTAGCTAAATCAAGATTTGCCCCATCGAGTTGAGGTAATTCGTGTGTGAAGGGATGATTATTCTAAGTTGCATTAGTACCTTCAATGTTGATGATGTTAAGCACCTTAGGGGGGACACTACCTGCATCATGACAATAACACAACATTATTAAATGAGATATGTTATTAAATATCCTCATACTTATAACTCATATTATTTTCAAGTTTAATTATATCTCTTAATAGTCACTATGTTATATCCTTCATCTTCCAACCAAAAATATCTTGAAAAAAGATGTCAACTTTATATGAATTTAGGGGAATGGTTATAAAAGCATAAGAACCACCTACTTATATTAAGCTCTTAGAAACCCATTACCAATTAAATTATTAGCATGTTCCTAATGATAATCTATCATAATAGAGCATATTACATAATGACACAATTCAATGCACTATAACATATCACAAGTAATGTGTTATCCCATTTTGTTATTCCTACAACTTACCCAAAAAAATGTTACATATATGATAATTTGACTATTTTAATAACCATTATATCACCTATGTCATTAAATGTCTACATAAGCAACAACCTCCAACTAACATGATGACTTATCAAAAATCTCACATCTCTCATAAATATTTCATACATTATTGTAAAGCTCCTAAATATGGTCATGAAATGTGTGGTGATGCTACATCAAATTTAAAGATATGAAATAACTATACTAATGCTATAATATCTCTTTATATCCATTCCATAGACCAATATTTCTGTAAATTAACATAATATTTATGTAACCAAGATATAACTCCTCTAAGACTTTACACTAACTTTTCTGCTTTTGTGGAAAATAAATAAACTATGTAGTGACTCTATTGAATTCTATGATGCTCTATAAGATACAACATACCTTTTTAAATTCCTCGTAAATATCTACACTTCTCAACCTAATCAATATTTTTAACAACCACTCTTATGCAAGGCCTTGTAAGCTTATTTAAAATAAGACAATAATCACAAATATGAACAAATTAATGTAATACTTTATATCAAAGTTTAGATATTAAAACCTAGTATTAGATAATTCGAAATTTAAATTTTGAACTAAATTTATCCGACATTACTTGTGAATGCACATATTTTTATTATTTTCCATTTTCTCACATCAACATAATCTCCATGGGTCTAACCCTCTATATTTTGTATTAGTTACCTATGATAATTGCCCTAATCTATGACAAACTAGAAAACTATTACATTTAGACATCTATAGATCATCATATCAATGTTTTTATCTCTTGGATATAACTATCAAACTTAAATGGCAATAGAATTATGGTACCATCTAAACCCAATTATTCTATTTTACACCAAGAAATGGTGACAATTTAACTTCAAATCATTCATATAAAGTAAACCATATGTTTATGATGTCAATGGCATCATAAATTATGCAAAAATTCTATGATAAATATAAATTAGACCTAAGACTATTCCCTATCTATCAAGCATTTATCAAGCATACTCCAACACTTTCACATTCAAAGGAACTACTCTATTATTCCAAAATAAGTCATCATTGACATTGAGAAGGCCATAACCAAGTCTAAATAACCTCAATCCAAGTCCAAATATGTCATTTACATGTATATAAAACTATATTATAGGTTTCACATATTCAAGTAGAGTTATTACATGTATTCACCTAATGGGGAGAAGTGCGTGTGGCTTGACTTATTTATTTAGAGTATTGGATATGTAGGTAGTAATCAGCTATTAGATGAGGAGTGGTCAAGGCTATATCATCCAAAATTTATTCCTATTTTTTAGGCCATAACCCAATGTATAAATTGGACCTAAGGTTTCAAGTGAAGGATATATATTAATGGATATTGTGTGCATAATAGGACCTTGGGAACATAGACACAAACACAATAAAAATAGTCATGGTGGCCTATACCAAAACATAAAAGTAAGATTTAAGTAATTATAACTATCAAAATTAGAACATAATATAGACATTTAAAAACATACCTTACATCATTTTTAAGGTTACATCACCATGACTTGGCTCTCGACCTTGACCTAACCATTAACCTAGTCAACTCTTCTTTTAACCTAGTTGACCCCCTTTTACAAAAATTTAAACAAAGTACCTAAAACCCTAAATTCCACCTCTTTATCCTAAAAGGGTCAACTTACAATGGTTAGCCTAAACATGAATGGTCAAGTACCCTCACCCAACAAATTAGAAACTTCCGGCTATGAACAAGCTTACACTAACAAAATTGGCAACTTTCCCATGCAGAAACTCATGGATTTCTTTCTATCAGTCCATCACACTTATCCAAGACCAACTTAGAAACTTTCCCTCCCTCAATTTGGTTACTCTATTTCATCATTTATAAAGTTGTGTGCTATAAATTCAAGGCTCGTGGAGGAGATATGGGACCAAAACTTGTGCATCTAGACTCTTGTTTTTTTTGCAGGCATTCAACAACTAGAAGATCTATTCATGTGATTCTCTCATCAAGGTATTGATACGCTACCCACATTCCTCTAGGAATTAAACCATATAACTCTTCAAATAAAAGGTACCTCACTTTGTTTTCTCTATTTATTTTTATCCTTCTTTGCTTATTATAAATGTGTTCTCTATTGAATACTCTTCGTACCTCTTTTCCCTTACCCACACTACCCATACAACCTTTATAACCCCTCAATTACCTATTTATAGCTAATTTTTACTCCCCATCAAGTTTTTCATAAGTGAATACCAATAGTTACCATAATCATCACCGGTTATAGCAACCGCTGTTGATCACCCAACTCTCGATGATCATGACAATCGTCACTAGTCACCCTGACCACCGATAGTCACTGTCACCCAAAATTATATATTATTATTATTATGACCATCCTTTTCACCTTCTCAAACTTTTGGCCATCCCCTAACTTGTATCTAAACACTTTTATGATTTTTTTGGACTTGACGTTAACTTTTTTATTACATGTAAATGACCTTACCATGACTTGCACATGAGATAGATAGTGTCTTTGACCTTCCTATGATCCCCCAATCTCTATTTACTAATAAAAGTGACATTTATTTTGAGCTAACCCTTTGTATTTTGGTTCTCACACCCCATCTGGAGGATATAAAGGAATAGTTAGCCATAATATAGAAGGATATTGATGAGGCTACTATGTTTTAGAACCATTATTTTGATAACATCGATCCTAGTATAGATTAGTCTTCTTTTTATATTGTTCATTAAAATCATTTCATATCTACTATTTTTAGTTTAATTTTTATCAATAAAATTTAATGTTGAACAAGGGCTGACATCCATTTAAGGAAGCATATTCCTTTCTTGGGACTGGTTTCTCACCAAGCTATCCCTTACCTCTCTATTAACATAATTTTTACAAAGTTTATGTGATTTTAGGTCATTCTTCTCTCACCAAAGAAGAGTTCTCACCTCATCTAGATATCAATGTTCACACTTTCTACCAATTACATACCCCTCATCTATTATTTTTCTTCTCCTTCAATTTAAAAAGAATTAGATTAAGAAATTGAGTGAAATATTTTGGCACACTCGGTGGGACCCCTTAAGGGTTCATAGTTCTATTTATTTCATATAGTTACATTAGTGAATCTCATGTTTATTACATTTCTAAAAGTATTTAAATTATAAAAAAATATAAAATTTCTTATACTTTTCTTTTATAAAATCAAAATGAACCAAAAAAAAGATTGCAAAATTCATTCTAGGGATAGGTTGCATTGTCATCTTGAATTATTACATTATTCTTTGTTTACATTCAAATAAATCAAATATTTATTTTTGGGTTAAAATTAAGTGCATCCATTAAATTTCATGTTTAATGCTTAACTCACCTACATTAATTAATGGCATTTTGAATGAATCATAGAACACATATGTTATACTACCAAACAATTGAACCAAAGAACACATCAAAACATACTTGAGATAAGGCCCATTAGGATTTCATCACCCTTTATATCACCTTACCCTACCCAATGATCCCACTTGGGTTTAACCACCAAGGGGAGGACCCACTCCATTCTCTAATAGAGTATAAACTCTAGACAAATGGTATCTATTGGCTAAGTGGCTTGACTCAACTTTGGGTTCATGAAGTGTGGGGAGCAAGCCCCCAGTACTAGGCCATGTACCCTATCTAGTCTAGATTCTTTAAGCACCCAAACATAACCTGAAACCATCCTTAGATGGATTTTTAGTACCCAAATCATAAGCCTATTTCCCCTTTGAGACTATATAAGGCATAAGCCAAAAGTTGTTTAAAATAAATCATAGGATCAATTGCACTTTTATTATGTGCTTTGTTTGCTTTGGGTTTTTCTTAGATTGCTTAATATTTGAGGTGAAAGGTTCATTGTCCACTTCAATATTTTTCATATAGTTTTTACTAGATAACAAGTGAAAATCAAAATAATCAACCACAACCTTCATCTTCATCCATGAATTATACCTCAAATGTGGATAAATCTCCCCATGGTTCACCTCACCATTCTCTTCCACCACCATCTCCCTCTATAATTCTAATCATATCTAAAGGAGATCTATACTTCACTACCTTTCTAAAAAATAATCCAGTTACCTTACAACATTACCTTAACACCTTGCCTCATCATACCCCTCCCACTTTAGTTCCTTTTTCCAAACTTTCTCTTGATATTCCATTCCACCTTATGGTAGGAACCACTTCAACTCAACCATTAGCTTAGACCTCTTCCAACATACCATCCACCCAAACTAACCTTCCCTTACCCAAGCAAAAACCACCAATTACACCCCATGGGGGTTCAACCTTACCATTAGTTACCTATGCCCCATCTATTATTTCATTAACTTACATTTCATCTCCTATCTTCCCTTCGGTTGTAACCAATTCTTCAACTATAGTTCTACTTCAAAACATAGTGCTCTCCATACCTCAAAACCTTCCTCTAATTATAACTAGGGTAACCACCCAACCTTAACATTCCTAAATTCCTCTTACCTCAAGCATACCAACCACATCTTTTACTCAACATGTGCCTATGATAACTTACCAATAGGTCCCTAACCTAAAAGGGTACATACTGACCACCACCCAACCTTTTATACCAAATAGTTCTTATGTGTCACCATCTCAACCTCTTGGCACCACCTATCAGTATGTGGCTTCATCATTACCATCTATTTCCTATTCATACATTATCATGAACCAACCTCAACAAAATGTACCTCTTAATTATGTAGTTTCTCAATCCTAGCCTAAACTAATCAAAAAGCTCATAGTTAAAATGACTAGTTTGGAATCATCCATCTCCACCTCAACCAATATTTTGTCTTATGACCAAATTTTTAATGATCCCATCCATCCCTCTATACCTATTCAAGCTTATCCTTCTCAATGGGAATTTCTCAAATTTTATAAATTCTAAGGTAAAGAGAACCCTTAGAAATACTTAAGAGCATTCTGATATGCATGATATTTGATCATGTATGATGATGTTCTTCTCCTCTAAACCCTTCACATGTCATTATCTGGTGCTGCCCTTGACTAGTATAGTGATCTTCCCACTCATTCTATCTTTTATTTCTCTCAATTTGGATAAAACTTTTTAGAACACTTTTCTATAAACATTTATAAAAAGGTTTCCATTACAGACCTATACTCCATCAAATGGTTTGGAGATGATTCCATTGTTGATTTCATTGCTAAATGGAGAGGTCTTATTAATAAACTCAATTTCCCATCACCTTAACCCAAATTAATCAAATTATTTCCCCAGGTTTGTGATAAAAACATTGCTCCAACTCTCTAAGTCCTTTAGGACCTTTGATGAAGCTTTTACTATGGCTCGTAAATTTGAAAACTATGTTATTGATGAAGGGAAGTTGAAGCTTTGAAATAAAAATTCTAGTTTCAAATCCATAGAGTCAACTTCCACCAAAAATATGAACCCGAAAAATTCTAAATTGAAACCATCAACACATTAAGTCATTCTTAAAATTGCACCTCCTTCACCCATCAACCAAACACCTCCAACCAACAACCCTTCCAATCACCAAAATTGTACTCAAAATTAGGTTCCTTCAAAATTTTACCCTAATTAGAGAATATTATGTGTTGGTGTTAGAGAAAATACTCAAGGCTAACCTAATCCAACTTACACCCATCAAACCCCTTCAACAATTTAATACTTCTTTCCCCCTTCTTGGGTGGTATAATGAGAATGATCATTATGACTATCATCGGGTTGTTGGACATAATACCGATATATGTAATACTTTTAAAAGCATTGTCTAGGACCTAATTGATAAAATGGATCTTGTGTTTGACAAACCAAATGCTCCTTCAAACCAATCCCTTGATATTTTATGAAAACAATTTCTAAACCATCCATCTTCAGCCTAACACCATGAAAACCAACTTGAATCCTCCAATTCACATGAAGCACATGTAATCAATGTCATTAGTAATGTGCCCATTATCAAACAAGTTATTACTTCTATCACCAAAATTAAGGAGAATCACCTGCCACTAACCCTTCAAATTCCCAAATGAAGGAAGTGGATATCCCTTCCACTTCTTTGGATGAAACCATGGTTTCACCCACCCTTCCTATGGTGGAAACACCTAAGGATATGGTCACTCCATTAACCATTTTATTCAATCCTCCAATCCAACTTGAAAAACCACTTATTCCTTTGGATAACTAAATTGAGGAGGAAGCTAAACCAATACTTCCACCTAAAATGATTACCCTTACCACACCAATTATAGAATCATCTGTATCTTCCCTAAAAGCCATTTCTCAAGACACAATACCCCTATCTACCCAACCATTTCCTTTAAAACCTTCCACTAAGGATAATAATACTAAAACTACTATTTCTTCATCCCTAAAGGGGTTTACACTTTGAAGCTAATGATCAGGGAACTATTCTTATTTATAAACCATTCTCCTGGCTAGTTCAAATTTTGGAGTTCACCTCCCAACCTAACTTTTATAGATCTACCTTTTGGCATTAGATTGGACTCCTATATTAAAATAAAACTAAACCTTGTACTTCACTAGAATCCACTCTCGAGCCTATTGTTACAACTCCACCAACTACTCCTCCTAAAGTTATCGAGGGGCCACCTCAATTACCCCTATCTAAAATTGCTAAATCACCCTATGCTTCTTTTACCAAGAAAATCAAGACCTTGAGGGTCCCTCCCATGCCAAATCTTTCTCACCCTCCTCTGAGATTTGATCTAACCACATCAATCCAAGAAAAACCCAATCCAATTAATCCCATTAAGAAGGAGGGATAGCTTAGACCTCAACTTTGAGGAAGAACCATACCAGATCCTTCACCCTTACCTTATATTTGAGGACCACATCCATCTACCATTCATGTAACTTACTCTTCCTCTAAAACCCCAACTCCCTTTTCTTTACCTATAACAATCCCATCTCTTAGTTTAACATCATTCCTTGCTAATCTTTCCTCATGTACCTTCCCATATATTAAACCCTCATCATCTAGACCCCCATTTTTTAGACTAATTACAACTAAGACAATTCATTCAAAACCTCCAACCAGGCTTACCCCACCAACACAAACTCCTTACCCAACAAAAAAATTAAACCAAAAACCCAAACCCCACCATCTCCAAAATCTTTATCGGAGTCTTATACAACAATATTACAAAGGCTCTTGTATGTTTCTACCATTAACATACCCTCCATCAATCCTTTTGACCCCACTTTTAAAAATGCAACCTAGTTCATTGACAATCTAATTTGTCTTTACCTTAGAACCCATAGGCATGATACAAAAAAAATTAAATCTCTACAAACTATCATTCATGGCCTTTTAGAAGAGGGTGATATATTGGATTAACCTTATTTAATCCCTTTGCCTCTTTTACCACCTATCCAATCCTTCTACCAATCATATCCTTCTCTACTCCTACCAAGGAGTGTAATAGAGGAACCAAAGCAAGTAACTACTCCCCTTATCCATACTATTCATATGGTAACCTGGTTTAGATCCCAACACAAGGACAAGGGTAAAGGGGTCTAACAAAATGAAAAGGGTAAAGTTAAGGCCACCATTCCATGGTCTTATCCATCACCTCCTCAAAAAACTAACCAAACCCAATAGATTACACCTTCACCTTCACAACCATCCAATCATAAAGTCTTCATTTTGGGAGCCCCTTCCTCCTCCAATGCACCTTCTTTTGTCCAAAGCCTAGTGATAAAACAGCTTCACCAAATTCTCATCAAAATGATTCTTTATGACTTAATCAACACCTCACCTTAACATCATAAAGCTTTAGTCAAAGTAATGCATTCCATAGAAGTTCAAATAGATGATCCACAACCTCTTGGATCTTTTATTGGAGATATTCAACATGTTACGAGTGTCACTTTTCAAGAATCTGAAATCCCACCATATCATAGTGAAGATCTTGATCCCCCTCCTTTTATAACCACATCCATCAATCATACACATGTAAAAAGGGTCATGATTGATGGAGGAAAAAGTATCAATATCATCTCCTCCTATGCTTATGATCAACTTCAATTACCTAAAAAAATCATTTTGGAAAACTCAATAGTTCTCTGATCATTTAATGATACCTTGGGCACTACTCTAGGGATAGTTATTCTCCACGTATTTTTGGGGCCTCAAACCATTATTGAACTATTTTACATCATAGAGAGTGAATTTAAATATAATGTGTTACTTGGTCACCCCTAGATCTGTGCCATAGCATGTGTCCCTTCTACCCTTCATTGATGCATCAAGTTTGAGCATAAGGGACAAGTCATTATAATCAAAGTAGATTTGAGTCCCTTTACTTCTTAAAATATGATGTATCATCCCAATGATGTTCTTATTCCACCTTTACCCTCTTCACAACCAACCATTAACCAGACCACCATGTCAAACCAACACACCAACACTTATATTTTCAGCAATAGTGAATCATCCACTAGTTCAACTATTACTTCATCACAAATCCCAGTCGAGCATCCCTTGTAATCCATGTTCCAATTACATACACTTGGGTAATATCAAATTTTATCTTTAGATGTTTTTCCCTCTCCACATGAATTTTGGAAACTTTAGAATGATCCATCTTATGATCCCAATATTGGTACCCTTGTACCCTTTAGTCTTCCCAATAATAGAACATATTTTGTCTATGGGGGACTTGATAAAATCCTTCTTGCACCCACCACCATGCCTTGTATTTAGACATTCACTTCCAACTTTTCATATCTTAGCAACCTAACCTTTACCCAAATGTAAGTTCATCAATGCACTTGGAAAGGGTTTGGGTTTGGACTCTATGAACAAGGACCCCATGAACTTCCTACTATAAAAACTTAGAAACCTTATGAGTTATTTATCCTAGGGTATGTACCCCTAAAAGAGCTCATACCATCCTCACCAAGTCCACCTCTCCCATTGGGAGAACCACCAACCTCACCAATTCAACCTCTCCCATTTAGGGAACCACTAACCTCACCTCTCCCATTCAAAGAACTTTTACCCTTATCAATCTCATATTTCTAATTTGAATAACCTCTACCCTTACCAACTCCATTTGAAGATAGTGACATCATCCCACCTAACTTTTTTTTACCAACACTATAATTCTGGGTCCCCTAACTTATCAATAGGGGGTTAAACTAAAACCATTCCTCTCATCCACCCCAAAATAATCGTGCATGATTCTCTTACCATTAACACCATCCAATGTTAAAAATTCATAAATCTATTCTTACCTATCTAGGTGTTAAGGATTCTTCTCTTCAAAAATCCATCCTTCCTAAAAACTAAACTATGATAAATGAATCAACCACATACATTAAATTGGATACTTATGAGAACCCTCATATTGTCAATATTGGCCAATCCTTAACTCCTGAGGAACAAGAAAACTATACATCCTTCCTTCATGACCATATCATAGCATTTGCTTGGTCTTATCAAGATATGCCTAGTATTGACCCATCCATTGCCCTTCATAATATCATCACCCATCTTGAGGTTAATCTAGTCCAATAAAAACTTTGTCAAATCCATCTTTGTATAACTCTTCTTGTCAAAGAAAAAATTCAACACCTTATATCTGTTAATTTAATTCAACCCATTAACTATCCATAATGGGTCTCTAATAATTTTCCTCTCACCAAACCCATAGGGTGACTCTACCTTTGTGTGTATTTTTAACATCTTAACCTTGCATACTCCAAAGATGACTTTCCCTTACCTAACATCAACCAACTTATTGATCTTACTATTGGCCAAGAAATCTAATCCCTCGTGGATATATTTTTGGGATATAACCAAATCTTGATTGCCCCCTAAGATCAATATAAGACTTCTTTTATCACCCCATGGGGAAATTTATGTTGTCATGTCATGCCTTTTGGCTTAAAAATGCAAGAACTACATATCAACAATCCATGACCTACATTTTTCATGACCTCATCCATACAATAGTTAAAGACTATGTTGATGATTTGCTTAAAAAATCCAAACATCACCAGGATCACCTCACCATTTTAGCCATCATATTTACAAGACTTATCCATTATCATGTCAGGCTCAATTCAAAGAAATGCATCTTCAGGGTCTTATCAAGAAAACACTTGGGCTTCATTATTTCCCTTCATGGAATAGAAATAGACCCCACAAAAGTTAGATACATTATATAAATGCCTCCTACTAACTTAAAATAACTTCGTAGCCTATAAGGCAAACTTTAGTCAATCTATTATTTTATCTCCCAGCTATATGATCACTATCAACCCTTTCACCACCTCTTAAATAAAGATACATCCTTTATATTGACTAAGGAGTGTCAATAAGCATTTGATGTAATCAAGGATTATATTATTTCTCCACCTATCCTTATTCCTTCAAAGAAAGATCAAACCTTTTATTTATATCTATCTACCACTGATCATTCCTTGGGAGCCACATTCACTCATCGTAATGTCCAATATAAGGAGCAAGTTATTTATTACATCATCCACACCCTCATTGACTATGAAACTTGATACACCCATCCAAAAAAACTTTTCCTTTCCTTAGTTTTTGTCACCTCTAAACTTCATCACTATCTTCTTAACCATAAAACTTATGTCCTTACCAACACTAACCCCCTCAAGTATATTCACTCTAAGCCATATCCTAACCAATGTATGACTAAGTGGCTCATGTTTTTAGATGAGTTATATCTTGAGTTTCCTTGACAAAATTCCATTAAAGGATAAGTAATTGTGGACCAACTATCTACATCCCCTCTCCCTAATAATTAAACTCCTTTTTTTCCCTTTCCAAATGAGTCTATAGCTACTCTTTCTTCAGAAGAACCCACCTATCAAATGACTATGTATTTTTATGTTTCCAAATTTAAAAATGGTGGGGGTGATGGAATCATCCTCATTCCCATTAATATAGAACATCTCCCTCTTTATTTCAAACTTGATTTCGAATGCACCAATGATATATCCAAATACGAGGCCTTGATCATAGGTCTCTAAACTGGCCTAGCCTTAGGAATCAAAACTATATGTGTCTTTGGAGATTCTCAAATTATTATCAACCAAGTCACAAGAGCCTATAAATTCAAAAATGATGTTATTCTAAATTATAAATAACTTTCTAACAAACTATTAACATAATTTCACCATTATACCATTCAATTAGTCCCTTGCTTTCCAAATAAATTTGTAGACATAATGGCTTCCCTTACATCCCAAATTCCATCCCAACATATTAAATCTAAACTATTTGTCACCATACGTCACTTTATCACCCCATCTTACCCTATTCTCAATATTCCTACCATTTTACAAGTGGAAACATCACATTTAGACATTTGGTATGACCAAATATTTGACTACCTTAATGTTGGTATCCTTCCACTCGATCTTTAAAGAAATGCTTGTAGATATTTCATTCAAAGCACCTCCCACTACTTAATACTATGGGGAATTATTTATAAATAATGTTTATATGGCCTCATTCTTCAATGCCTTCATAATAATGAAGCCTCTCATGCCATTAAGGAAGCACATGATGGCATATATGGAGGACACTTCACTGGTTTGGTTATTGCAAAGTGTATTCTTTGCTTGGTATATTATTGGCCTACACTTAATCAAGATTGTTATGACTATGCCAAGAAATGCATCAAATTTCAACAATATGCTAACCTCTATCATGTACCTCCTCATGGTCTATAGGTATTAACAAATTATTAATCCTTCTCACAATGGGGTCTTTATCTTATTAGTGAGATCAATCCTCATTCCTCTTAACATTACCAATATATCGTCACCACCATAGAGTATTTCACCAAATGGGTGGAATCCATTATTTTTATCTTAATCAAATCTAAAAAAATCACTGAATTCATTACCCATCACATCATCTGCCACTTCCGTGTCCCTCGTAAAATCATCGCTGACAATGGAAAATCCTTTAATAATAAAAATGTCTAAGAAGTTTGTAAGTCCTTTGGCATTGACTTAATTTTCTCTTCCCATTATCATCCACAAGCCAATGGATAGGATAAAGCTTCTAACAAAACCCTCATCAAAATTCTCACCAAGGTGGTCAATGCTTCAGGCAAGGATTGGCACCTTGATATCCCATTTGCTCTATGGGCCTACCACACTACTATCCAAACTGCTATAGGTGCGACACCTTTTTCTCTATTCTTTGAATCTGAGGTATTTCTACCTCTTGAAGTCTAAATTCCATCTTTTTGTATATCCTTGCAAGAAATTCTTTCTAAAAGTGACTATCATGAGGAATGCTTAGAACTCCTTAATGAGCATTACCTTGTTGCCCTTAATCACCTTTGTATATATCAATATCATATCAAGTGAGCCTATAAAAACATTTGAAAATATGAGAATTCAAAATTAGAGGCCTTGTCCTCAAAGAAAACCAACATATCATTAACAAGGAGAAAACCAAAAGGGGTAAGTTTTCCTTAAACTATCAATAACCCTATATTATCATCCATAAGTATAGATCAAGAGCTTATTATTTTTGATCTCTCAAAGGTAAACCAAAACTTGAGCCTCTCAACACTTCACATTTGTACCCTTTCTATTCCTAAGGCCTCTCTAACACACCTTGTTATCTAACTTAAACTCATCCTTTCATTTTAACAACTTTTCACTTCCCTAATCCTCTTAGTGACATGTGGTTACACTAGATCCATGTGATTATATGTCAAATACTTTTCATCCAATCTTAAACACGGGTACCATGGCTCTACCCATAGCATGGATCTCATGGATAATTTTCATCTTTTGTTAGATGAAATCCCATGGTTTTATGTTTTAAAACCCCTTTCCATTATCACATAACCATCATATTAAGGCACAACCTTTCCCTTACAAATGGTTTCACTCTGAGCTTAAAATAGATGCATCCATGTCTCAAACAAAAGTTCCATATTTTTGGGATACATATTATTTGGGTCTAATTTTTTAAGAAAATGAAATAGACCATTCCCTTGAAGGATGGTTGTCGCCTAAACGATAAAATGATAGACTGCTCCATCAAAGGATAACTATCAAAACTGAAACCTAGACCACTCCTTTGAAGGATTTTTAGGATAACATGATAAATAATAGCACCCATAATCAACTTTAGTTTGTCACTCAATAAAGTTTCCCACCTTAACCAACTTTGCCTCTTTTAAATAGTACTAAATGATCCTATCAAAATTCAACATTATCCTAAATGGATTGGAATCAATTCTCTTTTAATATTGGTAGACTTCTTGCATTGATTAGTCTACCCTTTCATGACATGGACTAGTCTATTTTAGTTTTATGCATCACCTACGTAAAGGGGTGGGTGAGCCCATACATGGTTCCCTACCTAACACTTCTTCCTTTACCTATTTATCACTACTTTCTTTTTCTCATATCACCTCTATAAATCAAAGGATGCTAAGCTCAGTTTGTAAATTTTATTTATATGACACACCTTAGTATTAGGGAAATGCTAATTTGATGTGCATAAATAGTTCACATTCATTAAACTCTTATCCTCTTTGTGGGGTGTAATAAGATCCTTGCCAATGACTCTAGAATGCCCCTCTTTGTTATTACCTATACTTTCCCTACCTATCAAAACCAAAATCATTCCACAAAATAAATCATTAACATTCAAAATTATCCAGCTTATCATACCTAGCTATCATAATTAACCAACCTCACCTCAAAAAATTAAATTACTCATGATGAAAAACATTATTAAAACATACTTTATCACATACCTATATCAATTAACCAACCATTACCATTAAATAATCATATCATTATTAACATTAAAGCATAATCACATACATAATCATGAAAGTATAACCATCAAATAAAACATTAGACATCATCAACATAACATATCAAAATAAAATTATATCATGTGTGTGTGTGTGTGTGTGTGTGTGTGTGTGTGTGTGTGTGTGTTTGTCCACGTGTGCAAAGTCTATACATCATAAAATGTCACTCAAAATACATCTCACATCTTAATCACATAGGCTGGTGTACAAAATATGGATCATATACATATCATGGCCCTAGTAGACCACTATCACTGGCCCCACTAATACCTATATCTATACTTGCACTTGTACCTATACCTATACTAGGTGGAGGCCCTACTAGCTAACCCACTACCATATCCCACTACCTAGGGGTCCCTAAACCTACTCTACCTAACACATTTGGTTGATACTCTCCCCACTTCAGCTCATTAAGACACTAAGCTAACATAATGCCCTCATAATATCTCAGTTCCTATATCACTACATGATACCTATTTGGTGTGATATATCTAGGAGGTGTTATACCTATAACTAATCTACTATCCAATCATAAGGAATATCTCTCTTAGGTCACCAAATCAAGTGAGACCCTCACTTGGTCTCACTCCCCTATTAATGCAGTCATATGAACCCAAAGAGTCATAACTTACCCTTGTAAAGCTATGATCTATACATGGGCCTATTCTCTCTCCATTGTGACTCCTCCTACCTGACCTTAAAGAGTCATAACATACCCCTATAAACTAGCTATTTGGTCTTATTCTACTATTCATGCCACTACCACCTATGGGTCCCCCTGCTTTGGCCCTTGTCTCTGATCTACATCTATCAGGGCCATATCACCATTTCCTAAACCAAAGTTCATTTTCATATATATACCCTAAAACCATGTAGGGTATTTAGGTGTCACCCAAATGTCATCACCTCCCCTCAATGGTAGCTCTTAAAAATCCAAAAAATCATCTTATGGTTGTGGCTCTAGAAGTGGGTACTATAAATCATCCCTCCTATACCATACAAAATTAGGAGGGATTCCCTATACCAATCCAAACTATCAGCATACCCTATCTAATGGGATACACTCAGTATCTCCCTCCCATCACCCATAAATCCACTTCCATCTCTATAGAGACAATGTATGATGTTGGTATCCCTCCCATGTAGGCCACTCCTTATATGGCCTCCATACTATGTCTCCATCCACCAAACCCCCTAGTTCATCTCTGAACTAGTCTAGGTCATGTGTACTATTACTTTCCCCTATTAATCCTCTCTCTCTCTCCTCCATGAGTAAAAACTAACCCTATAATCCATTGGTAAATACCCTTTGGCTAGTAAACCCAATGGTCATATCACTCATATGTGCTTGTATGCCCAATAATATAACACAAACCCAACACTAATGCCATACCATCTGTGTTCATGAAAACCCCACAGCTCCATATATATCTACACTAGTAATACCTGTGCCCATCCAAACATAACTCTACCTAGATATAACTCCACTAATACCACCAATAACACACTAGGATATATCCCTCCAATTGAATATAACAACTCATAATAGGTAACCACTAATTGCAATATAGTCAACAAATGTCTATCCCCTGGGGCTCTTTGGTATAGTCATCTAATACTAAAGCCTCCAGTATGAAACTCTACCACACTAGCATCATCCTCATATAGCATCTCCAAAAACTCATCCATCTCATCCCCCTCTATTTAATAAATGGGATCTCTTCATATCTATAATTGTGTAATTTGATGAACATAATCTCATAATATCATCATCTCTCCTATTAGTAACTAGAAGGTATTAGTCATCAGGTCCCATCTCTTGATGAGGGAAACTATTAAAGCATCATCCCTCAAAAGACACTAGTAGTGGTACATCCCCTGAAACTCACCACCTATATATGACACCAATCCTCAACCATCATCGCATCTAACATTACTAGGAATATCTCAGGAATGTGATCCCATAACTAAATTTGCTCTCACACCTACAAAAAACCATGTCACAAATTAAGTAAAACCCTTGTCACTCTAAACATGAAACTTAAAATAATTGATAGACTTTCCCTACCTTTCTCTCTAACAAACACTATTTGAATCACTTACCTACCCTTTATTTTTTCACCTTGATATTGAGTATTCTCTTCCACCCACCCACACACCATTCTAAAACATATCAAACACACATACACCCTAAACCTAAATTATAAACACCTAAAACTAAACCCTAATTCTCAAAACCTAACCCTAAAAACCTAAATTCTCAAAAAATAAACCCTAAAATCTAAAAACTAAACCTTACACAAGCCCTTTTGTCAATCATCAATAGTTCTACCAACTATCAATGGTCCTTTAGGGGAATTTTATACCCCTAAGGTCGACCAATACCAGTTGTGTTAACTACAAATGGTCACCTATGAGTCACTATTGGTCATAGGCCTTAACCCTCAAGCCTCCCTAAAACACCTACAAACATCAAAACCCCCCTCTTCTCTGTATTTTCTCTTATTCCCCCTCATTACTTTTAGTCAGTTTCCTACCCACCCCTCCTTTTTCCCCTCACAACAACCAAAATAGATTAAAAACAACTTAAAACCTAGGTTTCATTTTCACCCAAATATCCACACGATGTAATCTTTGAAGTCTTAATTAACACTCTAATTATCTTCTATAAATTTTTAAAAAAATGCCTACCTCATTTCATGATAGGTTGCACCTCCTCAAGTTATGCCCTATCACTAGTGCATCTCACCCACAAACATGCTCTCAATGAACCAATTTACATCTTGACACCTTGCCTAGATTCCACAAACTCATAACTACTCTCTATATACTATGCTCAAACTAGAAAAACCACCAAAAGATCACATGCAAATATGGCTCAACTATTGCTAATTACTGATGGTTTGACCCTAACCATTGATGGTTATACAACTATCCTTGGTTGACCATAACCATCAATTATTTTCCAATTATCATTAGTTGACCCTAACCATCACTGGTTCACCCTCACCATTAATGGTTATGGTGGCTTGTTCATATTTTTACACCTTAGTTCTTATTACTTTACATACTACCTCTTCAAGCCTCTAACATGAGCTCCATCTTGCCACCTTGACCTGACCCTACCCACCAAAAACTACATTTGGCTTGAAGTTCATATTGGATGTATTGTCCATGGGCCTATGTAGGTAGCATCCTCTTACCTTAGGCATTTGGAGTCAGCCTGGTCATAAACCAACCTAACCAATCCACCCATTTGTTTATGTTTATCATGGCATTGGCCTCTTATTTTGAGCACACCTATTCATACACCTTGTGTTGACCTTGCTTTGATCATTAGTGACCAATTTGACTAATTTGTCCTTGTTGAACCTTTTTTGCACCACTTTGTGTGAAACCCAAACATTTGTGTTTTTCTTAGGAAAACTTCCTACCCTAGATACTTGAGTAAGCATTGACCCTTTCTAGGAAAATTGATATGCATAGCCTGATTATCTATGACCAATGTTGGGGACTAGTTACCATGCCACTTTTTCTAGAACATAAACTTGTTATTAACATTAGCCATTTTATGTCTTTGTGTGATTTTGTGACCTTCACATCTCATTACACATTATGCATATAGTTGTGTTTCAATACCTTAATCTTATTTTGTTTTATCAAAACCATGAACCTATTTCCATCTTACCTCATCAAATCTTAGTTTGAGGTAGAGTACCCTCCTCTCATACTCGAGGTAACTAACCCTGGACTGTCAACCTTCCATTTTTGTTTTGTAGCTTATTGACCTAAGTGCACATAATAAAAAAGGGAAAAATGTAGACACTTAAAGACATCACTTACATCATTTTTAAGATTTCATCACCATGACTTGGATCTTGACCCTAACGAGACCAATAACCTAGTTAACTCTTCTTTTAACCTAGTTGACCCCTTTTACAAAAATTTAAGTAAAGTACTTAAAACCCTAAATTCCACCTCTTTAGCCCAAGAGGGTTGACCACCTATGGTTATCCTAACCATCAATGGTCAGGTACCCTCACCCAACAAATTACTAACATCTAGATGTGAACAAGCTTTCACTAACAAAATTGGAAATTTTCCCATGTACAAACTCATGGATTTCTTTCTGTCAACCCATCACACTTATCGAATACTAGCTTAGCAGCTTTTCCTCCCTTAATTTGGTAACTCTTTCTCCTCATTCAATAATTTTTGTGCTATAATTACAAGGCTCATTGAGGATATATGGGACTAAAACTTGTGCATCGAGACTCTCTTATTTTTTTTACAAGCATTCAGTAACTTAAAGATCTATTCATGTGATTCTCTTTTTAAGGTACCATTATATTTCTTACATTCCTCCAGGCATTCAACCATCCAACTCTTCAAATCAATGGAACCTCACTTTATTTTCTCTATTTCTTTTTATCCTTTTTTGCTTATTATAAGTGTGTTCTCTATTAAATACTCTTCCTACCTCTTTTCCCTTACCCATATAACCTTTTTGTCTCCTTAGTTACCTATTTGTATCTCATTTCTACTCACCATAAAGTTTTTGATAGGTGACCGCCAACAGTTACCATAACCATCACTAGTTATATAAACTATTTCTGCTCACCCAACCATCGATGGTCAAGACAACCACCATCGGTTACCCTAACCACTGACTATCACTATCACCCAAAATTATAGATTTTTATTTTAACCCCCCTTTTCACCTTCTCAAAGTTATGGCCATCCCTAGACTTGTACCTAAACACTTTTCTTTATTTTATTAGACTTGACTTTAACTTGTTTATTGCATGTAGATGACCTTAGTAGGACTTGGACATGATATAGATAGTGACTTTGACCTTCCTATTATCCCCCAAGCTCTATTTATCAATCAAAGTTACATTGTTTTTAAGCTATCCCTTTGCATTTTGGTTCTCACACCCCATCTAGAGTATGTAGAGGAATAGTTAACTATAATCTAGGAGGATATTGAAAAGGCTACTGCATTTTGGAACCATTATTTTGATAACATCAATCTTGCTATAGATTAGTATTATTTATATATTGTTCATCAACATCATTTAATATCTACTATTTGTAATTTCCTTTTTATCAATAATCTTGAATGTTGAATAACATCTGACATCCATTTAAGGAATCATATTCCTTTCTTGGGAATGGTTTCTCACTAGGAAGCCCCTTACCTCTCTATTAACATATTTTAGTTGAGTTTATGTGATTTTCAGGTCATTCTTCCCTTGCCAAAGAAGATTTATCACCTCATCTAGATATTAATGCATATACTTTATACTAGGATAGACCCCTCATCTGCTATTTGTCTTCTCCTTTAAATCAAAAAGAATTAGAGTAATAAATTGAATGAATTACATAACAATAGCCAATAATAACAATTGGATGATGGTAGTGTCCAAACTAACCCAAAACTCCAATTCTTGACCTGATCAACTCATAATATAGTTTATTGCTTTCCCTATGAATATAATAAAGATAAGTATCTTATCTTATTTAATATTTTTCCATATTTATAAAGTGAAATTATCAAATAAACTTTAGTATTGGTATTCTAGTTTGATAAAAAATTGAATACATAACTTCACATAAATGTTAATATATTTTTAGTTTGATAAATTACTATGAACATTATTTTTTCTAGAATAAATATTAATCTTGTACTCATTTAATAAAAATACTACATTTATATCATAAATCTTCCATTCATATTAAACAATAGGGTAAGTGCATAAAGTTGGGGAAAAAAGAGTCCTACCAATGGATAATTCTTTTCCAAAAAAAATTAGAAATCCCAACTTCTCTATATTATTTGAGATTGCTACACTCAAAATCTAAAGATGGTATAAAAACATGAACTGTATAATTTCAAGTGTAGTTTCTAATATATATATATATATATATATATATATATATATATAAAGAGTCCTACCAATGTATAATTCTTTTCCAAAAAAAATTAGAAATCCCAACTTCTCTATATTATTTGAGATTGCTACACTCAAAATCTAAAGATGGTATAAAAACATGAACTGTATAATTTCAAGTGTAGTTTCTAATATATATATATATATATATATATATATATATATATATATATATATATATATATATATATATATATATATATATATATATATATATATATATATATATATATATATATATATATATATATATATAAAATATGGTTAAGTATAATTAGGTAAAACATCTAAAATTAGAATATTAACTCCTATTTTTAAATAAAAATAGTTTAGATATCCAATTTTACTACCCCTCATTTTTTGAGCATCATATATATATATTGTTTGAAACCCTTTGGTGGAAATCTAGATAAGATCATATAGTTTGTGATGTATATTTAGAAAAAGTTAATTGAATTATTATTTTTTATGAATTTTAAAATTAAATAGATCCTAAAAACTAATAAAAATGTGTTTCTAGGCATATGGGAATATATGCTACATTCTAACTATAGTGAACCAACACTTTGCAAAGCCACTCAATTGGATACTTACATATTTTTAGTTCATTGACTAAATGAATCTTTCCCTCCAAAAATGTGTGAAGAATTTTAATGTGATCCACCACCTAAGGGGTGGATTTAAATAAATAAATGAACATAATAGTAATTATAATCTAAAAACATTAATTGTGACATCTAGTTTTTGCAGACACATCATGAACAATGCACTCCCCTCTTGTTTGAGCTAGCAACAACAAAATCATGCCATGAAAATGTGAACAAATTTTAGGTCTTAATTTTTTTTTCTATTCAAGCCTTATATTTTGTGAATATGATAGAACTATATTTATAACACCATAAATGGATTGTGAAACATATTATAAGTTTGAAAGTTATGGACAAAACACTGATCAACACTTTATTCACACCCAAACCATTCTACATGTACATTTTTACAATGTGTCTTGGTAACCATTTACATTTGCATTAATTGGGGATGGTAGGTTTTTTTAATTTATCAAATTATTCCTCTCTAAGTGGGTGTATCTTCTCATTTCACATCCAATCTTGTAGAATGAAAATAATAAATGTCACCTTTTATAAAAAAATACACAGAAATACAATAAAAATAATATTCAAAATAAAAATAATTAAATCATGATAATGACATGTTTTTCAAGTTTAAATTTATACATATGAGACCCATACAACTACAATGTCACTAATTTCAGCTTCTCAATTTTTTCGATAGCTCATAAAATGGAGCTTTATTATGAGAGTTATGACTAGAAACATGTTCTCATGCATTTTAGTGCTTGAACAAGAAATTTTAATTAAATATTAATTTTATAAAAATATTGATAAAAATAATATATTAAATTATTAAACACTTTTGCACTTATAATTCACACCTATGATAAATTTTAAACATGTTTCATATTCTCATACACTCTCTTTACTTATCTTAATTCTTTTCATGGTCAAACTCTTACGCTTAGAATTTTATGCTAAACCTTCATGCTGAAATTTTGTACCTAACTCCTGTGTTAGAATTTAATTCCAAACTCATGTGTTTTAATTTCATGTCCAACTTATGTGTCAAAATTTCATGCCCAATTCTTATGTCTATAAAATAAAGGTTAAAAACTAATTTTTGAGAGAAGTGTTATATTTGAATGTTTGTCCCACAAAATCACTGGATGTAATAGGATGAGATATAAGACACAAAGGTCCATGATATCATATATATGTCAAAATTATAACCATGCACATAAAAAAACAATTAGCCATACAAAAATCAAGGTAGGACCCAGATGGACTGTAATAAGTGAGACTAGAATCAAATAAAAAAAGGTACCATTATTTAGATAGAAATTAAGGTGTGTTTTGCAAGTAAAAACAAATGGAGAATTTAATATAAAATACTCGAGTATTTTAAAATTAAAGAAACATTTATATGGACCTATAATCTCTAGTTGATATAGTACATGGAACATGAACAAGTTTGTGAAAGGGTAAAATAAGAATTGTTATAAGATGAATAATGCACACACATGTATTAATCACTTTCAAGAACTTCACAAATACTATTTAATACAAATCATATCATTTAACTAGTGAATTATACCCTAAAATAATTACTTGAACATTACTCTTATACTAGTTAGGAATTTATAGACCTCATAGAGATGCATTTGATATGATTCAAGGCCTTACTCTACTTCCAGTCAAGAATCCATAGACCCATAGAGGTTACCTGAATTACCAAGAAATTGTGTTTTTATAATAATTTATTTTTTATCTCTAATCTTATTTCTTTTTATTTTTTAGCATTTAAATTATAGGTGGGTTACCACTGCAGTGGTCAAGAGGTATAATTATATATTTTTCACTCTAGACCTTGGTTGTAGTATCTTCATCTAAGCAAACTCAAAAATAATTAAAGTATAGTTTTGTATAAGGCTTTAAGAGAATATATATATATATATATATATATATATATATATATATATATATATATATATATATATATATATATATATATATATATATATAAAATTCAAACACTTTACCCAAGCTTACATAGTCATAAACAAATCCAAAACACATGTAGTGACATAAACCTTTGAAACTAAAATTTAAAATAAAACCTTGCATCACAAAATGCACATATTTTTTAAGCACCAAAGCACCACTATCACTACTAAGAAACATACTCATATCTATTTTCATGATCACAAAGGTAACCATGGGACCAAAATAGAAAAGGTATTTTTAAAATTAGAAACAAATATGAATGTTTACCTAAGCATAAAAATGACTAAAATAGGGAATGCAATGAATATAAAATGAAATCAAAAGGAGTAGACAAAAATAAAAAAATGGAATTATATACAAAGGCACTATGTTAAATGAAAATTAATGTCATACTTATGACGATACTAACCTTTTATCTCATGCATAAAATCTCACATGCTCACATTTATGATTCTTCTCAAACAAATTTTAAGAAAATATACCCTCAATTTCAACCATATCTTTACCATTAATTGGAGAACAAAAAGGTTTGATAAATACCTAGACCCAAATAAAATACCATGAAGGGTGGTAAGGATGGGTATTAACACATACCATAGTACATAATACCTCAAACCTAATGTATATGTGCCCTTTAAGGTAGCCTATCACCAAATTAATTTCTAGTTATTTCCTCTCTACTTTGAGTATTTTATAAGCATCGTCATTAGTCTCTTCCTTAATATCATGAATGCATATGTATTGTAATTAAGTAGAGAGCTACCCCTTGATTTCATCTTCCATGACTACATAAATAGAATTATGATTAGTTTTATTTTAGAGTGAAACATATTTTAATTTAAACTCTAATATCTTATTTTCTTCATGTGGATAGCCATGATCAAGACTTCTTACTTCTATTTCAACCACTTTGATGATGAGAAGAACACTAAATTTCTATAATTTTATTTTTGTTCACTATGAATTAAATACTTAGGTGTAGTAAAAATAATAATTGATATGACTATTTTAGAGGCATAGAATGCATCCTCTTCATTTAGTGGTTCTAGTTATTGCATTTTATCCTCATTATAAGCACACGAGGTTTATGATTTATCATATTCCATGGAAAAATAGTTTCTACTTGGGATTTCATCTACCCACTTTCCCAAGATGACTTCTTCAATTTCATCATCACTACTCTCCTAGACTCTTGCCTACATAATGGAATGTTATTGATAAATATAACTAATTCAACACTTGTCCCATTTTTGCACTCATAAGCCACAAAATGTGAAGTCATTAATTTGGTCTTTTAATTCAACCCATATTTTTATTTTTGGGGATATAATATAATAAAATAGACCTTATTAACAACAAAATAAAAAGAAGTTATATCACTAAGACAAGGAAAAACAACCTATTGATCATAAATATAATTATCATAATTATATGCATTAAAATAAATAAAAGTGTTATAATTAATCGTAAGATGGTTTGGTTGATTCTAATCTTGAGACAATGCTTGATCACGAGGCATAAATGGGTCCATGAGATGAATTACAAGTATGCAAAGTGAAGGATTTTGGCTATAGATACCCGAATGTCCTAATGAGTAAAACATGTCAATACTAGATCTATGTAGCAGTGACTATTGTTTGATCATGAAATATTATTGGTAGGTCAATTAAAAGGGTGTGAGAGTGGAATTATTCTTTTGGATAAGCATAAAATTAAGGGGATTCAACAATTTAAGATAGATCTTGGTAATAACTTCCTCTATTTAGAGGATCGGGTCTCTCAATCTCCTATAAAATTGATGAAATTAGTTGTTAAACACACTCATGGGTTCATTGGGATCTCTAAGGATAGTATAAAACTAAAAATATAGGTTATTAGGATTGGTGGACATATTGAAATGGCTAACAAATGCATTTTTTAGAATTGTCCTATGAGGTAATACATATATCTAATAAATCAAGGTACCAGCCATAAGCAACCTCTTCTAAAAAATAAGGAAACAAATAATAGCAAATGTATTCATGTTATTTATAAGTTTAGATATTCACATATTAAAATTTATGAATATGTTATTTTATATTTAGACTCCCACCATGTGTGTATTTTCGGAAAGAATTTGAGATTATTATGCAAATTATGGGGAACCTCTAAAAGTTTCATAAGGTAGCTACATACAATAGCTATAATGCAATCATTGATGGGTTAAAATCCTATTGATGCACTATTTAGGTAAATAACATGGCACGAAAAGTTTAAAATATGGGAAACAACATTATAACCAATCATAAATCTAAAAATATTCCTAGTGAACCTCCTTTTAGTGCCAATATATTGACATGCATTTCAATAAGGCAAGGGGTTGGGATAAGCATAAATGATGGCCAAAAGACCACATAAGTGATAAATAAAAATACTCCATTTAGGACCTCATTATATCGCCAATATGTTTATGGGTCATTTGGCATGGCCTTCCAAATCCAGGGAGGGTGTGAACGTACCCAACCACTCTTGAAAAAGAAGCACAAAATTCTTTCCCCAATGTCTCTTTCAGTAGGTCATGACATACTAGATACCTCAAGGGATATTATGTTTACTATTTTAGTCAAGTGGCCTTTTTTGGCTCTATAATAAGGCTAGATAAATGAAAGATGATGGAAGTATCTTTGTTTGTTTCCTAAGAAATCAATGTAGGTAGATTTAGCATGAAAACATAGATAATTTAAAACATTTCCATCACATATATAGATTCAATAATGAATAAAAAATGGTTTTAAATCAAAATTAATCTTTTAAGCACTAATTACATTCATATTTAATCTATCTAATCCTAAAATATTTTAAAAAAATGATCAAAAGGTAAGGGAAAAGAAAAAATGGGATTGTTTTTCACTAAATAAATCTAATTATCTTGATTGAATAAAACCCAAAAAATTAGTATTTTTTTTATCCAATATTAACACAACCAAAAAATAATATAGTGATAAAATATAAAGTTAAAAAATCCCAAAATACGAGCAAAACCACCATATACACGTTTAATAAAATGAATAAAACATTACACAACTTCTCTTAAAATATGTTTTCTTGAGAAACATAGTGTTTGGGTCAATCACAATTAGATGAATATAAATCAATACTTCATGGAAAAATTTAACAAAAATTCTAACTAAGAAAGAAAATAAATGTAAAAATAAAATGGTTTGATCCCCTATAGTACATTTTAACTCTAATGAACCAACCCTTTACAAAGCCTCTCATTTGGATACTTATATATTTCTATTTTATTGACCAAATGGCCCTTTCTTTCTAAAAGTGGGTGAATAATTTTAATTTAATCCACCTAAATAGGGGTGTATTTAAAGTATAAGAGATTCCTCCTAGTACTTGAGGCTAAAAACATTAATTTTAGTAGCCAATTGTTGTAAATTCATCATGAACAATGTACTTCCCTCTTGTTTGAGATAACATCAACAAAATTGTGCCACAAAAATGTAAAAAAGTTATAGGTCTTGAATTTTTAATATTTCACTTTGTGTATTTGTGAAAAGGATTGATATATCTTTCCAAAACCATAAGCATAATGTGAAACATAGTATTGGTTTTAGATTTATGGCCAAAACACTAACCAACACTCTGCTTACACATGAACTGCTCTGCATGTATATTTTCCCATGTGTTTTGGTGCCCATTTCCACTAGCATTACAAAGGGATGTAAGGTTTTGTATTTATTGAATTAATACTATATAATTTTGTGTCCCCTCTAATTTATTATCTAATCCTATAGAATGAAAATAATAAATATCATATTTTCTAAAAAAATATGTAGAATTACAATAAATGTGACATTTAAATATAACACAATAAAACTTTGATAATGATAGGTATTTCAATTCTACATTAATTTGTATGATTCCCATATCACCATGAGGTCATTTAAATCAACTTCTTGACTTCACTAATAACTAAAAAAATTGAGCTCTGGTGTGAGAGTTATGACATAAATGTTTTATCATGCATATTAGTGCTCAAATGGGAAATTTTTAATAAAATATTAAAAATTAATTAAAAAATAATATACTAAATAATTTATCACTTTTTAACTTAGTATGCACACTTAGTAAAAATTTTAAACATGTTTCATGTTTTTGCACACTCTTTTTACTTATCAACACACTTTTTGTACTTAAAATATTACAATTAGACTTTTATGATAGACTTTTCTGCCATAATTTGATGCCCAAATATTGTGTTGAAATTTTTGTAAACCTTCATTCCCAACTTATGTGTCATACCTTAGTGTTCATCTCTTGTGTCTACAAAATAAAGGTTAAGAGCCAATTTTTGGGAGAAGTGTTATATATCAAAATTTGTCCCACAAACTCAAGAAAACAAGACAAGATGGGTATAAGACCCCAAAAGTGTATACAAACTAATATATGTCAAAATTATGACCATATTAATGATAAAGCAACCATATGAAAAATTAAGGTGAGATCCAACTAGATCACAACAAACAAAACTATAATTTAAGCAAAAAAAGGTACCTTGATTTCAAAAAACATTAGGGTGTGTTGTGCAAGCAAAACTAACATAGACTACTAATAAAAAGACATAGTGGATATGGTGTTGAAATTTTGGTAAGTTTGCTACTGTAAATGTAATTTAAACTATATAAATTATGATTTAGGGTTCTACCAAGCCCAATTTAATTACAAAATGAAATAAAAACTCATTTTTTCAATGGTGGAGGCAATTAGGCCAATTTTAACCTATCAAACATAACTTTGACTATAATATGTGATTTGGGACTAAAATAGCTTAGATTTCTTAACATATTGAGTGAATTAGTGAATTGGTGCAATCAACAATGTAATTTGAGTGAAAATGATCCTTTTGAACTTAATTTTGACTATAAAGGATGTAATTTAGGGATGTTAACCCTAATTTCATAAAAAAATAAACTAAATATTCCATTTGTTCAATCCAAAGGCAATTAGGGCTAATTTGAGCTGATTCAACCTAACTATGACTAAAAATGTGATTCAGGCTTAATCAAATCCAATTTATTTAGATAATTAAGTAAATAATCATTGGTTTTAGTCATCAATGAATGTTTAACACATAAGATTTATTTTGGGGCTAAATAAACTATAATATCATCATATAATGCATGTTATAGTTAATTGGTTTAATTATTGAGGTAATTAGGGTCAATATGAGCCTCTTATACCTAACTAAAATTATAGAGTGTGATTTTTAGTTA